>NMRA01000001.1:307186-416382 GCA_002633005.1 Phoronis australis
ACCGAGCAAGACTGAGCAAGAATAGATCATCATGATACATATGATACAATAATACGAGAGTAAGGTCATCATGAGACATATTATACAATAAGACATACTACCAATGATTCATTAAAAGATGACTACATTTCCACGACTATACTGTGACGTCCAGACGTTGCATAAGTCCCTTGAATTAATAAATTGACTGCACTAACAGGCTCTGTGTACAAAAAAGCAGCCACCAATTACGTAACTATTTCTTGTCTGAAAATGCAACATAGTAATGTGCAATTAAATCAATTCATTAAACATTCCTCCAATAGTGTGTGCTGGAACCAAATGTTCCTTTGTTGTTGATTTAGCTGTCCATATTCCAAGAGCGAGGGAACGTTCAATGTCTGTTCCATCTGTACTACCATCAGGATGTAAGAATTTGTTGATTTTTGGACTGGTTTTGCATGTTGTTAAAAGCTGGTGTCTAACAAGCACCATCTTTTGTCACAAGAGACCAATTTTTGATTCGGACCACTCACTGTAATGAAACTTGTGTATCAAAGGTGGCAAATTAAGATGCACAGGTATTTGGACAATAGGATTGAGAAAATGACCCATTCATTAGTAGCTTCCGGGAAAAAATCCCTTTTTCTCAAGTTTCGTTCTCAAACGTGATGGATCACCCTTTTGTTTGGGTTATTGCAGCAGATGTAATTCTGTTTGCCTCGCTTTTCCTTTGTAAGGATTTTTGATGAATTACGTACTTGTGAAAGTGCGACATGGTACAAAGGAGTCTATGCCATGTTGTCAAAAATATTTTCTGGCACATTGTTAAAAATATAGAGAGTGTTATAATTAAACTCCTAAATTTTGTAGTTGGGGAACGGGAGGGTTGTTGATGATGAGTAATTCTGAACACCCAAAACAAACCGTTTAATTAGAAGAGCCACCTTATCTTAAAAATGCTGGCTCACTTGAAAACGTCACACACACCTGAACAGTGCTTCATGTAGACCTCATCTGTGGAAACTCTCCTCCCCCCAGTCTATTCAAGCAATGAGGAAAGTTCAGTTACTGTGGTCTTAGTCAAATTTTGGCAGGTTTGCATGGTGGTGGTTTGCCAACTTTAAACTTATCCGAGCTTTATGTGGTTACATGGGGAGTAACAGCTTGTTTTTGTGCATGTAATGCTGTTAATGTTAACTTTTGTGTGATTGGTTGTTTACTTAACTTGGCTTCACTGTCATTGGTGGTTCTTGTACACTTTTGATGCTTACAGTAAGGTTATTTAGGACTTCATCAACTTGTGGGCGTAATTTACCAAATATCTCCAAAACTATAGAATTTATCTGACGTGAAAGCATATTTTTTGGAAGTATAAACTTAAGACTGTACAATTATATTTTTGAATTTATACCAGTCTGCTATTGATTTGGATCACCATGTCTTTAGTAAAATTTAACTATAAATAAGGGTACAACTGTACCTAAACCGACGCTATCAATAACGTGGCAAAATTTTGTTCAGTGCTATCTCAGTTTTCTAAATTATTTCATTTTCATTTCATCCAACTTTCAAATTTCTATTTTTGTTACCGCCCCGTGCAAAAGTGGACACAAAGCAATACCTAACAGCGTAAGGCAATATTGGTATGTGTAAGTTTCATATGAATTTGATTGGCCATTTCTTTGATGTTCCAAATTTGACAAATTTGGCCATTTTTCCAGGGTCCTACATAATCTTAAATATAAAGTAGCTTTTAAGGTATGCTGGTTGCTTGTTCACATTTTATTGGGGATTTTCAAGCCATAGCCAACATCTGCCGTGAGAGATTTATATAATTGTAATTGCCAGCTATAATAAGACAACGTCCTGTCTTGGTGATAAATTCTGAGAAACCATCTGTCTGTGTGTCAATTTGGTGTTGGCCATCCAGGGGCTTGTTTTGGGGAAGATGGCATGGGACTTAAGCCCAAAATTTGGTCTTGCACTCCATATTTCTCATTATGATAACTCATTTCTGAAAAATAAATAAATAAATAAATATAAAACAAAAGAACAAGGACTCTGAGAGTATTCCGCACAAGTTAAGTATCGTAAAGCGGGCGCATAAGACCAAAATTTTGTCTTTCGATGACTTAAAAGTCATTTTTCATGAAATAGCCATTCTCAGTTTCAGAATTCAATGTATTCTGCTCTCCAGTAGTAGACAGTTACACTATTTTTACGTCTGTTTTCTGCGTTTACCTCCCTTGTTCGTCATGAAAATTTACAGCATGTTTTTCCATTGAACTTATCACCATTGAAAACACTGGGGGCGACAATAGTATTTTTCTAAGCTATAACTATAAGGAAGTAGTCCACAGCTAGTTAATTGTGCTTCATAATTAGCTGTTGCTTTATGCAGCATTATGGCCCTGTTGCCAAGTGTCACTTGGAAACTGTTGCCAAGTGTCACTTGGAAACTGGAAGAGGATGAAAACCCTGGTGTCATGAGCAGACAATTCAAGACAGTACCAGATGTTCTGTCATCAAAACCAACTTCTGATTTAGGCTACTTCATATGCCATGTGACTGTCAAATTGGTCTCAAATTGTTGCACGTCCAAACTTACAAAAGCGTGATTTCTATGTATGGGTCAATTTTACTTCAGTTTGTGGGCTTAAAACCAAAACTTTAATAATTGTTTCTTTCACAGACTCTAAGGTTTTTTTGCTGACTGAGGTCAGTTTTGAAGCAAGTAGGTGGTTATTAATACCAATTTTGTTGTTTTTAAAGTGCCAACAGCCAGGGCTGTACCACCAAATCCTCCAGCAGGACAGCGTTCTGTGATGAACGCTTTATTAGACAGGGTCAGCAAGTTGTCATCGCAGGATGATGAGGAGATTTATGAAGACACAGGTAAGTATATTCATGTGGAGAATTTTTCGCTTATGACTGGTCACGGCTGAGATTCCCTTAGCCCCAGACAACTTTTATTTGTAGACCTATTCACTAATACTTTCTCAACTAATGCGGTGTTTAATAAACCGTCCTAAACTGGTTTTCACTAGCATTGAGTTTACACAGAGCTACAGCCTGAAAATTTGAAAGTACGGTTTTGATTTGGTACATTTTATATATTGCTTAATAACTAAACATGGCAACTTTGGTTCACCAAGTTCTCAAATAATCGTTGGATTTACAGTTTTCGTTATAATTTTATTTTTAATACTCCAGTATACTTTGTATTTTTTCTTGCCAGGTTGCTATCTTTTGATTAAGTTTTAAGCTTGAAATGCCAAAACACTGGCAGCCAGCTTTGATCGTCAGAGAAATTTTTAAGTCAGTCAGCTCTGCCCACCGACCCACCTGAGCTATTGCCCACCGACCCACCTGAGCTATTGCCCACCGACCCACCTGAGCTATTGCCTACCAAATCTCCTGAGCTATTGCTTGAATTTTCTCATTGATTTTTCAGCTAGCCTTAAGTCTTTACAACACAGGTTTCATCGCCAGCTGATTACCGTCATTTTGCACGTACTCGCGAATACCACAGTTTTTCGATAGCGTGTATACTCCTCGAATAAAATAGTTTGGCATTACTGGCCGATCAACTTCTAATTTGGTCACAGTTTGTTGTTTTTTGTTGTTATGTAGTTCGCGTTGTGTACTGTAAGAATAAATCATGTGATATTGTTAATTAGGATGGGCATTAAATATCATGTAAATCCTCCAGACATATCAATACTTCATTTCTCTTCAATCCATAACCACTTGTGATTACTATCTTTAGTTAGTCACTCATTCATTGATTTTTAAAAATCGAAAACCACACTGTGTTGCTTTTTATAGCTGAATATTGCCATAACGTTTACTTTTAACAAAAAGTATTGGTTTATGTATTTTGCCAGTATGTACAGGCAAAGATGTTTACTAAAAGTTCATGGTCACTTAATTGGGTCTCGCTCGCACTTGTCAATGCAGTCATTACAACTGACTGTGTGACTCAGACGCCGCGCACTCTTTGATCCTCAGGTTAAAGTCGCTCAGAGCACAGGTCACAGAACCAGCTGTGAAAATTCCTAGAAATGCACGTTTTCCTTCAGTTAAGTTAATTATTCACGGCATTTGTGGCCTGTCCATTTCATTGAGATAGCTAGATGAATTGCCTAATTCATGAGGGTAGGCGTACTTTGATGTTGTGAGTGAGACTTGCAGTTCTTCAAATCCGAACAAAACTAATGGCCAAAATTTTCATTTTATCAATTTTCCAATGCTCGCTGTCGTGGTTAAGAAAATGCTATAAATTTCGTGGCGTGTTTGTTGATGACTGCTGTACGTCAAAATTTCCAAATAATGGAAGTATCATTTTAGCACCACACGTTCAACTATTGGGCTTTGGGTAGTTGCATGGTAGGGGCAGTTATATAACAAAAAGATAGCTGGCTCCGGGTCATTAAGTTATATAGTCTTCTATGGGATGTCGCCTTTAAGGCTGAACCAATCGTTCTATGTGTAACAAGTAACCCAGAAGCGAGGTCATCTTTATGAATATTCACAACTATATCACTCATTTAGTTTCAGCTCTCAGTACACTGTCGCTTTTGTACTCTTTTGACTGACGTGACTACTTGATGGCCAATTGTCTTCCGCAGCTTAAAGAATTATTTGAGCTTAGCCTTGAGTCATTGGTAGAACATGGTAATTAACTCTCCTAGTTTTCCTCACAAAACAGGAACTTAGGTCAGAATTCTTGACTTGAAAGATTGATGGTGCTTGCGTCTCTTGTACAAATTTATTGATGATTGAGGTACAATTAAGGTGATGCAAAACCAGGACTAGTTTCTATTTGTTAGAGGCAACTGCCATGCTCTTTAAGAGTTTTGATGCCTTTCTATGGCAGACGACACTAGGTGTCGCTAGAGTGAGTGCATGATTTCTTGTAGTCTGTCAAATAGATTCACTCTTGTTGTCTTCTTTGCAGAAAACGGTGAGGACTTTTATGACGAAGGAGTTTCAGGTGCGACCTCTGGTGGAGGCTTGTCTGAGCTGCAGAGGACACTTAGGGCGAGACGTAATGTTATTCATGATGTGGAAGATTACGAATCACGTGAGTAACAGGACTCTATCTCATTGGTTAGAAATATTGGCTCGAGGGCAAATTGTTATGATTTTTTTTCTAGAAAGCACCATCGATTTTGGTCCCTATTCCATATTGTTTTATTTGTTGTTGGTAAAAATTCATAAACAAAAACTGTTTGAAAGAAAACCTACTTTCAAACTGCAAACAAGGTACATACTTTAGATCGATATTTGGAAGGGCCATTGATTCGAGGACCAATAGTTTGACTGTATCTCCTTATACCCGTTAAAGGATCTTTGTGAGATTTGATGGATGTGCTCATATGGAGATGGCAGCCGATGACAATGAGTTTCAGACTAATCGGATTACAGCTGTGCCCTTTGGTGTAAATTTTTTCTCCTATATCTTAGGAGTTTTTTGGCTTATTTTCATAAGATTTCGCAGATATTTTTGTGTTAAAGATTGACAACGCTACCGTCTTAATTCAGACGAGTTTGATGCCTTCTGCACCATCTATTGGCCATTTTTATGGGACCAAAAACACCCACAGAAGCACACCGTTTGCTGTGCTGTCGTGGGCGCATGTAATGATCCTCGACATTGCTTTTGGTTAGTTTATCAGTTAATTTTCATCCGTGCAGAAGGCCAATATGCTGAAGGGTCATTATACTGAAAGGCAATTGGTTTGAAAGGCTTGTCCGAATATGGAAAAAGTATACCAAAAGTGGTAAAAATGTCAAATGAAATTAAATGCATAACAATTTGTAATACTTTTACTGTGCTGTAGGAAAATATGCATTCGGTCTGAGTAAATGGCGATTGTTTCTTAAATGGGGTTACTGAGATTTTATTGGAAATGTCGAACTAGCAGTTAAGCTAATTCCTTATCTCTGTGATTGTTTAGCCAAGTAGTTAGAAACACAGCGTATAGCGACGATGTGAATATGAAGTAGGTTGAAATTGCCAAATATTTTGAGAATGTTTTTTTTGGCGACAACGATTTACCGCAAACCACTGAACTGTCTCCAGTTAGTACATTGTATCTTGATGTGGTGGAGAATAACACTGCCTGATGTGAGTTTGTGAGCCCGTAAGCTACGTCACTAGTGCGAAGGTCGCCTAGTTTCAGAATTTTTTGGTTTCACAATTACAAGTTGTCAATGAAAGCAACTTACTGCACTTTGTTTAGCATAGGTGATGTTCAAATAGCATGGTTGTTGAGTTCCTGTTATACATTAGCTTAGTTAGGAGCATGCAAACACATCAGATTTCTTTAAACACCCATTGGTTACCTGAGACGGGAAGTAGCAAGCTTCAACCTGCCACCAAAGTGTCGAGAAATTCACAAATTAGAATGATGACGTCAATAAGTGCAGAGCCTTAGAGTCATCATTTTTCAGAGTGTCATCCTTTGGACCACTTGCCAGAATTTCATTTCGGATTGTCCGCCCTTCAGACCATAATGGCCCTTTGCACTGTCAAGTGAACCTCCACGAATGTCTGGCCGGGTGTACTGTATCATTTGTAAAACATGTCAATCTTGAATTATAGTCAATGTGAGGGCTTGTTATCTAAAGTCACAGGGGTCTTTAAAGCCTCATTCTGATTTTTCAGTGTTGAGAGCTTGTTCGTAGTCGTTGTTTTTGAAACATGTACTATTGTCCGTGACTTCTGTTTTAGCCGACAGCTTTCCCCAGCCTCTTTCGACAAGGGGGCGTTTCAGTAGCGAAGGAGCGGTACCTGTTGGTGTTATTCCTAGCCAAGGCCGTCGGTTTTCTGGTGCTGCCATCAATTCACAACAAAACCTTGGTAATAAGTTGCTATTATAACCATCTTCAGTTCTGGATGTAACTGTGATACCTAGGCAGATCCAGGGGGTCAAGGGGTCCGGACCCCTCTTATTTTTATTTTAATGATGTCCGGACCCCTCTTATTTTTATTTTAATGATGTCAGACTTAGAATTTTCAGATTGTTGACTTTGACCTCCTTTGATCTGCCCCCCCCCCCATCCTTTAAAAAAAATCCTGGTTCCACCTCTGTCGTAGTAATAAATGTAATAATAATAACAATCATCACTTTACCACTACTACAGAAGCTCAAAAGCAGGCCAATGTCAGTGAGTTCTAAAAGCTACGCTATTAGTCAGTCAACATTGTGGAATATGTACAGCATTTCATTGCCTTGCAGAAAGTGAACTCTGTGAACTGTCTTCGTAGTTTTGACAGTTCATTCAGCATCTCACCACGCTTTTCACTAATGTATTTATTTTAGGTAAAATAAAATTAAGTAATGTTGGTGTTTATTTATTATACTAACAACAGTACAATAGTGTTTATTACTTGGCGCAATAAATTTCGCCAAGTATGTTGGTCTGACAGCAAGTTTTTTTTTTGTTTGTTCGCAGTCTACAGGTCGCAATTTTCGTCCGATTTTCACGAAATTTGCACACAACGTGTAGATCAGAAAGTCCTAGAAGCCTATTGTTTTTGGTCATGATCTGATACAAAATGGCAGACGTGGTGGCCATTTTGTATCCGATTTCACAGTCAAATAATCATAGAGGCCGCATTTTTCGACGTACATGGTTGAAAATCGGTACGAATTCACTAGAACGCATGTGCTACAACTTTGCAGAAAATCGTTGACTTCCGGTTAAAGATGACGGAAATATTGGACATGGCGCATGCGCACCCCGAAATATGGCTAAAAACGTTTTCTCCTGTAGGGGGCGCATTTGCAAACCAATCACTTTCAAACTGGTCACGTGTTTGTTGAGTTTAATAAACTTTTATAAAAAATTATTGAACCTGAAGTCACTTTCAAGATGGCGGCTGTGGGGCATGTTCACACGGTTTCAATCGCTCTGGTGTCGCATTTTTAACGGGAAGAGTAAATGACGTGAATTTTTGCATGTGGATTCCTTGAAGTATGGCCTTTCAAAAAGTCTGCGAGAGCGTATTTCTCAGACTTACCGTTTTCGAGTTATTTGAATTTGAATTTCAAAAAACGGCAAATTTTCAATTTTCTCAAAAAAATTTTTGGATTTTTTTCAAACTACCACTTTAGATAGAGTTTTGAACAGGCTTTCAGAAGATATTTTCCATTTTGCGCTACAACGTCTGCTTTTTGACTTATTCGAGATTTTCGGATACCGTTGTTCCTTCATTTTGTTTGTTCGCACGATACAGGTCACAATTTTCATCCGATCATCATGAAATTTACGCATAACACGTAGTTCTGGAAGTACTGGAAGCATAATGTTTTTTGTCAAAATCAGATCCAAGATGGCGGTTGTGGCGGCCATTTTGTTTTCATTTTAAGATTCAAAGGCTTCTAGAGGCTACAATTGTTTAAGTACACAGCTGAAAATCAGCACAATTAATGAACTGGATGTGCTCTATATCTATACCAGAAATTGTCCACTTCCGTTCAAAGATGGCGGAAATATTGGCACTCGTGCATGCGCACCTCAATTTCGGGAAAAAACATTTTCTCCTGTAGAGGGTGCATTGTAGGGCCAATTCCTTTGAATTTTTTCGGATATTAGTTTTTTATGACATGCTATTATAAAAAACGGAAGTTACTTTCAAGATGGCGGATCTGGCGCATGTTGACCCATTTTCAGTCGTGCTAGAGTGTAATTTTAAACGGGAAGAGAGAATGACGTGAATTTTTGCATGTGGATTCTTTGAAGTATACCCTTTCAAATGACCTGTAACAATTTTTTCTTACACTTACCGTTTTCGAGTTATTTGACTTTGAATTTCTTTAAAAAATGCAAATTTTTTCAAAAAATTTACGGAATTGTGTGATACTAAAAATTTAGGTAGAGTTTTGAATGGGCTTTTTTTCAGAAGATGTTTTCCATTTTTCACTAGGACGTCTACTTTTTGAGTTATTTGAGATTTTCTGATAGTGCTGTTCCTTTGTTGAGTGCTGTTGCTGCATTGATGTTGGTTTATCTTCTATTGAACAAGACTGTAGCCTATTTCTTATTGATTTATGACATCTAAGTTCGTCATATAAATGTTATGATGTTGTTCATCATCGCCACCTTCATCATCACAATCATCATGGCCATTAATTTTGCCTATTGTCGCTCAAGACTGTAGGTAGCACTGAACAGTCAGGACGCGGCCACGGAGCATTTACTAGTCCCTAGTATTTATGTTGAGGGCGTGTGTCAGGTTTGGCGGGTGGTTTGAGGAAATTGATGACAAGTGCCAGGAAACTTATTTCCTTGTGTTTTTGAATGAAAAAAGCCTAGTTTTACCTACTTTTGATGCAAACTGCGAGTCAAGTGATGTCACTGAATATGATTAAGTAGCTGTCTCAGAATGATGTCATCGAACACTGTTTGTCAGCTGGCTGGAAATGACGTCTTCGGACACGGTAAATCAACTGTCTGGGAGTGATGTCAGTCAGTGTTAACGGTTAAGCAACTGACGGTCTCGCAATGATGTCATCAGACACTTAGTCTGCTGTTTGGGAATGAGGTCATCGGACACTGTTAGTCAGTTGTCTGGAAACGATGTCATCAGACAGGGTTAATCAACTGTCTGGGAGTGATGTCAGTCATTGGACAATACAGCTGTCCAGGAGTGATATCATCGTACACTGTTAATCAGCTTTCTGGGAGTGACGTCATCGGACAGTGCTATTCAGCGGTCTGAAAGTGATGTCATTGGACACTGTTAGTCAGCTTTTGCTCTTATGAAAAATATTTCCAGTTAACAAAACTTGTCAAATATTATTGTATTTCTTAATGTTAACCTTGGTAATATACCTTTAAAGGCTGCATGTTTAATTTTTAGGTGGGCGTGGAGCTGGGCTGTCCTTTGAAGAGGAACTGAAAAAGAAGTTGGCGAGCCATTTTATCTATGAATCAACATAAACACCGAGAGCTCACAAGCAAATACAACCATAGCTCTATAACAAAGATTATTGTCCACCATGAGGTTCAGGGCTTGGAATATTCTCTTTTTTGTTGGCGGTCTCCTTTTATTTAAATTCCAGTTTCCTATTTTTGTATCTTTTTATCATTCTTTTGACTTTATTCATATAAAAACGTTTATTTTAGTTAAAATTTTACAGCACTGACGAAAAAACATTTCTTTCACACAACCCTATTTATTTGCGGAGCAATAATTGACCTGGAAATTTTTCCTCTTTTTGTCATTGGTCATTCCAAGCCTCTGATGTTACAGTAAAGTGCCTTTATACTGTTTTGACTGCCTTCTGTCAAGGAAGCATGGAGGTAATTATATCAGTGTTGAATGATGGCTTAGATCATGTACGGAGATCATATTTGTCAGAGCTCTGTCATGAAGGTTTAAGACTTTGACTGACAACTTATAGTGATATGTAAAATCTTGCCAATTCCGTAGAAGAATTTATAAATTTACCTTTTAATTTTTCAAAGGTTCCTAATTATTTTGTTATGAGTTCCTACATTTTCTGTCCTGGTTATTTATTGTGCACAGAATAAGGTTGAATATATCCTGTATTTACAGTCATTGTGGTAAAAATAACAAATAATTCTTTTGTCACCCATTTAGAGTCCTAAACTGGTGAAAATTTGTCTTGTACACTTTGATATCGTCTTGATCATTGAGTCTCTTTGGATTGTCTCCCTTGCAACTTGTGATGACTTGACCCTTGACCCCATCTGGCAATCACCCAGTAATGGGTGGTTGAATTCTCATGACACTCTTAGACACTGTGCTTAAGCAATGTTTTATAAAATGCTATTAGTAATTGTTTTTGAAATGCTGCATCTTTGCATAAGGAGCTATCAGAATGGGGCTTCCACGATTTTCTGTTCATGAAGGGACTCAAAAGTTTCATAAAATGAAAATAAATGTGTAATTTAAGAAGCTGTAACAGCATTTTTGAGATTTCACCTTGAAAATTTAAATCAACAAAATTTGGTCTTCTTATTGATACCTTAATTTTTCTTTGTATGTACTTTTTGTTGCGTTATTTTACTAAAAAACGTGGTCAAGAGACCTTAATATTGTCGGATTATCAAAAAGTCAAAAATTATAAACGCTTTCTATGTTTAGAAAGTGTATTTACTAGTGTTTCTGTTTCTGTGGTGATGTCAGAGGGTAGGCACCGGGATAGTCTCTGGTCCTCCTCTTTCCAGTATCGCACGCATTGTAAATTTGGAGATGCAACCAAGTTCGTGGTGGTTGCACACCCTTCGATCTTTTCCCCTGATACGAGTTTTTGGTGCATCTCCGTATTGCCATCCTCACTCTATGAGGCGCTTTGTTGCCCATCTCTCCTGCTCTTGTACAATCTCAGCATCTGTAAGCGATGTATCAAAACCAATTCAACAAAGAGATCTTAAGTTTGACTTAAGTGTTTGACAAGTTCTGTCTTAACTTTGACTAAAGTACCCAACTGATACGGAAGTTTCAAAGTCTGGAAGTTAAGTCAAAAATGAACCTATTAAGTCAGTTTCTTGAAACAGGCCTCTGTTACCCCCAGCACGTGTATGTGTGTGCTGTAAACTTTGTCCCTTAAATTTTGATTATTTTGTTTGTACAAAAGTTAACTTCTTTGATGGATATAATGTAACTAGTATACATTGACTGCGTCTGTTTTGACAGTATGAAGGTTTTGTGATAATCCCTTGAAACATTCCAGGTAGTGCTTGGAGGGAACCTGAATTTTTACTTGGCGGAATTCTTTGAATTCCGTCAAGTATGTTGGTCTGACAGCAAGTTTTTTTTTTTTTGTTCGCACTCTACAGGTCGCAATTTTCATCTGATTTTCACAAAATTTGCACACAACGTTTAGATCGTAAAGTCCTAGAAGCCTATTGTTTTTGGTCATGATCGGATACAAAATGGCGGACGTGGCGGCCACTTTGTATCCGATTTCACAGTCAAATGCTCGTAGAAGTCGCATTTTTCGACGTACAAAGCTGAAAATCGATACGAATTTACTAGAACGCATAGACCCTATTCACGCCGACAGGAGGCGCGTTCCAAAACGAGGCTCGCTACGATAGCNAATTATAAAGGCTTTCTATGTTTAGAAAGTGTATTTACTTAGACTAAGTGTTTCTGTTTCTGTGGTGATGTCAGAGGGTAGGCACCGGGATAGTCTCTGGTCCTCCTCTTTCCAGTATCACACACATTGTAAATTTGGAGATGCAACCAAGTTCGTGCTGGTTGCACACCTTTCGATCTTTTCCCCTGATACAAGTTTTTGCTGCATCTCCGTATTGCCATCCTCTCTCTATGAGGCGCTTTGTTGCCCATCTCTCCTGCTCTTGTACAATCTCGGCATCTGTAAGTGATGTATCAAAACCAATTCAACAAACAGATCTTAAGTTTGACTTAAGTGTTTGACAAGTTCTGCCTTAACTTTGACTAAAGTACCCAACTGATACGGAAGTTTCAAAGTCTGGAAGTTAAGTCAAAAATGAACCTTTTAAGTCAGTTTCTTGAAACAGGCCTCTGTTTCCCCAGCACGTGTATGTGTGTGCTGTAAACTCTGTCCTTTAAATTTTGTTTGTACAAAAGTTAATTCTTTGATGGATATAATGTAACTAGTATACATTGACTGCGTCTGTTTTGACAGTATGAAAGTTTTGTGATAATCCCTTGAAACATTCCAGGTAGTGCTTGGAGGGAACCTGAATTTTTCTCTGTTTTGATGATTTGAGACTTGATGTCCAAAAACAAGGTTGTGCTTATCTATATGTATGAAGGTCCTCATATTTTGTTCTGTGCTGCTCAATTACTATGAAACCGTCCGTGGGAGTTAGGGTCCCATGTATCAAGACCCATTGTTGAATAGCGCCATCTGGTGTGGCTAATATATATAGTGCTTAATTTTGATGACTTCCATCTTAAATGTGTTGTGATTTTACTTTTTATGCAGATTTGAAATTGACGTTGTGGTTAATTATAAGGTCAGTGGTAATTGGAAAACATATTTTGTAGAATTTTAAGAATCTTTAAGCATATACTTGATAATTAATAATTTTATTTATACAAGTCAATATATAAGTTGTGTGCTTTAAATTCCCATGATATACTTTATAAAGCATTATTTTATTCTTACAATAAAATGATATTGTATTATTTTGATTATTTATTCTGACTTTGATTTTAACTAGAAATTTAGCATTTAGAAATATATAACAATGCTTACATCTTTGTTTTAATTTCCTATTCTGCTGTGAGTCGTTGCCTGGAACAGAGACACAGGTGTTGTTTTCAAGTTAGCGTTTCAATGATTTATGGTTTATGGCATACTATAGAGAACCTAGTAACTTATCACTTTGCTTGAGTAATTTGTCCAAGAAATTACTGTAAAGGTACCTTCCTCAAGTGAGTGAAGTACAGTCAACCTGGGTGAATGGTATCGGTTATGCAAGGTACTTCAGGTAAATAAAAATGTTTCTTTTTTTCAATGCAACTCTCTTTAGTGCTGTTCGATCATCACCGTTGTTGAACATTTTTTTTTTTTTGTTTTTTTAGGGTTTTGAATGGTTTTGAGTTCAAACGGTGGTTAACTCATAGCAGAATACTAAACCCTGTTTTGTTGATTTCAACCAGTCCTGGTTCTGTCACCTGCTAATGCATCATTGGCGTCAGTCTTGAACGATAAAAGCAGGAATCAACTAAACACTAACACTCCCTTATTTCCCAAATTGGACATTCTGGTCCTTGGTGAGTTGTCTTTTAAACAGTTGCCATTTAATTCTCTAAAAGCTCTGGCCTCCAAAATGCATACGTAATAATAATCCAAAGAAAAAATAACTGAGCAGCACAAACAGAATGTTAATTTTGTTAATGAGTGCTCGTTTTTCATAGGTTATGCATAGAAACTAGAGCGGGTTTAAAACCCATATTCCAAATGCAAGACCGACTGCAGGTCACATTTGATTTAGGCCAGAACAGAAGCACGAACTTTAAATTAGCGCGTAAGTAAATAACGACATATTTATCCAATCCATCGTTTCGGTTTATTTCATTAAACCATTCTCAAGGTAACAGTTACAAACACAAAACAAGCGACACAGGTAGAGAAGAGACTACAGGTACACATCAAAATGCTGGGGGAGAGACCACTAGAAAGCAAAACAGTTGGAGCTCAAATGAACCAATGTTTCTATTGAGGTAGCACTCATCATGGTTCAACCGATTATGCATAGCCTCCTTTATGAGGAGCCTGAGGGTGACATTATCCTTGTCTAAGATCTGAACACAAGAGCAATCTACAGTGTGACCAGTTGTCAAGGAATGATTGAGAACAGCACTGTGTGTGTCTTTACAGTGTTCTTTTACTCTTATGCTAAGAATCCTGTTTGTCATTCCAATGTAAACCTGTTCACAGTCACTGCAGTTGAGTTTGTACACAACATGACTTGTTTGAGAAATACTCAACGGTGTTTTAAGTCTCGACAAAGACAAAAGTCTGTTTACAGATTTGAAGATAGTAACGAGTTGCAAACATGGAGCAATAGCTCCAAGTATTCTCTTGATCTGCCTCTCGACTACACAACTACTATTACCTAAATAGGGGATATTGAGAAATACTTTCTTCAATTCAGGCCCATGATAAACATCCGAAGGTGTCCTGGACGGATGTTTATCATGGGCCTGAACTGAAGAAAGTCTCTCAATATCCCCTATTTAGGTAATAGTAGTAGTGTAGTAGGGATTGGCGCCGGGCGAGTTTATTATTCTGCGTTCTGTTTCAAAATGAATTATTCTCATGCTAACCAATGGTTATATGAAACTGAAACAATTTGTAATGTCTTGGGTGCTCGTGAGCAGTGCAAATATTTTGAGAAGCCAGCAATGAATAAACCACTGCGTTACCCGCTTTTGATGCCGGCAACAAAGGCACCGAGGCCACGTGAGCGCATGGTATATTCACTGTTTACTGACAGAAAGCTGTTGTTAAACAATTACTTGATTTTATATTCTATGGTCACATGTTAGGGGAATCTTTATTTAGAAATACATTTTTCAAATCATTGTTACTGTACAACCTTTGCCCTCACGGTCTGTAGAAGGGGAACCCGGCTTCGCGGTCCCCGACAAGTAAGTATTTTCACATAAATAATTACGGGCACATTTATTTCTTTGGCTCACTATTATAGTCTTTTCGTGACTGGAGGTTTAGTTTCCAACTGAAGCTGGTTTATGTTCGTGCCAGTCCCGGAGGCCACGACGGGCCTGGCACGAACATAAACGCAAATCTAGGTTCTCCTGTCTGTATTTCACGGAAGAATACTTCGATTTTATCTCCGAACAGAATCCAAACTCCCGTGCTACGGACCTTGGTAAATTGGCCTGCCGAACTAATTGTAGGCTTTGATTTGTCCAGTTAATCCGTAACAGCGAAATAAAACAACACGTTTTTATAAGAACTCTGTGTATTTTTAAGGGTTTTACATCGAAGTTTGATGATTTATTGGTGTTAAACGATGAATTCAAGCGATAAGCTGACACCACTAACCTGTTGTGAATAGTCCAGTCATTCTACGGATAACCCGGAAAAAATTGCAACCGAAGGTTTTATTGCATAAATCGTATCCTTTCACACCCCTTAGTGGGAAAAAAAAGTACCGGAATCAGAGTGGCGGAAGTTGGTTTTTCAAGAAAGCGGACAAAATGGCCGCCAGATTTTCTGATGCTCACTATAACTCAAGAGTGGAATGTGATAGAGTAAAAATTCGAAAAGGTTTACCTATGTTTTGTTGGTCAACAAATACATTGGAAATGGTTTTGCATGGCTGTGGTGATACCGCACTCCGCCATTTTCCAAGATGGCCGCCAAATCTACTAATTGAGTCGCACAAATTTCGCACGAACAGATTTATAGTGTGTCGTCTTGCTTCAAACGTCGCATCATCGGTTTTCTGGGTCGACTAATCCACTTAGACTCTTTGCGTTTGGCTCTAATTATTACTTCCACCATTTCTGTCAAACATGGTTTAGGGATGTTTATAATCAATTATAAAATCAATTACATTTATTNTTTTCATTACACCATATCTTATATGTCAATTGTCATTTCGTGTTTGATTTTACTTTATTTCTGTTTTTGTTGATAAAGGAAGTTGTTACCTCCGAAAATTTCAAATTTCAGTTGATCCATTCTTGTTGTTTAATTTACCGATTTATATTCTTCATTTCACGAAACAATAGTATCCTTGGGAGGATCTGGATCGCCTTATTTAGTTTCAGATATATTTTCTACGTTTGGAACTTAACAGATGTATGTATCGTGTAGAACTCAGTTTGATTAAATATATCGAAGCATTAAGACGCTCTCTATCAGCTCTCTGCTCAGCACATCGAGCCACCTCATCTAGTTAACCCGCTAATACCCCACATTTTGGATCCCACAATTTCTAAGATGGCCACCAAATAGTTGCTTCGTGTAAGAACTTCCGATTCCAGAGACACGCCATATCCTGAGTTTTTTAGGTCAACACGTCCATTACGATAAATCTTGTCTGGCTCTTGATCATTACGGCTACCATTTTCAAGATGGTTTAACAAACAACTTATTTGGTTCAAAAACATCAGGTTTGCCTGGATTGAAGGATCATTCTCCTCCTGAAAAAATGTACTGTATTTAAAATAACTCTCTGCAATTAATTCAGTGATCTACTATCCACACTGTCTCTGTCACTTCCAGTTAGTTGTAAATGCTAGTGAATCTCTACACAATCAACCAGTATTTACACAACCAATCTCTGTCAACTGAGAATGAATTGCTGCAGCTAAAACCACGGCATTCTCCACATTCAACCGAGTACAGCAATCCTAACTTCTTGCAAGTACATCTCTTGGAACTGCAGTTGGTCTTACATGAGCATCTCACTACTTTCAGCAGACTCTCTGGTGCTGCTGACTGGTCCGTCGTCGTGGGAATGAATTTTCCACGTGCCAGCATCCATCCCCAATACAGCGAGTCTAGGCCACTGCCACGGAAACTTGACCGATCTTGCTCTTGATAATATGTCCCGGCAGCATGGAATTTAGTGACTGAAGAAAGTTGGTGATAATGACTGTATTTGGACTGTGGCTAGTCTGATACCTCATCCACAAATCGCCTGTATCTCAAGTCATCCAAATTTCCAGAGCCAGTGCTGCCATGAAGCACAGATTCAACTCTTACCAGCTTCAAATATGTCTTGCTTCAGCAGCATGTGTCTAGTCAATACTCTTACTAGAGTTTTTGCAGAATTCTCGATCTTGCAGTTTCTTCAATGGGAGAGCCTTTGCTAATACCGAACAGCTGTAATGTTGTGTTGCAACCACCTATTGCATGCGCAAATGGCACAACTGCGCAAGTTTCGGCACCAAGAGGCAACTGTAGTTCCTTGATGTCCCAGACTCTCCTCTTGCTTTGCTGCCTCTTGTCAAGTTTCATGAACATTGGAATTTGTTGTGAAGTACCATGGTAACACAAAAGAACCAACAAGTCTGTATCGTCTGCAATAAGGGTAGTTGGACCTTGTGCTGCGTTCTCTAATGCTGTTTCTACAATTAAAACATGTGCGTCAACTTGAGCTTGCACCACTGTGCAACCATCATTTCCTAGCAAACTTGACAAGAAGTGAATGAATCGTTTGTTTTTGCTCTTTGCCAAAAATGTTCCTTTTTTACTTGATCACCATGTCACAATTGAAGTGAACTTCAGTTCCAACCACCCCACCCAGTTTTCGTACATGAGAGAAATCTTTAGTTGATGGTCCATCTCTGTAACCATCAAAAACAACAGTAGGCTGGTGTAATCCACATAAGCTCTACCAAATGACTGAAACGTTGCAACTCTAGGCCATGGAATACGGTGAAGGAGAGAACCGGTTTCAATTACATGCATCACCGTGTTTTCTGGAAATTGAAATCCTCCTCCAGTAGTCCCCTATGGACCAGAGTGCATCAGCTCATATTGATTTATTAGTGATTCTGGGAAGACCAGATGTTCCAAAAAGAGCAGGGGAACCAACACACAGTTCAAACTTCAAAAGGCGTGATCAACTGTCACTGTTGTCTTTTGCAGCTGTCAGGTAAAGTTACTATTAGCAGCATGAACTGATTGACTAGTCATTGCCACAACCATGTCTTTCTTTCTGAATGTGAAGTCTTTCACACTTGATCCCTCCATAGACAAGTGAACCGCTTTCCCCACTTCTCTGGCATTTTCGGCACTGACGCATGTGCCTGCAGTCACACCAGTTTCGATGTTCTGTAATGTTTCTCTTTAAAATGGGTTACTGTTGTGGAGGAATTCAACAAGGCTGCGGATGTCTTGCCTGGGTACATTCTTTATGCTGCTGACTTGTTTCACAACTCAAGTTTGTCACAGTATGCATGGCACCATTTATACTTGAGCATGCCGGCAAGGAAAGCAGCCATGGTGCACTCTGTGTATCTCCCATTTCGCAACCTCTAGTTAAACCTCCTGTTGTTTTAATACCTTTCATGAGGGTTTGTTCAATTACAAGATCATATCTCATTATGACAAGCCTGCCCAATATCTGTCACTTTGTCTTTTTGTGTGTTGGCCATAGATATCTGGACGGGTGTCTTTGAGTTGCTAGGTCTGCTGCAAGTATATGTATGAGGATTTTGCATAAGAGTTGTGACCAGCAGCTGCAAAGTAAGGCAGCATTTCAGAAACTGCTTTTAAGTGAAGCTCCAATTCTGACGTTATTTCTGCTTTTAAAAAGTCGAAGGATGTCAGTCATCTTCATATACTGTAGGCAAAGATTAATGATTCGACTTTACAAAGACAAGTCTGATCTATGTGCTTCCATTTTTATGGATACTCACAAGACACTCCGACGAGCATACATCGTCGCACACAGACGACATGCCAGCAATAAGATCATCATACCGCTTCAGACCAGCTTTCAAATCATCATGAAGAATATCATTGGCCATTGATTCTTCTGACGAGCTATTCTCTGTCACTGCGAATTCTGAAGACCTATACTCCTGATTCAGCCGTGTTTGAATATACCAATGGCAGTAGGTCGGAAGCCAGAAGTGAACTCTCGTGGGGGCATTCCACTGTAATCCAAGGTTCAGAATCGGAAGACACTGGCTGGGCATGGCATGCCCCAGAGTACACATCTTTTTATGTGATCAGTTAGGATGTCTGGGATGTCTGAAGAATCTGTCTCCATATTCTGATGAGCCAAAATTTGTCTACAAGCATTGAACTGCTCCACCTCTTGGCATGGAATCTGTTTGTTCTGTGTTGGTGACATTCCAGACTGCTGGATTTTCTGAGGAACCTGAATTTCTTTCTTCATTGGTTTTGGATTGGCGTTTCCTGATCTGTCAATATTTGGAAGTGGGATGTTGAATGTTCTGGCTTTTATGATGGCATTCAGTGCTGAGTCTACCAACATATGCCCCCTCAGTGCTCTATCCACACTTTTTCCATTTAAAATAAGGATCACACTGTTTGATGCATGCACCGTCTCAAGAAGTTCTTGAAGCCATGTGCCAGACATTACGTATCCGATAGATCCCAGAAAGCTCATCTCAGTATGAAATCTTCCAAGCCTGGCTAAGAACAAGTGACTGCACATCACTGTCGTTTTGTTTGCTGGCACTAATTTTTTCTAAAATCAGTTACATATGTTTATAAAAAGCATGCATATTAAACAAATTGTGAGTCCTAACTATTAAAATTTAATTAATAATTTTTTGTTACACAACCCTTTTTGTTTTTCATCAAATTCAGGCGAAATCAGCAGCCAAATTCTCAATACATGCCAGCAGCAGACGAAATCGATGCTTGGGAACAACTCATAATACCTCCAATAGCAGAGAAAAGGCCACTTCCTGCCCAATTTTATTAAGGGTTTGTGTAATGAATAAGCCAATAACTCCACCAGAATAACATATTTTTCTAACACATATTATTTTTGATACCTTAAATGAATATATTTTACAGAAAAATAATTGAGTTTGTGAAATTTATTATGAAAATTTAACTAAAGCCTTTTCTGAAAAACACACCAACTTTTATGTTATATAATCTAAGATGTGATTATAATTCCACATTTAGTATCTAAATCTTAAAAACAAATTATAGAAACAATCCACTCATTAACCCTGACTGCAGATTGTAAAATGTTTTTGTGTAAATGCGTGTCAGGTTACAAACAAAGTTTGCAGAACGTAAATGGGGTAAATTGGGGTTCGTGAATTGGCAGCCATTTTGGCGGCCATTTTGTCAACCTTTTTGATTTTTTTCGCAAACCAGTGACCAACTGTAAGGTCCAGATATTTTCAATTGTCTAGCATACAAAAGAATAAAACTTTTGCCATTTTCAGGGCAAAATATTAAAAGAAATCTTGCAACATGTACCAAATTGCCGTTGCGGCCGCTTTTTTGTCGGCCATATTGGTTTTATTTTACGGAAAACTGGCATCTTTTGATTGGTATGCCTGTTATGAAAAGTATATAATCAATGACAAACTTAATTGTTTTATTTTTAGCTGTTACATAAGAGTAATATGCCAGAAAACAGTAAAAAGTAGTTTTGTCGGCCATTTTTTCCGCCGTCTAGAAAAACCGACTTCCGCCACTCCGATTTCGGTAGATTTTTTTTCTGACACCAAGGGATGATTGAAGATGCCATTTATGCAAAAAAACCTTCTGTTGCAATTTTTTCTAGGTTGGGCCCTCTGGAGCCCTAGAATGACTGGACTAAAATTGCTGAACAGACTGCGTGTGAAACCTATTACGTCATTGGATAATTTCAACACCTCTGTCTGCCGTCAGGTGTCAGGTAACGCAACCGAACGTGCCGTTATCGAGAAGAGATACTCGATCTGAATTGATACAAAATGGGTTGTTTTTTGGGTGGCATGGTCCTTTAATTTCTCATTGCCTTCACCTATGGTGAAGCCTTATTGACGTCAGGCGCGCGTTAGCCAATAAGAATGAACATTGGAAAAACATTTTTTACAAAAATACTAAAGTAAAACAAAGATGTGATTTATGCCAATCTAAGGACTTCGTTCATAAACTAAATTACATTAAAAATCAGGTTTTTGTACTTCAAGAACCTGTTAATCATGGCCTGATGAATGTTATAACGGTGACGTAGGTGTAAGGCTTAGCCTACCCATGCAGCTATGAGGGCTTTTGCATTTACCTTGGCGTTTGTCGTTCCTTAATTAGCAACGAAAGTATGGAAATATTGCAAAAACGAAGGTTACAGTAGCAAGACAGGGGGAAGGTGACGGCAACATGGCTGCCGAGCCTTCACTTCCACCATGAGGGATAGTGACGCTTGTTTTTTCTGGGCCGGCCTTCGCAGAAGTTGTTGAGACTATAGTTTTTGCTTCAATCGATTCGGCTCTGGACGTTTCACTTGATACAACTTGACCGGTGGCAGCAGTGGAAGTCGCTGACCTTTGGGATGCTCTTGTAGCGGATCTAGTCTCGGGGGCTGACGTTTGTGGTGATGCAGCCGTGACTGTGGACTGGACGGTAGCCGCCGTAGTTGAAGTGTGAGAAGCTGGGGTGGATGTAGAAGATTTTACAACTTGACCAGCTGCAGCAGGGGAAGTTGCGGACCTTTGAGATGCTTGTGTAGCGGATCTAGGCTCGGGCGCTGACGATTGCGGTGACTCAGCCGTGACCCCAGATTGGACGGTAGCCACCGTAGCTGAAAGATGGGAAGCTGGGGTCGATGTAGAAGATTGTCTTTGGTTGGTTCGTGTAGTCATTTTAGTAGCGATTGAAATTTGCAAAGCAGCAGTTGTATGCTTTGGATTGCAAGTTGGAGTAGGTGGGTTAAACACGCCAGTTGAGGAACACGTACTCAAACTAGATGACTTCCTTCCGTTCTCCATCTGAAATCCTTGTTTGCAAGAAAATAGGACTTTCTCGCCTCGAGAAACCGTTGGATACCCCAACTTGTTGGTGACTAAGGGCGAATTAGTAACGTCCGGTACAGCACATTGTTTTATTTTGGATCTCGAAGCACGAAACTGAAAACTCGCCTTGATACTAGCTCCTGTAAACCTATTGAAATTCATGAATGATTTTACATCAAAACGACCTCTTTGAGTACCCCGAAAACTAACAACTTGCCGCCGTTCTTGCTGGAAGAGAAAAAATTGATATCTGTGAATATCTCCGTCATAGGGAGGAGATGGGCCTCTATAGGACATTATAGAATCACCGCCATTATCGTTGGCACTCTCGTCTGTCAGAGTAGATCCGTTCACGTTCCGAAGTATCCAATGAAGCCAGTATCTCATCGTTGGTTGGTCTGGCGAAGGTGCGTCGGGGTCTACCATAAGAATTGAATACAGCTCCTCGTTATTAGCGTTTTGCCACTTTACGACGGGTTTATAAGTAGCCTTGCTCTTTGGATAAATGTACTCGTTACATTTCGGAACATACATGTTCACAGTGTTCGAGAGATAGGACACTTTCAGAGTGGATGATGAGTTGATGCAAAATGAGTGTCTGTATTCATCAACTGTTTCTATCTGTACAAAAACAGTGAAAAACAATAAGACTGTGATTAAACAAAGTGCCGATGCCATGGGAATTTTTCGAACGTGGAAACTGAAACGTTACACGCGACATAAAAATCAAATCAGAATCACGAGACCCAATGCACAAAAATGTAGCGTTCATTGGCCCTTCGTGTCTGTGTCAGAAATGGTCTTTGAAAATGTTTGTAAGTCGTACTATACATGAATATAATTCACCGTTTATCGGTGACCTGTGTAAGTTTCAGAAAGACGTCTTGTGCAAAGGGCAAGGGTTGAGAAATGCGGATTTGAAAAAATCTAAGCCCAGTAAAATGTACCGATCATGGACCATTTGTGTCGATTTCAAAGTGCTGATATGAAAAATCCCCAGAAATACATTGTTTATCGGCCATTACTGTCGGTTTCATCGAGACGTCTTCTTCAAAAGGCAGGGATAGCCACTCAAAACTTGCCGTTGGACCGTAAATAATGAGGCAACCTCGGCAACCATACATCCCGAACTCGAAATAAGCGTAAGCTGGCAGGTGTAGCGAGACTCTCGCGTGACCGCTTCGTGATAATCCATGTCCCGCGGCTGTAGTGTGCGGATTGCAAAACATGTTCAAATTCTTGAAATGAGCCGTTTGTCGGCCATTTGTGTCGGTTGCAAGCATGTTATTAGCAGCAACACATCCGACAATAGTTTTGTCATTTTCCCCTCGTCGTGAACACAAACTTGTCGTAACTGAAAAAGGTACGGATCTTTTTATGATGATCACCAAAACGCTAGAATACGTTACATATGGCTAACGTTGTCATATAATAAACGTGTTTCGATTTTTTCTCTCTTGACGTCATCTAACTCTGAACAAATTTTTGAAAATGTTTCTACTTGAAAGTGATCGTCCCGCATATTTTTATGCGCCCACATATTTATATGTGGACGCATTATGCCGTCATCTGTGTCCGTCCGTCCGTCCGTCCGTCCGTCCGGGCGGCGTCCGTCCGGCGTCCGCTGCTCTATCTCCAAAACCCTTTGGCATACGTTCATGAAATTTGGCACATATGTTCCATTCATGAATGGGACGGCATGTGCGAACTTTCGGACGGATCCGCCTACCGGTGTGCCCCCTAGTGGCAATTTTAGTTTTTTACGCTTACCTTTGTATCTTCAAAAGTCCTGAACGGATTTTCATGAAATTTGGTATGTAGGCACCTATTAGTGCGATGACGCTATCCTCCCGTTTTCGGATGGATTCGACCTAGTTTGCGACACCCAGTGGCCATTTTTACTGTTTTTTAGTCTGTTTTTTGGCGTCCACCCCTCTATCAACCAAACCGCTATAAGTATGATTGTAAAAATTGGCATGTATGTTCTTACTATGAAGAGGACGGTTGACGCTGAATTTCCCATGACTTTGGTTACTGTGGCGCCTCCTAGTGGCAGTTTTTTTTGCGCCCATGGCTGTATCTCCCAAACCGTTTGCAGGATCTTTACTAAATTTAGCAAGTGTATTCATGTGATATTGACAACGGACGATGACGTTTAGGATGATTCTGACTACCGGTATGCCTCTAGTGGCAATTTTAGTATTTTACATTGACCTCTGTATTTTCATAGGTCTTCAGGTGTATACTTTGTGTTACTTCGTGACTATGAAGGAAAAGTTCCAAGTAGAAATTTGTTTCTGGCATTCTAATGCTGTGCTAATCTCGTATGTTGGTAAATTTATTTTTAATTCTATGTTTCTGTGGTGCTTTAAGCAACTGATGTATAGGATGTGCT
The DNA here is from genome assembly GCA_002633005.1 of Phoronis australis. Classification (NCBI taxonomy): domain Eukaryota; kingdom Metazoa; phylum Phoronida; family Phoronidae; genus Phoronis; species Phoronis australis. Next base: position 331,519 of record NMRA01000001.1, read on the forward strand.
TGTATTATGAAGATTACTCACATTTGCCCGTGGCCTATTGAGGAGACAATGACCATGCCTTTCCATTTTGCAAAGTACAACATACTACATATATGCCCTCTACTGGCCACTTCATGGTACCAATAAACAACCCTAGAAGGATACCGTATGCGGTTGCAATTGTGGGCGCATTTCAACGCTCTGCGTTGCTCTTGTTCGTGATGTCGTCGATAATTATCAGTATTTCGTCAAAATCTTGGTCCGGCATAAACTCAGAACCCCTGTCTGTGGTTATTATATTCACCTCACCATCGCTGTGAATCTTACTTTTAAGAGAATGTCGGATTTCCTTTCGGAAGTCTGCAAAACGTCAAACGTGTTTAATGGTACATGTAGACATCAGAGCGATAAGGTCCAGCCCAATGAGATATATAACTAGTGTATATAGCTCATTGGTCCAGCCCCAGCCTATCCGTGAAAGTTAGGAAATAGATGAACAACAAAAACAGCAACAAAATCATCGTAGCTACTGGTACTACTAATTATAATGACAACTAATTTAGTAGTAAGTTTGAAATTGCTACTGATTCAAAGCGCTTCACTTAGTGATCTGGCCGTATCCGTCCCAACTTTGCCCGAGTGGCGTTTTCGCAGATGACAGGATCGTGCAGACGATTAGAGGAGGCATTCCATCATTCATTGAAATTGAATGTGCGTGCTTGCTACATCATTATCGTCGACATTATTCTTGGCGTTAAATTATCTAGTTGAAGGCGTAAAGTAATTATTTGCAAAGTTACGTAATTATTTGCGGTTTAAAGTAATTATTTAAGACGTAGCTGATTATTTGCGGCGTAAAGTAATTCTGTATGGCGTAAAGTAATTAATTGTGTTATCAAGTAATTATTTGAGGCGTAAAGTAATTATTTGCGGCGCTAAAAGTTACTTTACGCCGTAAATATTTACTTTACGAAGAAAATAATTACTTTACGCCGTAAATAATCGCTTTACGGAGAAAATAATTTCCAATGCAAATAATAAGAATTTTCTTACGCTTGTAATTTAACAGCGTAACGTTTACTCATTTGGCCAACGGTACATCATACGGTAACAAGAGAGTCTACAAGTATTTGTGTATGACTACCTTAGCTGTAAAGTAGCGAAACAGCTCCCAAAAGGTAGTGTGGTGTGAATGCCTTGACCATGAAACAAAACAGCAGAAATATGCTTGTTATCTGCTATTTTGGTATACTTGCTAGCATAGTATGAGAAGGTGCACTCAATTTCGAATTGACGGTGATCCTCAAATGAATGTTGTTTATCCAGTGTCTATTTTGAATGCTGATTGGTGGATTGACATGAACGCGCGTGTACGCGTGTGTGCGTTTCCATTCTTTTAAATCCAGTACACGCTGACGGTAAGTTCACTATAGGCAGTCCTCCGTCGTTGCTCAAGCAAAAACCAGACATCGAACTACCGTGTGTTCTTGCACTGAGAAATCCCCGACGAGCTTGTTCACAGTATTAGGGAAAAATAGGTCTATATCTAATAAAAACTTTGGCTAATGAAGAAAACATTCTCTTGTCAATCAGTGTCAATGGTAAACAGTCTCGCACACTTCACGCCAGCAACAGATTTGATTGAAAATATCTCCAGAGTTAGGTGTGACTATTCCGAAGGCTCACCACTCAGAAAGTCCAGTACTCCGAAGGTTCACTATTGAGAAACCAAAACTCCGACAGTTTATTACTTTTATTACTCTGATAGTCTGCTAAAGAGTCGTAACTGGCATGGATTAAAGTATTGTATTTGTGTCCATCATGCAGTAACCATTAAAGGATGTGGAAGAGTTGAATAGTCTTAAAACATTGGTTATATTGTTTACAAATGAGCTCAGTTCCCAGTGGTGGATTTAGGCCATGCCCCCCGGCCCCCTAACATTCTCCCAGATTCTATTAGGCAGCTCTAACACCTGCCAATGCACCGCTTGTGTCAATACTCCAAGTTAAAAGTATACCACACCCGGTTTTGGCCTATTGACTAAAAACGACTTTCCTATCCAGTTCTTTAAACAAAGTAATGCTCTGTAACGGCTTGACAACCCTCAAAAGTTTGAGGAAAATAAGAATACTCCTTTCAAAGTATGCTAAAAGGGGTAAGTATGACGTACGCTTTCAGCGAGTTACACTGCATCTGTGGGAAAAGACCACCCACCAAGCCAATAACGTGAGATAGTGGGTATGAATTCTAAGTTGCCCGTTTAGCAAACTTTTAAAGGAGTTTTAAAAAATTTCAGCAAATTTTTAAGGGTTGTGAGAGGTTATAAAGTATAATTTTGTTTCGGAGAACTGGATGGGAAAGTAATTTTTAGTATTTGTCAATAAGCCAAAACCCGGGTTTGGTTTCCTTTCAAAAATGCAAGAACTTGCTCATTTTTCCGTATTCGTAAGACATGCGGGCAATTTCGTAAGCGCATGAAATCAACAGTACCCGGATGTTGTTCTCGGTGTAGCTACAACACTCAGTGCATCTAACAACCGAACTATGGCTTACTTTTGCATGTAAAAATATAAAAAATAAACCAGAGTTCAAAATTTTAGATATTTTCAGAGTAGTGAACTTTCGGAATTGTTAACCTCCTGTTTCCATTTCCATCGGTGTAAGTAACACGCAACAATACATTCAACCAGATAAAAAATTTCGTCAAACCATTCTCAGACTAAAAAATTCCTTTTTCTGGACCACAATAAATATCCGAATTTGAGTCCCATTCTTTACGAGCAACCGTCACGGCATCCACAATTCAGTTTCATGACAGGAACATAAAGAGCTGAGAGTCATCGTTGTGTATACAGATTTTCCTTCCCCTTATTAAGCTGCGTCAAGGGCCTTACTAAAAAATCTACAATGTCAACTTTTGCAAAACTTCAATCGTCCACTGTTGTAGAAATTCGAACCACCCTCCGCGCAATGCTGGCTACGGGCCTGAGCTATAACAACTTCGGTTCAAGCCGAATGCAAATTTCTGTGTGGTACTTTCGTGAAATAGCTGGCAATCCAAAGTTTGCCATCGGGAAAAATTTCGTCGGGCGAATCATGCATCTAGCAAACTTTTTTTTATCCGGCGGATACATTAGTCATTCAATTGAATAATTTGAGAAATTGTAATATTCGTAAACGTGAAGAAATTTTGTAATAGAATTCGACGATTTAGAGTTGATCGACATTTCATCCATCACATTTTGTCCGCCTTCAAATGATTCGTCAGCCGAACACCTTTTTGTACTCGTCAGACGCGTGATACCTTACCCAAAACTACACTGTACGTGTGAATACAAACCAAACAGGGAGCGTGCATAAGAGGCCACACGTTCACAGAATTCTTCAGTTGAGGTGTACGTCTGGTTATTTAAATAAATATTCCCTTTTTTATAGCTGGGAAAACGTAGTGTCGAAAATTATGGGAAAATGTAGAAAAAAAAATGGATTCGAAAACTAATTTTTCCGTGAACTCTCATTTCGTACCTTTCAAAAATTTCAACATCAACGTCGCATATCACATCTGACGCAGCCAAGTCAAGTTATTTTTTGAAATTCATCCTGGTACGGGAATTGGGGATAGTTAGGCCTATAAAAGATCTTTAACCCAGCCCCAGAGCGTCTAAAGCCGCGCACCGTACCAGTGACTGCTGGCAACTCATCGGGACTCAACTTTAACATCCTTCGCCGCAGAGATAACAACTCTTGGGCTGTCTCCGGTGAGTCCATTCTTTGTTGAATGATGTTTAGATAAAGAGACAGCATAGTGACAGGTAAGCTCGTGCACAGATATCGACTGATTCCGGAAAGTAAATCGAAAAGATTTGATGAGCAATGTTGGAAACGAGAAATTAATCTTTTATTGCTGCAAGCGAACTGCCAGCTTAATTTTTCCGTGAACTCTCATTTCGTACCTTTCAAAAATTGTAAAATACGGCACAGGCTGTATTCCATCCACTGACTGTACAAACAATAGAAAAACTCCAATACCCCAGTACCGCTCAAAGGCTCAAAAGAGACCAATTTTGGATAGATTAGCTTAACACACTTGAACCCAATGGACTGAACATCCTTCACTTTTTTCCGCAACAATGTATCGTGTTCATTACGCCATATAACGTATGTCATTTGTCATATGGTGTTTGGTAATTATTTTACTTTATTTCTGTTTGTTGACAAAGTATGTTATTATGTCCGAAAATTTCAGTTGATGCATTATTGTTTTATTTGCGTATATATATATTCTACATTTCGTCAAACAATAGTATCCTTGAGAGGATCTGGATCGCCTCATTTAGTTTCAGATTAATTTTCTACGATATTTGTAGTTTTAAAGAAATGTTAGATCGCCCTGAAAATCTTATAGAATATAGAGATACTTCCGAGTTTATTCAAAATAAGGCATATTATATGAAATATTCTATGGGTGAAACAATTCCATCAAAAGAAAAAAAAAAGAGTGCAGGTGGTGACATTTTTTGCCGTACGTCAGACGTGGGCAGCCCACATGGTTGGCCGGAAATACTGAGCAACTACTCACGAGAGCACTCTTGTCCATGAACCAGGCGTGCGTTCAGTAGAGGCTGGGACCTACGCTAGGACCTAGCTGAAACCTAGTCAAAGTCACGTGTTCTCATTTAAAATGCACGGCAATATCTCACGTAATCTCGCGAAGTCTTGCTTTTTAGCGAGGTCCTAGCGTTACTGAACGGGAGCCAGCTCTTGGTGAAAGAAGTTTTCAAGTCTGTCTCCTTCGGGGAAAACGGACAGACATTTTCATTTGTTGCCATGCACTACATGTTGTAGGCATGTAGCAGTGCCATCCAGTAGCGTCCTGCTTAGTCTATAAGAAGCTGGGCAAGACTCTACCAGATGTTCAGGGATTTCAACGCTAATACCACACTCGGGAAACACTGGGCACCCCAGTGATGTGCCCGGCCTGAGTCAGCTACATGTACGTTACCATGACCCTTCAAAATGTGAATGACGTGTCTTATGCCGCAATCTGTCAAGATTCAGATTTTTTTTAGTTAACTGGCTTGGGAAATTTTTCCTTGTTTCTCGTCTGCAGGAGTTAAGCGATGCCCACTGGGCTGCAGACAGGCTGGGTATGTACCAGTTGCGTATTCTGCAGCATCCCTACGATATCGGGATAGGAGGTTCAGGTATACAGTACAGAACGCTGGCCCCCTAGCTTGGAGAGTGCGCATTTTCATTGTCATCAATTCCTACATGGGCCCTGACCAGCGTCAAAAGAACTGGAGTCCGTTCCAAGAAACTTAAGTTCAGTTTTGACTTAAGTCTAAGATTTGTCTTAACTTCCAAACTTTGAAACTGCCACATGCAGTAAGACATTCAAAATTAAGACAAAACTTTTATCAAAAACATAACTCAAACTTACGATCTCTTTCTTGAAGCAATCTTGAGACAAATTTAAGTTATGTGTTAAAATTTACTAAAAGTTAAGATTTGTCTTAGCTAAGTCAGTTTTGTTGGAACAGACCCCTGAACTTCTTGAAAAATCTGCAGGATATAATAACAAAACGGGTTGTTAACAGTGTTGCGAAAACATGTGTGTGGAGTAAAACCAACAATGTGAGCCTCATTTTTTACTTTACCATTGTACCTTAGAATGAGACAGAGTTACGATGAAAACATCATGTTCAGTAATTCTTCATGATCAACATAACACATCACGTGCATGAAGACAGTCCCTTGTTGAATTCACGTACAACAGTTAGTAATACACTTCACAATTTAGTACACAACGACGTTCATCTCCCGTTAAATGCACTGATAGGGGCCTTAATACATCTTTAAGGAAACAATTACTACTTTTTGAGATTAGACAAAGCATTGCACTATTTTCGGAAAACAAGGGAACTTGTTGTTCAGGTCCCTAAAAGCTCTAATTAGGTCAAGTCGAAAGGGAAATGGAACAAATCAAGTTAGTGATGGCAACTCTCTCATTGAAGCCATCCGTGAACTTCATTGGTGCATGGTTCTGTCACGTGAATTTAAGAAAGCTAATTCAGTGGATGAAAGAACCAAAATTATGAGATCCTCGTCAAAACAGGAGCAAAAAGGATCACGATTTTCAAAGACAGTGTTACGTCTGTTTTATGATCTTTGAATCTCTGGCCCGAAGTGAAATCGGCAGCTGGTTTGTATCCAATCAAGATGTGTCACTCACTAATTGCTGGCATCTGGTGGTCATCCAAGGAAGTAGCGTACGGGCGGACCTTCCACTTCCTCCCTCTTGTCGTTTTCAAATGAGACCACAAGGTCAACGTACTCTTGACCAGGAGTCACTTTGAGCAGTTTGGACATCCTGCAAACAATCACAAATGACCATCTTAATATTTAGAACTTCAAATAAATGGTTTCGTCTACAAACAAGCAGGGGAGAACACATGAACAAAATTCATTACTTCCGTATGAAAACAAAATCTTTTAAATTGTTTTAAGACCTTTATCACAATAATTCAAACACATTAACATACTTCGCCTTTTCCCAAAAAGGAGAAAATACAATGTTTTAAATAAATTTACAGTTCACAGCAGGGGATTACGACTTTTCATAAAATTATTGTCGTGTTTTGATGAGACAAACCATACCTCTTTTCAATAGCAAATAAAAGCAAATGAATAAATAACATATTAACAAGTATTCAAACAAAAACTTCCATGGCCACTTATATCAAGGGAAATGCGCAAGTGGCACATGTATTTGCAAACCCAAAACTATCTTCACTATATCATCATACAAGCAAGAGTACTTACGGTTGGTTCAACCTCTTTTTGTGGCTAGCCATAACGAGGGGAACATAGACCATACGAACGCCCTGAACCACCATGGTGGCCGTCAGGTCATGATTCGCCTGTAACACAGTTTGACATTTAGACAACTGTAGCATTCGCCATACTTGTCTAAATACAGCACGTGACCAGTAACATAACTCTTGATTGTTTAACAGGACTTGGAATGACCAGTAAACCTCCAAGGGTTGGAATGACCGATGACAAAAAAGAGGAAAATTTTCCAGGTGATGTATCCATTACACATCGAGTAAATAGGCTTGTGTGATAGAATTTTTTTGTGTAGTAAAGTTTAAGTGAAATAGACACTTTTGCATGTATAAAGTCAAAACAATGACAAAAAAGAGACTGGAAATCAAATAAGAGGAAATCGAAACCAAAAAAGAGCAAATCCTCTAGGAAGAGGAAAATTCAAAGCTCTCGTTTAAATTCAGACAGAAAACAATGACAAAAAATAGACTGGAAATCAAATAAGAGGAAATCGAAACCAAAAAAGAGCAAATCCTCTAGGAAGAGGAAAATTCAAAGCTCTCGTTTAAATTCAGACAGAAAACAATCTGCAGTTACAGCTACAACTTGCTTGGCCCAACTGTCCAAAATTCATATTTTCATCACAAAATAAATGTTGAGGGTAAGTCGACCAAGTTGGTCATCCTCATTCGGTCACCCTCATTCGGTCACCCTCATTCGGTCATCCTCATTCGGTCATCCTCATTCGGTCATCCTCATTCGGTCATCCTCATTCGGTCATCCTCATTCGGTCATCCTCATTCATCGTATAATTCCAAGAGTTCGTACGATTCTTTTGGAATTGTAACTGGACAGTTCCAACACTTTGCACCAATATTTGACGCACCTTAGGTGGTTAACAGATACCGGGGAACTTTTTGTCCAAAAACCGTGCAGTTAGAAATATTATACAGACTCAAAGTATAACAAATGCTTTAACAAAAAGTTACCTGGGTGTTCTCAATGACTAGAAGTAGATTATGAGTAAAAACTAAACAAACCACAAGACTCAGAAGGACACCAAGCCTGAAAGAAGTCACCCCTGCATGTTGGAAGTGACTGACATTGTCATTTCTTCTTGTTGTTTGCAGCTGCGGTATTTTATTTAAATTGTAGTTTTTGGTGACTGTACCCACGATAAAGTGACTTTTCCACTTTTGCCACTAACCTTGAAGTGATCCAGGAAGTGTTTCATTGTAAAGTCCTTATTGCCATGTACAGCCCACTTGTCCCAAAGGGTGATAGACACGCCCTCCCTGCAACAGACATGTCAATACAAAGTATGTCATTGTAAAGTCCTTATTGCCATGTACAACCCACTTGTCAATCCAGAACATGCCAAATTTCAGGAAAATACAATAAAAACTTCAAATTGCAATATACACTACGGCCATTTGCAAACGTAGCTTCTGAAGGTTTTGTTGAACATTGCAAATTACAGGCAACTGACATACGCTACAGCCTTTTGCAAGAACACCTTTCTGAAAGTTAGGTCAAAATCACCAGAGAAATGTAGTACACACACTTACCTGCGTGAAAATTCAGGCAAATATGGTCGAATGGCAAACTGCAGAGAAGTACTATGCCACTTCATAAGCATACTTTTTTGAAAGTTTGATGGAAATTCCCCTTGAAAAGTAGGAGTAAGAGCATTTCTCCAGGCAATTGCACAACAATCACGAACGAGGTGATAATTATGAAAATATGCCTGGTCAAAATGCCGATGATCTACACTAGTACGTCTGCTGTTTTGATAATTTGATTGAAATCGGTTTCAAAATGTAGGAGTTGTGCCATTTCTTTACATCGACAGGCAAAAATCAAAAATGGGTCAAAATCCTGGAAAGAATGGTCGACTCCCAAAATACCAATAAAACGTGTCATGGAATTTCGTAAGCATTAATAATTTGTTATAAATTTGATCAAAAACTCATCTGAAATGGCAAGGGAGTTGCACACAGAAGTGTCTCATTCTCTATACACACATACAAGTAGAACCACGACACTTTTCGACTGTAGTGGGGCATAAAAATGGTGATCACAATATTTTAAGAGATGTCTACCTCTCGTCAAATTGTAATTAACTGCACCTTAGTAGGTTAGCGCCACCTACTTGATTTCCGTCTTAGGTGCTGCCGCAGGCTCGGAGAAGACGAGGACGGGCAACGCTAAGTTGAGGAAGCAGTTCTTGTATTGTTCTAATGGCGTCTGCTTGACTAGCTTCACCAGCTCAACCGTCACCTAGGCAATAGGAAGAAGACGGATCAACACGGTGACATCTTAAGAGCAAGTCTTTGTCAATAACACAATGTTTTCTACGTGTGCGCAGAAATACTGTTGTCGTGGAAACAGACTTAACTTCTTTTTGAAGGAATATAGCAACATTTTGAATACTTAACTGCAATACATTATCCTGTAGAAAGCAACCTATGTAACGAGAAATGCTGTGACAAAAACATGAAAATTTTTGAAGCCAGTAAACACAATAAAAAAGACTAGTGACGTTCAAGCCAACTTTAAATAACAGACANGAGAGCGGAGGGTGAGGGAGAGAGAGCACAAAATATATATTTGCACCATCCTGTAGACCAATGTATTAAAAGCTGAATCAGAATAAATATTCAAAAGATGACTACTTGGTTGATTTTCTTCAAACCGTATCAATGTTAACCTCGTTTGTTAGTGTTGCATATTCATGTCAGTCGTACAACTTATAGCATCCATGCATCACCTTATTGAATACATTGTTATGTTGTACAATTATACTAATCTCATTTTGAATGGGCAANCAAAAACATGAAAATTTTTGAAGCCAGTAAACACAATAAGAAAGCCAACTTTAAATAACAGACACTAAACATGTCACGCGAGAGAGAGAGGGGGGGAGGGGGACGGAGAGGGAGCAGGGAGAGCAGAGGGTGAGGGAGAGAGAGCACAAAATATGTTTATATTTGCACCATCCTGTAGATCAATGTATTAAAAGCTGAATTAGAATAAATATTCAAAAGATGACTACTTGGTTGATTTTCTTCAAACCGTATCAATGTTAACCTCGTTTGTTAGTGTTGCATATTCATGTCAGTCGTACAACTTATAGCATCCATACATCAACTTATTGAATACATTGTTATTAATCTCATTTTGAATGGGCAAGCACTTTAATTAAATGTAAAACAATTAATAAGCTGATAACTGACTCGGGGCCAATCCAATGTGACCTTACCAGGCCGGCAACAGCTGCGGTTGTCGTGGCGATTGCTGGCACTATTCGGCCAGCTACCTTCTTGGTTGTTAGGCGGTCTGCAGGTTCTATGCTGTACATGGCCGCCCGTAGATTCTAGAAAGCATACCACAAGATTGACATACATCCAAAAGAAAATTATTTGTCGCGTTTACACCAAATAACACATCGAGTTCCTGATCAAGTGCACTCTGGCGTGTGAGAACAAAAAGTCTGAAAAAATGTCCAGTTCCATTCTCCTAAAAATGGAGACACTAACACGATATCATTCAAGTCTGAATGTTAACCATCTTTAAAAAAAAATACCACTATACAGTTTAGCTCTCAAACATTTAGTCAAAATATCTGGAGAAACTGTAGACAATATGTAACGGACAGGTTAAGGTGGTTGGATTACAAGCCATCTCGCTGGACAATCACACGCCCCACAACCCACCACCCACTGTTTTCTAGATGTGTCTACCCCCATCGCCCCCTAGTGAATGGAATATTCAATGAACTGCACTGTATGTAACACCATGCCTGAAACTGATGGCCATCAGATACCAAAATGAAGTCTGATGTGATACATTCAATTGGGCTGTGCTAAGATTGCATCAATGTTGAGCTTATTATTGTCAAATGGTTGTTCCCATATCAGAGGTCAACTCTTAGCATAAGGTCAGCTCGCCAAATGCAATATTACCAGGTTGTCAAATGGGAACTGAGGTCACCAAACCTCGTTGGTATGCGTCGAACATGAAATTAACTTGAAATTCCTGTGAAAATCCCGCAAACACTATCCGCATGTGTGCATGGCTAAAACCCGCCTCACGTTCAGTAATGCTAGGACCTGGCTAAAAAGTAAGACTTCGCGTGACATATTGCCAGATGTATTATAAATGAGATCACCTGACTTTAGCTAGGTCCTAGCGTAGGTACTAGCATTATTGAATGCACGTCTGGCATGATCTTTGCCAAATGATTCCAAATTCTGTCTGTTTACTTCCTGTATAATACTTTGAGTTTGTGCACAGATGTAAGTAAGGAGACTCCTCAGTGATTAGAGATTTTTACCAAGTTGTCAAAGAAAATATGGGGTCACATTGGCGGCCTGAAAGTCACCACATCAAGCCCTGCATATTGATACAATCTTTACATGCAACAGCATGGCAGCTGACTTTTGTGACTGTCACAACACAATAGACTACCGTACATGGACCCCCAACAATGTATACTACATGGACCACCATCCATGTATACTACATGGACCACCAACAATGTATATTTTCAGAGGACAAAATTTGTGATCTTGCATACAAGCCAGCATCATAGGCAGCACAATCACTATTCACTAGCGGCGCCTGGTGTGAGTTGCGCGTTTACTTCCAGAAAGTGGCGCCTCCTCAGGGAATTCTATTAGAGAATATAGGGGTTGCAAGCCTATCCATCATTTATGATCTCGTCCGCCTAAAGTCAAAAACTTTCCGAAAATGCCACCAATCATTTGTAAAATTCTGCAGACCCCAAATTAAACATTCTGAAATAATATATGAAACTGACCGAGGCTGCTGTGATGAAGTCAATATGGCTGTTGTCATCAACGTCTTTTTCAAATGTGAGAGGAGACAGTTCGGCAAATGCTGCAACAGACATCGCACGACAACGTGAGTGCTAGCAATACAGTAATGAACAAAAACATGAAGGATATAGGGAGATCGGTAACTCAATGACAAGTGACCAATCAGAACACAGAGGCTATGTATCAGATATAATACGTGAAATGTGTGATTTGTGGATTGTGGCCATACTTGAAAGAAATGAACAATTTGAATGTCATTTTTGCAGCTCAGGTAAAATCTTCCTCGATCAGATTCTCGTACTAGACTATCACTCCTAGCTGTTGCTATAGCGACTGCAAAGTAAGGAAGCGTGATTTTACCACTTTCAAAAGGACATTGTCGCATTAACCGCCAAAAAACACAATGTCATTTTCAAGAATATTTTTAGATATGGAAGACTTCTTGAAGTTATTAACATTGACCAGAGCTAATCTGTTGTTATTACAAATCACCAATTCCTGTCGTTGTCTGCTGGCCATTCGCCGAAATAAAAGCCTATGACTGTACAAGTTTGATAACCATTATTTATTAAGTGAAGTTTAGCTCAAGCAGCAGAACAATCGACTGCGGTCACAGGGGTTGCAGCAGCCGAGGGGGTTACAGTGGCCATGGGGATTGCTGCAGCTATGGGTGTTGATGTGGCTCTGGGGGGTGCTGCGGCTCTGGGGGGTTTCAGCGGACGTGGGGTTTGCTGGAGCCGTGGGGGTTGCAGCGGCTCTTAAGATTGCTATGGTCGTGGAGGTTACAACAGCCGTGGGGGTTGCTGTGACCGTGGGGCCTGCAACGGCTGTGGGGATACAGTGGCTATGGGGGTTGTTGCTGATGGCCGTGGTTTCAGCGGTCATAGAGTTGCAGCGGACGTGAGGGTTTGCTGNGCAATGGCTGTGGGGATACAGTGGCTATGGGGGTTGTTGCTGATGGCCGTGGTTTCAGCGGTCATAGAGTTGCAGCGGACGTGAGGGTTTGCTGCCGCCGTGGGGGGTGCTATGACCATGGGGGGTGCAGTTAAGTCTGTACTGGAGCCAACCTAATAAAATCAATTTTCTCAACAACACTGTCCATTTAACCTAGTCAAATCAATTGATAAGTGAGACATACATGTAGCCGCATTGTGCTAGTCTGCGTCACTGTGAGAAAACAGCAAACAACAAAGGCAACCTAGTTTTGAACATTTGCTGTTATCAATGTTAGAAGTATGCATCTGCCGCGGGTAGTGTATACTGAATAGAGCATCAATGGATGACGCTGTTGCTTGCAGCTGCTTGAATTAACTGAATGTAACCACGGTGACTTACATGTTGATGAAAGTCCGGCAATAAGCCATTAACCGTTCATTGCATTTCGCAATTTATGACCTTAGTGTGAACAACGTGAATGCCTTTAAAATGTTGAAGGAAGAAGATTCACATGGTTGTGTTACCGTTCATGGTAGGCTTTAAACCTGCTAATCTCCAATTAATAACAGCGACACCTAGTGTTCAGTCACGGAATTAACCCAAGTCAAATCTAAAATTAATACAGATTTAAACGATACAGGAGATGCTCTTTCCTAAATAGTAAACATCCTTACTGTTAACAAAAGTCATACACTCCTCATTCCATCTTCCAAAAGTCACACATTCTATCCAAACAGACATGACATTAGGCAAATGCTGGTCAAGTAAGAAGATTGCGTAATAAACAACTGAGTAGTATCGTCATCTATGAAAATCCCAAGGTACTGTAGCTGGGTGTGCAAATAATGAAGCTGTTACCAGTAACACACATGTCAAGGGCCTGCCTTCATACTTTCTCCCAACAGTGCATCTCAAGCACGATACTGACCTCCGTCTCTTGTCTGCGCCTCTTGGATCCACCTCCCCGCCATCTCCAATTCATCCTCCGCGACATTTGTCTGAGTCTCCGCCTCTTCTCGCTTCACTGTCTCGTCTGTCACTATCACCTGGCAACAAATCAGCAGACGTCTGTCATTCACACTCAACAACCACCCAATCACATTGGCTGGCATTTGGGTCACCACATGACATCATTAAGTCAAACACTAAGATGGCAGACGATTCGATTCCTCGTTGCTAGAGAAAGGTAAATAGAGGTGAAATATGATTGGTAAGACCATTTGCAGTTTTCGAAACATGTCAAGGGAGTTTGATTGGGTTATTACTAACACACTGAACAAGCACTTTCCTCCCATTCTTTTGACCAAGTGGTGAAAAGCCCTCCGGTGGACTTTCAGCACTGTTTAAGAGCTGAGTATTGGCTAGCGACTAATGTACACTTACCTTTGTGGAAGGCTTGAACCCTGGAACTTGCACACCCTTGAGCAACTGCAGAACATTGTCTGCTTCGAGGTCACCAGAGCAGACGTGAATGCCATGTACGTCTGCTATTAGTCTGGCCGTGTGGATAATGAAAGACACGTGTCTGAAGAAAAAAAGATAAAAGTTACGATGAAAAATGGTGACACAGGAAGACTGGTTCTATGGCAGCAGATGTGTGTAAGAAAGGTGTGCCACAATATATCTGGGCCCAAAACTGGTTCTATGGCAGCAGACGTGTGTAAGAAATGTGTGCCACAATATATCTGGGCCCAAAACTGGTTGTACGGCAACAGACGTGTGTATGAAAGGTGTGCCACCATACATCTGAGCCCAAAAACGCCACAATTTCCTCCGTTTTATGCAATCACAGCTTTTCCATAAAACCTAAAAGTTTTGATAGCCGCTCACAAATAAGCGACACAATTTAAAACAATTCCTACAAGTATTTTAAAGAACAGTACATACAGCTGGACGTTTTATATGAATTTGTTATTAAGCTACTTCAGAGATATGATGTTCTGCAGTTAGCCAAAGTTGGACATTTTTCTGGGGTCCTTTCATTATTAAGAATTTAATGAGCACTGCTCATTGTTGACATATCAATGTCATTTGTAACAACAAAAACATAATTTGAGGTGAACATTTTTTCATAGTAAATCATAAACTCAATACATTAAGAATGTTTGCATATTTGATGTTTTCATTTCAATAATGCCATGGCCGAAATTGATATTCATTAAACTAATTGCTTAGCTCTCAGTGCAGTGTTAACATTAGACACAATCGGCAAATTTTTTTATAGATTTGCTGACCCTGCTTAATAACAAAATGATATCTTACACTGAATCTGTGGAATCAAACACCACGGGGGTAGGAGGTCTTTTGGGCGACTGCCAAAACAATGCTGTAAAATGAAGATAACAATATTTTCTGAAAAATAATCTAACTGCTGTTTTTTCAGAATGTAAGAACTTCAAAGGTCAGAAAAAGTAAACAATGAGAAACAGTGCACGGTTGACTTCAGGCATAGCAATAACATAAAACATACAGATATGAGATTGATAAGCAATTTCCTCATCCACTTGCACAAAAATCACCACTGACTAAAAGCCCCTGCATGATAGATAGAGATGTCTGATTTTATTTGTTTTCAGGAACACGAAAATTTAATGTAAATTCCTAAGTTTCGTGTTTCGTGATCAGCATCATTCTGCTACGTTCTTACAACAGATCACATTTTATTTTCAATTTAATACCAAACATACTCTAAAATACATCTAAAATTTAGTGAATCATCCTTTGCTTGGCCTACGACAGAAATGGTAAGGTATTCCTGCCGGAAATGATCACGTGGTCTTGTTGTCATGAAAGCATAACGTCAAAAATTTCAGATACCAACTTACTGCCATCTGGTAACTTCCTGTCTAGAGGGAACGCATGAAGAAGCTGTTTAGCCTGCAACACCAGATATCAAGGTTAAATATCAAGGACAAATATCAAGAACCAATTGAAGTTCAAATATTAAGGTCGAATATTGAGTTTGAATATCAAGGTCAAATATCAAGGTCAAATATCAAGGTCAAATATTAGGCTAGCATAAAATCAAGGTCTTCAAATAAAAAACAAATAATTTGGTTATACATTACAAACTAAGAAACAACTCTTCACAAATTCAGTGCACTGAAAACATGAAATGGATGTTCTAGAGTTTGACTCAAAGGGTTGCACTGGTTGAATGCAAAGTAACATGTAGGAAAGTGCTCACTTTTTTCAACATGCTACACAGAGGATGATTCCTTCATTATGAACAGGACAGAGCATCATTGATTCTCTGTTGCATAATATTGGCAGAAAATGAGAAAAATATATTTCATTAATATTATGCCTTATTTGCAAAATAAAAGAAACACTAATTAAAGTGTTGCAAACTACTTACTGGTTGTAAACTAGTAAGAGGGCATTGAGATGTGAAATTATAGATAAATGAGACTTGTCTCCCCTGTTTGCTGACTGTATGTTACAAGCTCATATGTCACAGAAAACAATGCTGCAGTCCACCACTGTCAGCTGGCACAGTGTAGGCTTCTCATGATGTGACAGATCAGGTGTCAAATTGCCAAAAATGTTTTATCTCAAATTAACATGACTACCATGCAGCCTAAAATTTAGTTTTTAATTAAAATTCATTTTATTTAAAAATTATAATTAATTGTAAATATTTTTGACACCGAAGAGACATCACTTCCTAATTTAAGACCATGAGCAAAAGAAAAATCAACCAGCACAACAGACTTGAAACAGATTTCATCAAAACATTAAGAAATTCAAATCAATACCTTGTGATTGAAATTCTTCTCAAACCTAATCCTAGCCAATCTTACACAGTCACAAAAGGATGTCGGACGACACGTTAGAAGTTTACTGGCCTGTAGAGCGCCATCTATGGAGCAGCCGCTGGAGAGTTTCTGAGATAGAAATAGCAATTTTCTTTTCAACTGACAAAATTAATGTGAATTGAGTGCTTGGTCCACATATTAATTTCAAATAATTCCAAACCACGTACACAGATCACAAAGTTATCAAATTATGTTAAATGCACTGGACTCTCAGTCCAATTTTACACAAAAAGTTTCAAGTACTTACTAAAATTGCAATTTTCAAGTTGACATCATCGACATAAATGCACATAGATGCTATTGAAAGTCACTAATTGACACTTTCTAAACAATAATCCAAACCTCCCCAGTCCTCCCTACCTCAAGTTGCCCAGTCACCCAGTCACATGTCAGTTGAACCCTGTTTTGTGAGTGTCTGAACAAAGTGTAGTTTTTTGGATAAGACTTTTGAAGTTTACCCTTACTTGCAGAATGCCATACAAACCTTTCGTGAATAATGAAACTTGATAAAACATCAACACTACTCAGTTATTGAACAAAATGTACAGCGTCAAACATCCCATATCAGTTTGAATTAATTATGCAAATCAAAATTAAAGAACAAATCAGATTGCACAAGATGAAGATGCCATTTTGAATTGATTAGATAAATTTGAAAAAATTAACCAATCAGATTCACAAATTATAGCAACATCATTTCAAAGTAATCATGCTTGACTACCAACCTCTGCGACCTCTTCATGCTGTGGGTGTTCAGACCAAAATTTGTTGAATGCTTCTGGCTTTTGGGTGAATGAGCTCAGAAACTGAAACAACACGGTTTAATAGAAACTTTCACCACTTAAATTATCTTGAAAAATGGACTGCTTGTCTGACCAGACTATATCTTTAACTGCAATCAAATTTGAATATTCATTTATGAAGCAGATCGGAAATTTCCAATCTGTTTAACACCCACCTCAAAGCTACGGGTAACACTTATGTGCGCATGTTATCAGACTTGAAGTGTTTACTATGAGAATTTAGTTATCATCTCAGTCAAGAAAGTATAATTCTAGTTTACTCAATAATATTGAAAGCTAACAAAACAATGGATACATGCTAACAGTATTCAGACAACACGACACAAAGTACCCATCGTAACAGCTGGGAAGACGTTGAATTCATGAGAGTACCCTTATCAAATGTCTGAGAAAGAAGGGAATTCAACAGGAACCTTAACAGAGTGATGGCCATTTTGTAATTAGATTTTTTTGCAGTTCACAGAATGAGCCATCAACACAGGGGAACTGTATTACATCAGACAGATTTTGTCGTAGATTTGTAAGTCTTCAAGATAATCTAAGGTTGATATTAAAAATGATTACGCATGAAGGTGATTCAGAAACAAATCTTTGTACTTTTGGTCAAAATTAGCAGTAGTTACATTGTTAGTTAGTAACTAGTTGCACTACAGTTAGTATTTTTAGTAAATAGTTACTAAATAATTACCTTTTCTCTGGCCCACTGTATACAATGTTGAATGGTGGCCGGGAAAGACTTGAGCGTACAGTAAGGAATGTCTTCATCCACCGGATCTTGCTATAGTTGGAGAAAGTAAACAGGGTCGTGTGATTCACAGAACGTGACAATTTTTGTCCTAATTGATGAATTAAGAAGGAATATGGGAGACTGGTCATAGAAGTCACAAATACAATTTATGAAGATGGGCTTTCAACTTGAGTAATGGTCGGGACATGCCCGCATTTTGAGAACCAGTTTCCTCCACAGAATAATGGACATCGAACTGGTTCTGAAAAGATGAGACGTTTCACACTTACTAACATTGCAACTTCCATTTTGCATCATCCTGCCTCCATCCATCCTACCCTGGACCTACATGTTGCTAAATATGACCTCTGATAAAACAGGCCCCAGAAGGTCAACACCTGCAGAATTTAAACAGACCTGACTTGTGTATGACTCTGTCAAGTGTGGCACAATAACTTGCACATGACCTTTGGCCCCCATTGTTCCTGACTCCAGCAGAGGCTTCTGATTGGACACACAGCGCCTGCAAAATGGCCAATCACAACAGGATAGTTTATGTTCTGTCAGTTAGCTGTTATTTAGAAATATCCACAAGCTTGAAACCAGAGCAGCAATACACTGAAAAGAAAACAGTACTCAGTTTCATGTCAGTTCCCCTATCACATAACTATAATTGTGCCCGCGGACTAACCTCTGTACTACAAACTTGACTCAAAAACGGACCAATGGTATGGCAAGCATGCTTAGGCTAAACTTACAAATTTGTACTCGAAAACTGCAGCGTAACTAAATCTCCTTAGAGTACGAGTCAATCCTGAGTTTGGAGATAAGACACTGGTACCTGATTTCAAAAATTCCATTAAAATTCGTCGTAAATCACCATAAGTTGACAAAACAAAATTTTAGAATTCCTTTATTGCTCTTTTAGCCACCAAGTTTGTCCAGGATTTTCTATGAACGTCTCTTCTTACAAGAATTTGTAGCAAGTTAAAGACTCAGTAAAACTACTGGAAGTTTTTATGATAGCATTAGTTATCTGGTTAACTTTTGTCAGTAACTAAATGATCAAAATTTGTAAGTCATGTGCTATAGAGGAAATTACAGTGAGACCTGCAAAGATCACACTTCTAGCAAAAATCTAGTCACAAAATGTATTTCTGCAATCATCAAGGAGTTTAAAAATAAGATTCCATGTATTTAAAAGACATAATTGAAGAATTTCCTTGGCACCAAGAGAAGGTATTTTAAAATTCATCCTTTTACGCACAAAAGACGACGGTGAAAATTTACTCTCAACAAATTAAACTAAAACAAAAATTCACAGACAATGACAACTGTGTCATACCTGTCCATATATCTTCTGGCTTGAACATTATCCAGAGCGTTCACCGCAACATCTATTCCTTCAAAGAATCTATCTGGATATGCTGTGGATTCTGTTTGAGGGCACACTGTGAGTAAAGTATTGCACAATGAATAGCACAGCATGTTGGTGGCGGCAATAGGATACGTGGGACCACCGACTCTTACTGCCACCTGGCTGTACCAGGAATAACTACTTTTTTACAGGTGGCATGGGGGAACGTGCTGACTTCATGAAAAGACCCGTTGGCAGCGCATGTGATTCGACGGGATGCAACATCATGCAACAAGCAAACTTAAAAGATCAGTGTATTTAGATTTGTTTTATGCAAAACAGCCCCAGAGGAAATTCACTAGAAACAATTGCTTTGAAATTTTGCACATTTTGAGAAAAGAAATATTGACTGTCAAGAGAACTCGGTTTGGGAAATTAATAATCACAGTAAATATCATCATGATGATGTCTTTACCATCGACTATGATTACCATTAACACTTACTATATACCATTACCATAACTGTGTACCATAACTGTGTACCATAAATACTGTACCAATACCATAACTGTGTACCACAACTGTGCACCATTAACATTAAGTGTTTACGCTTACCATTTACCAGTATCAAGTCTATAACCTGAAGGTCACCATACCTAGGTGTTGTTGAGCCTCTATGTTAAGTTCTTTGTTTATCTCCAGTATCGCCATGGCAGCCGTTTTACTCTTGGGTTGTTGAATATGTTGGGAACGGAACAGAAACTGCCTGTTGAGGTTGGACTTCTCAATCAGGTCATTGTCAGTGACCGTGACCTAGTTAGCAAGATAAAGAACAAATAAAGTGCCATTCAGAATGATATGCGTACATAAAAGCTTTCAAGCACAGCAAACAATACTGCAGTCTGATTGGAGGCAACAACCATCACATAGACCTTGTCTAATAACATACATTCAATGAAATAATATAAAAATGCAAATAAACGGCATTATATTGATGGTCACTTTTTTATCATCTTTATTTATTGTTACAAAATAGCATGACTTCTAAATCATATCTTAACCAGAAATAGTGATTATTACGGTGAGTTGACAAATGAAACAAAAAGTGGGGGTTAGGGCAGTGAGCAAGGGTTAGGGAAGTGGGCAAGTTAGGGCAGTGGGCAGGGGTTAGGGCAAAGAGTAAAAGTTTCTCAATTTAACTTTAATTTGAAACCTATTCTTAATCATTAAGGTCAAAAAGGTGATTGGTGCTGAGTTCCAAATTCATTTACCGTATTCACCTAATAAGCACCCAGGGCGCTTAGAAAAATTCGCTTCAGGAAGGGGGGGGCACCTATTATAGCCCAAAGTGGTTGAAACCCGGTCTCCGAAACAGGTGAAATCGTAAGCTAGAATTGATCAAATTTACACTCTGTGATGCATCTGTAACCTATGACAGAGTTTCTACAAAATTGCAGTGCATTGCTATCAGACTTTGCTGTTAAATTACAAGCATTTTTCAGAAAATCCCAGTGCGAAAACAGGCTGACTGATGCGCCGCTGCCTCGCAATCGCCGACAGGTCAACTTGAATTCTTTATTAAAAATACAGTTTCGACTCAACAAATTACCCGAAGTCCTTCTTAAGTCTTCAAAATAGCGTCACTAACATTTCTAAGTTCCTCTTGAGTCGGGATTAAGTACATATTAAGTACAAATCGGCGCTAGATCGTACTTTGCCACACGAGAAAAATCTCTGGACGAACACGCGTTGTTGTCACGTGATGTTTGTTTTAAAGTTCGTCTGCGTGACTGTAAATGAGTGAGCGTGTGCGTGTCATTTGCCTGAGGGTAAACACGAAGTAACGATCTGGGTGTGCATTGTAACTAAAAAAAAATAACAAAAGAAGTAAAAACAGAACGTGTTTTATTTAGCACTTGTTGATCTCATCTGCTAAAAAACGTTCGAGAGTTGTCTTGGTAAGGCCGATATTGAGTCACCGGGTGACTGGATGCGTGACAGTCTAACAGACTTATTTTTCGGGAGATTCGGGGGTGTAAGGGTGCTGAAGTGTTCACTATCAGTGGGTCATTTTAACTTAACACCAATTACGATTAATTTAATAATTCCTCCTAAAAATAATGCAAAGTTAACATTTTTTATGGTATTAGAAACTTTCAGAAATAAGTGTCAGTATTCATTTCTTGCCGATGCTATGCTACCCGTTTCATGAATAGATAGTTCCCGATGACTAATCTTCAATGACAGGTACTTGTATGTAGTGTGCACTTCCTCGCCACGTGCTTTTAACAAAGGTCAAGTTTTTATTAGTCTTTGATTCGCGGTTTTCAAGTATATTTGGATTCCTGTTGAGGGCGAAGATCTGTACAGGAAAGATACAATACAATCCTTTGACAAGTACGCTGCGTCTGTTTTGAAAGGCAAGACCATAATAGGACACGTCCCTCGCATTATTTTTGAAGCACGACAGAAGTTAGAAGTGTACAGTCACGGCTAAAATACCGGCATAGTAGCGAGGCTCGTGGTCCACAAATTCCGCTCACAATGATTTTTTCAGGACTGTCGGATCTTATTGATAAATTGAAGACATTACTGTAGAGTTTTAGAAATGTAGGTGAAGCATTTTTCACATATACACGGCGATCATGGAATGGGCGCTTATTTTTAGCAAAGTCTGAAAACGCGTGGGGGATGCTTACAGGGGCATGGGCGCTTATTAGGTCAAATGCAGAAGTTCACAAAATCTACTTTAGGCATAATTGAAAAAGAGAACTTCACATCGCTAAAAATAATAAGGGGGTGTTATTTAATTTTCCTTTTAACAGTCAGAATTAATCAGGCATTGAACACAATATTTTTTAGCCTAACAAGACAACTTTCCTGGCAGAAATTACTAAAGGCCCATTCACACAGCCGATCATGCATGAATCACTCATACAACACGCACAAATTCAAATTGACCAAATTTTCCGGGTGTAGAGGTTAGAAATCACTGACAAATAACTGACGAATCACCTATGGCCCACGCACATATCACTTACAATCACTGATGAATCACTGACATATCGCGCATATCGATGCATACAAACCAAAATGATATGTTTGTCAGTGGATGTCAGTGGAATGAACGTCATATATGCGTATTTCATGCGTGATATGAAGGTGGGGCGTCAGTGGACGGACGTGGACGTGCGTGATTTCGAACCAGTTCTGACGCATAAGCACTGATAGCAAACGCGTGTCCAGCGCATAATCACGCATACTCGACGCATAAACTACGCACGTCAACTCACGAATTACGCGCACCGACGCAGAGTTGTGCGTTGGAAAATTTTTGAACCGTTCAAAACTCAAAATTGCGCACAAACCCCCCTCGATGCACATCCACATTGGTTCCACCGACCAATTATGCATACGACGCAAGCTTCACGCATAAGCGAAAATCTGTGCGTAATTCATGCGTAATCGGCTGTGTGACTGGGCCTTAACAAAACACTCGACTTTCACTCAACATGCGATTTAAAGTGATCTGGTGTGATGTTGCTACAACTTCCAAGATTGTTTTACAAAAAGCACTCCCAGTGTATCTTGGAAAGCAACAAGCCACCTGACGACTTTTAAGGAGACAAAAGTCGAACCGTTTACGACTTCAGTGCAGACATAGTAGAGAAATCATGTAGCTTACCTTTCCACCAGCAGATGATATCCCCAACATGGCATAATTCTTCAACATTTCACAGCCAATAGCACCACATCCAACCTTCAAATGTCAAAAAGACACAATAGTCAAACACAAGCACTGGCCAAATGATGAGCAATTGTGACAATTGTGAATTTCATATTTTTGTTGCATGAGGATTTTGTAATGTCGAAATTTGCAGCCCATCCCAACAGAACATTTTTGGTGGCATCAGTGAGACATTCTATTCAATACACACAGTGCATGTCCTGAATATTTTGCCTTTGGAAACCTGTTTTTAATCAACTAAGGTTCCCGGGTTGCTTTAATAAACTTACAATAGAAATATATGGCTTTGTTTACTTAATTAAAAAAACATGAAATTTGCTAAAGGTGTAGTGGGTCGGCAATTTTTTTATGGCGCGCACGTTTCAAATTAAGTTAGGCACATAATAGAACCACTTGAGGCAGCCATATCTTGCCGAATGCACATCGGGTGGCAGCACTGGCTAACATGGTCGCATTGTTGGCTGTGCTCGACTGATACAAGATTTCTGACAGTTATGTAATATATAACAGAAACACTTAAGTTAAAAGACGAAAAAAATACAGAAACAATTCCCCATGATCCCAGAAACTGTAACAGTACTCACCATGAATAGATTCAGATCTGCCAACTGTCTACATACTGAGTCTCCCACACATATCCTCAGAGGGTCATAGCGGTCATTTCTGCAACAAGAACACTGTTTCAAACTGATGCTTAGTGCCACGACCTATGCCTGGATTTCTTGAAAGTGCCACACTATGTAATTAGCAATTGTTAGGGAAATTAACATTTGTGTTTCATGTGGGCTGTGGCTGGCTATGTGCTGGCAGCTGGGAAGTGAAATAAATCAGTCGCGTCCAGGATTGCGGTGTATTTCTCACTTAATTTCTATTCTGAAATTAAGGATCAAAGGAATTCACTTTTACACAATCAGTGAGCTTCATTTCTTCCAGTGCTATCATGTAAAATGAGAAACCCAAACTCGCCATATTCAAGAGCCAAATGAAGGGGTTCTACCCATTGGCAAAAACATGTTCTAAGACACAGATTTTCACATTTACCAAGTCGATCAACATTCAGTGCCATTTTTTTTCAATTTTGGTCTTATTTAGCGCTGTTTGCCGGTTCAATATTCATCAAAAAAATCTCTTTTTTTCTCAGCAACCATGTCGCATCAAGCGAAGATTTCAAAACTTAACAGTCACAAAAATTCTTCAACCTGAGGCAAAACAATGCGCAAGTGGCGTTTTTCTTATTTTTCACATGCAGCATACTACAATGCGCCATATGGTCGATTTTATTCTAAATAACCTTCGGCTTGCATCAAAATATATTGGAAACTTTCACAAAGAAATGCAACTTACTTCATTCTAAACTGCTATAAAGTTGGCAGTAAGTCAATGTCAAGCTTTTACAACTTTCTTGGAGAAGAATGTCAAATCAGTACAGTAAATGCCAAAAGTATTCCAACAAAATGACCCACAATTCCCTGCCATGATGGCTGAGCGAAGGAGGAATTCCTGAATGACCAAGAATGAAGGAGAATCAGAAAAGGGGCCGAGTCATTCTGTAATTGTAATTTTGCCCTCGTATTAGCCATTACTAATCATTTTTTATGTTAACAGAATAAGTCGTCATGACGGAAAAACAATAGTTTTGTATGATTGCTTTTGTCTTACAAGAGTACTGTATGTATCTGATCAGGGCACTGTGACAACGGAGTGGATTGACTTACTTGGCACTGAAACTTTCATCAAATGAACACAGAACTTCTGTGGCATCAAAATACAGCTGAAACATAAGTAAACAAGGAATGTAATCGAAGCCATGACTATGTATACAATTAAGACGCAAGATACGCTTAAAACATTGAATACAATAAGGAGACAGATACAATTCCAAAATAATCCATGAAGAGAGTTGCCAGTCGAGATTTATAAACTGAGATTTAAAAATTTGGTGTTGGGGTATTCCACCAGAAAATTATGAAATTTTAGTCACACTGAAGCCCACTATTAAGATTTTCCTCTCACAATTAGACTACCAATCAAGTATGTAATTTAAATTTTAAGACTAAGCCCCAAAATATTAATCTAACTTTTCTGATACCAAAGAACAACATAGCTTCCACGACCAGTGAAACAAAATTGCCATCTACAGGAATAAAGGAAACCGTCTGACAGAGGGACAATCCAAGAACAACACTGTGGACTTCAGAGGTTATTTCAGCAGAATGATCCTTGCGTTCAAATAGATACTTACCCACTGGTTGAGGGGTGTAAACTTTCCTGTCAGCGCCTTGAGTACCTCCTGGGCCACGATGCCCCCCAAGGCAGCGCAGAGGGGGGCAAAGCAGCCCCTACAGGTGTACGCCAGATGGCGGATAAGGGATTCATCCAGGGCACACTGGAACAAGATTGAAAATGCTAGATAGTGATAGTGTGTTGACCTAACCAGTCAGTTAATAAAAATACCACATACTATAATTTGTGGGCTCTGAGTCTACTCTCTGAACTCATACTCAACAAGGACTTGAAACATGAAAACAAATATCGTAAAATGAATCGGGTCAAATTTGACAGCTTACTCAAAGCGTGCCACGCTACTGGTCTATTTTTGAGTTATATCAGACCCTGAGTCCTGGTGTCTCAAATAGGTATGATTTGGAAGATAAGTATGTTATCATTGCTTGCGTGCAAGCAGTTAAATCAAAATACCGAGGACGGATTATGACAATTTTTTTTTCAGTCTTAAGAGTCTGTGCATGATTGATTTGGCAAAGGTGTCATAATGAAAAAACGATTAAATCTTGTGAAGTATTCAAGTGGTTTTATTGTTTGACGCCGGTTTTAATTAAAGCACAACTATGACAAAATCACTTTTCTATGTAATACACCAATGAAATGTATTTAAGACAACACATAGCTGCGCCAAAGTTCTTGATGTACAAAAGTGAAACAAAAAGTAAACTGCTTTAATAGAGAACGTATCCTTCAAAAGCTTTTTAGTTGCTGGGTCGACGTTTCACAGAGAATAGATCCCGACCCTGATTATGAAAGCAACACAGTTGGCCAAGTAAGCTGGTTCCGAGACTGAATACTTAATGAAGCAATAATGGTTATGGAGTTTTGATACGTATCTAAATCAAATACAACCCTTCCCCCAGTTCCTCATATTTTGTTACCTCAAACTGGAACTCTTTTTGAACCTCCTTTGCCAGTTGAAGCAGACGATCAGCGTCCTCTCGGCACCACACTTTGGGTTTGGCTGACATCTGTTGACAAAAACGATCCAACGCCAACAGCGCGATGTGGATGTTTAGCGGAGCCTAGTGGAGAAAATACGACAAATAAACATATTAAAGAGGCAAACTAACAAGTTATGATAATGACACGCCAGTCAGAAACACAGCGTTAGCATTGTACGACTTGATCACAGTACCACACTTCCTGTTAAAAGAATTTATCATTTTTTTATAAAAATAAACACAAGTCAGTTAAAAATAAGTAGTCCAAATTGACCAAAATGCAATCATAAAAGGTGAAAACCCTCATCAGATGACTCACCTCCAGTTTGGCTAGGTCAGGTGTGAGCAAAGATGGCTCAGCTGTCTGTTCTTTCAGGGATTTCTGAAAAAGTCATGATTGCTCACAATTATCGAGCATTAAATGCTTTATAACTCTCTCATTCAGTTGCTCTTACAGACAAGAGTGGTCATGGTGAAATGTTCACTAAGATCTCGCTCCAATATGGACTGGCCAGCACAGGTCATAGTTCATAATCATAGTTTGCACTCATAACAGGCATGCCAACTATCAACCACGTTGAACTAAATTTTGAGGAAATTCTTAACAAAGGTTCTCATGTATAGTTTATTGCAAGACACAGTGGATGGAAGAGTTATCTTGTTTTACTTACAAAGGAATGATGAGTAGACATCTTCACTTGTGTACAGATGCCTCCGTGTTGGTACTGTGTGAACTGGCTGGTGTCACAGATGGTGAATGTGTATGGCGTCAATACTGGAAGGTAAGGTTAAGCTAGAGAAAACAGTGAACAAGGCAAAACGCGTCATCAAAGGACAATTTACAATCACCGGCACATTCGATACAAATACAAAGTACACATCATTCCCTCACCTGAAGTTGTAGTTCAGAAAATTTCTTGTGACTTAGAACATCTATAACCACAATAGCAGTTCTTCTAATAGTGTATACATTCCAATGATTCTTACAAATTGCTATGCTTATCACGAGACCTTCAGATAGCACAACATACTGACCTTTAACCTGACATAATGACCTTTAACCTGGCATACTGACCTTTAACCTGACACGTGTATCCATTCAGTTCAGTCATTCCATTAATCTCTTTAAATGTCACAGTCTGTCCATCTTCCAGTCCGTGCATTCTGTTCTCAAGCGTTGTGACAACACCAGGCGTATCCTAGGCAACACATCACACACACAGTTTATGTTACCATGACGACTTCACAGCAATTGCGCACAGTATACTACATTATGGTGGAAATATGAAACCATATTTGGTTACATTCTCAATTTGCCCACCAGGGGTAGCTGTAATCATAGTTATTGACAAAAACTGTTCTGGTGCCTCACCATTTAAAACTAACATCAAATCAAAAATTTAAAAATATTAAACAGTTTTCAACATTTGTAACAAATTAAATAAACATGCCACAAAAAGACAAAGCACTAGTTCAAGCCTACATCTTTTCATAATCATGACAATTGTTAGCTACCAAGACAGACAAAAATGACATAACGGGTGCAGCACTTACATCTGTGTTAAAATTTTCACGAAATGTGCCAATCACCTTTCTAAAGAAATTTGAGTAAAAATGACACAGAAATCAATTTTAGTAATTACAATGTTGTGGCCAATTGTGGGGATGTACTAGACTTTGTGTATGTGTGTGTGCGTGCGTGTGTGTGTGTGCGTGCGTGCGTGTGTGTGCGTGCGTGCGCGTGCATGTGAAGGGGAGCACAGACATCACAAAATGAAAACTAAATAATGGCCATAGACCAAGTCCTACATAAACTGATAAGGACACTTTACCTTGGTGATATTTGAAATGAACGCCTCCTTGACCTCTTCCCCTGTATCATCCATTACTTCGAACTGGTCGCCAAAGTCACAGAACATCGAGCAGAAAACACCTTTGACGTCAGCCGAGATGAACTGGAATCCATACATTTACTAGTGACACCAGGGGGAGTGGTCAATAACACTAGTCGTATTCTTAAATACGACACTGTCTCACACTTAATGCAAGATCTTCGTTTGGCTCATATCATGGTAACCAGAGAGCATTGTGTACCAACAGTACTTCTCCACCACTTGATACAACGGATGGAAAAACTTTCCAGTCACTGTCAGTTATAGACATTTTGCAAGTATTCGTCTTAATATAGCAATCAATCTCTTCACAAGGAATGTTAGAGCCACACCATAGTAGACAAAACTTAATGAAAGCACCACTCCAACATTACGATACATCATTCTGTTATTACATTTGATATACAGTGTATTCACCACAGTTCAACTTGAAATCTACAACACAAAGACATTGAGCTTCAGTCTGAATTTTTTAAAATAACATAGCATCCTCTGACTACCTGATGCCTACACCATGCCCTATACTCCCACCTACCACACCTCTGACTACCTACACATATAGGAGGATCCTGAGTGCGGCAGTACTCATCCACAGCCATTTGCGTCTGGAAGTCTTGCTCCGTGAGAACTATGCACTGGAAGTGAAGCCAACAACATAGAAAATATATAGACGCTGAGGTTGGCCAGTAGTGAAATATATCAAATAAACACAGAAAAATCAGGAACCCCAACTGGGAATCGAATCACAGGTCTCTAAATTGCCAGTCTAGTGCTCTCACCACTGAGCTACTGAGGACCCGATATCTGTGCAATTACTGTTTTCAGCCAATTGTTAAGTCATACATCGCATGAGCGGCGTTTCGCCTTTTTCACACGGGATTTAGACAATTATATAT
The DNA here is from genome assembly GCA_002633005.1 of Phoronis australis. Classification (NCBI taxonomy): domain Eukaryota; kingdom Metazoa; phylum Phoronida; family Phoronidae; genus Phoronis; species Phoronis australis. Next base: position 360,572 of record NMRA01000001.1, read on the forward strand.
ACAATCAGATGAAACGCCACTCATGGGATGTACGACTTAACAGTTGGCTGAAAACAGTAATTGCACAGATATCAACAACATAGAGCGATGGAAACAAGTGAGAGGTGAAGAAAGATATCAATGGAATCTTTCATAGCAGGAAAATTTTGCAAAGCATCTGTAAACTTTGTTTATTCTTCTTGGCGCACAACCTGTCATAAAGAGCAGACACACAGCCCCTCATAAAGGGATGACATACACACCGTCTTATAAAGGACAGACCCACACCCCCTCATCAAAAGTATTTCATAGAAATGTAATTGAGGGGATACAATTCACTGGGTTTTTTTCTGGTCATAATATTTGTGTGACATTGAAAAAAGCTTCAACGAGTTTGCTTATGAAGATAATAAAATTGCATAGATGTTAAAAAAATGCATTCAAATCATTAATATGATATTCGTCAGCTAGATACCTGGTAACCTTGCAGCCAGCTCCAGCCTTCGTCTGGACATCTAGAGAATGGCTCATGCCGTCCTTTCACAGTAACATAAGGATTGAGCTCGGCCAGATGAGGAAGGCTTGCTTCACAGCTGAAAGAAAACAAATGAAAAACGTCTCAATATCATCCTTTAAAGGAATATACCCCAACTTTTATGACCATTATAAATGCTAATTAAATCCATGCAACTTTCGTTGGCATCAAAAGCACATTCCACCAACTTCTCATTTCCATTGTCCATCATTACGCTAATATTGCACAAGTTGCTGACATCAAACACCGACTAAGCTGTAGATAATCCCATATAAGAGTCGATTTGATGAATGCGTGCCACTCTATGGCCAACACAGTGTTTAGATAAGTCAAAAATAAAAATAGCAGCCAGAAAATGGGCAAGAAATGTGATGAAAAGATGGTTTAGCCATTTTTGTTACAGGGAAACAATGACTCGAGCAGAGATTCAGCATTTCGAGATGGAAGAAATATTAGGTGTGCCACATGGAGTGCAGACTGAAATGACCGCTAATTATGCTGTTCACTAACATTTTCAATTTGTTTTTTATAATTTTTTGTGTTCTTCACGAACACAAATTAAAGTTACCTTGCGCCACCCTGCGTTTATTATTGGTCAAATAATAAAAAATATAGAGGTCAAAAAGCAGGATGTTTTTGGGACGGCTGATACCATGATTAAACGTGGAATCCAATTAATATTACCTGTGTTGACAAAGATGAACAAACACTGAGTGAGGTGCATCAATATTACAGGTGCAGCTTGCATTCTCCTCAATAGGGAACCGTCAGACATTTATAAAAAGGCTGCAAGGATGAATCCGTGATGAAAGACGTTATGGTTTTGGTATCCATCTCCAGAAAAACTAGGAAAGTCATAGGATTCAATCTGGCCCATTTTTCCATAATATACAACCTAGGCATAGCGTTCTTTCTAGAATTAAAGTTGAGCGTGATGGAAACGATGGGTACGCTGTCAATCACAGTGTTCAGCTGGTAATTAAGGGGAGACTACTACTAACTTTTGTTCTTTGTGATGGAAATGATGGGTACGCTGTCAATCACAGTGTTCAGCTGGTAATTAAGGGGAGACTACTACTAACTTTTGTTCTTTGTTACATTGTTTGTGAAGAATTAGGTCATAATTAGGTAATAATTTTGACAATGAATACTAGAGTGAAGAATGCAGCTAACATATTACAGGCTCAGACCACTTAAAAGAACAAATGGTATCAATCAGAAGTTGAGAACGAGGGATCAAAATTTTAGAGTGGTGGTCATATTTGAAGAGTCTGGTGAGAATGCAGGCATATGTTTCGAACGTTTTGTTGAATCCCCTGACTGGGGTTATGATTTAGAATCAGTGAGCACCACAAGACTTGCAAGAGTGTTTACCGTTTCTTCGTACCCACGTCTTCTGGTCTGAGAAAGAATTGTGTGCCCAGGTCATCGAGTTTGGTAACCATACCATCCTGCACTGTGAGACACTTGACGCCAGCCAGAACAATATTTTTAGCTGAAATAAGCAACAAGCACTTGAAACCAACACTCAGTCACAACAACAGATCAAGCACAAACTGACAAACTGAAATCTCCTCTTACACACTGAGGTACAAAAACACATTGTTTGATAAACCTAGTTTCCAAAGCATTTGGAAAAGAGAGATGCAATGCGAGAACTGTTTTTCAGTCACCCAGTGTCAGCAATGCAGAAGACAAAGCAAAAGAAAATCTTTGCTGGAATGAGAACAACGTTGATGAAATTTAGACAAGGAATAAAAACCACGGCGACAGTGGTGATGATAGATAGCTTGCATTGTGAGTAAATATCACCGAATATCAACTAGCGAATTTTTAATTCAGTACGTCCCATTTCAATGTAGGAATGGTAAAATATAATGTGTTGTACAATGGCGATAGGATGGAGATTAAAAAGCAGAGGGATTTGACCACACCACATACTACAAGCGTACCTCACATGCTCTACACTTGGCAGTTTGTCCAACAACTACTTAATAAGTTTTCATTTGTTTTCATGAAACAAAGTAGCACCAAAACAACTACTTTCATTTAAAATCGAATTTCAAAATATGTTTTTTAATTTTGTTTGTCCGAAGTGGATGAGATTTCACCATGTCTGAGTTCCGATTTCATCAATGGTTGCTTCACTGAGTGCCATAATAAAGGCCTCAGAGCCATGTCTACCTATTTCAATGCCAAGACCGCCCAGTCCCACCAACAGAACACTAGATCCAGCCATCCTCTTCATGGCGCTGTCACCGAGGACATAGCGCTGTCGACTGAAAATAAAGAAATACCTCGAGTAATTCTTGTTGATTAACTGCACAACAATCTAATCTGTTTAGCACCCGACACATTTTGAAACAATAGAAAAGTGGGCCCTTACAAGGGAATCGAAGAAAAATCGAACTTCAATTGGTTGCAAATTTTTCAGTCTTATGGAGATCTTGCGGAACATGATTTTCTCACCCAAATTTGAAGTTTACTGTCATCGCGATTAACATATAGATTTGTTATGTTATGTTTACATTAGAACAGTAGTTTAGTGTTAGCGATGCAATAAACATATGTTCTACGAATGATCACAACAAGATTGAAATTATAATGTGTGGTCAAAAATCTAACCTGTATAAAGAATCATCAATCTCCACGTTAGTGTTGAGCGACATTTTGGTCTTCTTTCGAGGTGACTCCACTGTACTCTGAAATGAATGGTCAAGAAGTAACATTAAATATCTGACAGTTAAAGTTGTATCGTCAAGTGATAATAAATCTGTCTTCCATCACATACCTCAGATTTTGTTTTAGTGATCTGGTAAAAATCCCACGTCACCACTAAAACACGGATCAAAGTATAACAGGAATTAAATAAACGGGAGTGAAAATTGCTTTGTAAAACCCGATAGGGCACGACCATGATGCACATGCAAACAATCTATTCTGATCACCTGTTTTTTTGGTAGGGGGCCAACAGAGAGCGAAATGACCATTGATTGCAAACTCAATACCAACAGCAGTTTTTTCATCAGATGCCACGTGCCTTAACACACAAAGATTCTGCATTTAGGATAATGGGGAAATAGTTATAACACCTATCATCTACATACACGATGGTGATGCCAGAAATACAGTGGACAAAATATGCAGCCCCACGTGAACACAATGACAATGAATGACATAACTATATGTCTATGGCTTCCTAAGGTGTCCCTCTATGTGCAAAAGGTACTTATAATAACATGAATTGATGGCTTAATCAGTGTGAGACATAATTTGCAAAAAAGCTTCTGGTGTATGAAGGTCCTATGGCCTATGGTAGCATCACCGTCTCTACTGGCACTGTAGGCAATGACCATCGCCTCTGTTGGCTCGAACCAGAGGCGATGTAGAGGCTATAGGCGCTCTGTACGCCGGAAGCTTTTCGGCGAATTATGCCTCGCACCGACTAAATCATCAAAGCCACGTTGTTATAACTACCTTTTGCGCATAGACGAACACCTTAGGAGGTTGTCGATGTGTTTAAGTTCTTCCAACTCGAACAAATACTCCCGTTATGAAACTTTTTCTTCGAGCAGTCCCTATTTCAGTTCCCAAAATCGTGAAATCAAAATTTTCATTTTTTTAACCAGGCCGAAGGTCAGAAGTTGCGATCCTACCAGCGAACTTTGAAAGCTGAAGTTCCCGCCCTTTGCGTACGTGCTGCCGGGAACCAGCCGTGCATTTGCCGTGTTGTTAAACATTAAAATGTCAAATATGTGCACAAAGACTTTTAAATGTCATATCAACAGCATTTATTTTTATCAAATACAAACAATAATTCATTGAAATACAAACAGTTTCAAGTAACGCCAATTAAAGACAAGTATAAGTGATGGCATTTTGGAAACGAACATTTGACTGACAAGACCGCAATGGCTCACCTTTGGCCTATTTAAAAATTAATGAGGTTATGAAGTCACATCACCTAGCGAGCGCGGTAAAAGTTGGAGCGTGCGCAGTACAAAAATTTTGATTTCACGATTTTGGGAACTGAAATAGGGACTGCTCAAAGAAAAAGTTTCATAACGGGAGTATTTGTTCGAGTTGGAAGAACTTAAACACATCGACAACCTCCTAAGGTGTTCGTCTATGCGCAAAAGGTATACAGTTATAACAACGTGACTTTGATGGTTTAGTCGGTGCGAGGCATAATTCGCCGAAAAGCTTCCGGCGTACAGAGCGCCTATAGCCTCTACATCGCCTCTGGTTCGGGCCAACAGAGGCGATGGTCATTGCCTACTGGCACTGCTAAGTACTAGGGAACTAGTCTAGCTGGCAGTGTCAACCGTGATGCCGGCTGCGGTCAGCTCTCCGCTCCGGTACATTTAATCCACTGTCGATTGTCAACCCGCGTGTAAATTAATCCCACAAACTTCGTTTTGTTTCTTAGTGTTGTTGTTCACCTTTTCTCTCTTACTTTTCTAGACACCGGCACAATTCGTTGAAATTTCTCGTAGAAACAGAAAACTCCTCCAAAACAGGAAGTCAGTCCGGATATGAGCAAAATGTCAGGGGAAAAAGATAATTTCGAACAATACGCTTTTACACCCAGTAAAGGTAAAACGCAAAAAAAAACGCAAAAAAAACATTATCACAAGTGTTACTTACCAGTATGATAATTCGTAGAATAAGACAGGTACATGTAGACCGAGTGGTTGCATTCAAGCTCTAAAACTTGTGAACATCTGCAGTTACTGAGTTTAAAGCCCGGCAAAGTTCGACAACATCGGTATAATTTTGACACTAATCGCTTTCAGGAGAAGTCGTGACCAAAAACTTGTCAATTTAAGCATAAACTATAGTAAAGGTTGAGATTGTCACAACGCCCCAATTTAACACTGTAGTGTATGATGTGTCACAGGATATAGGGCCTAGGCTACTTGCTGAATGTTCCGAAACGCCGGGGCACGCAACTGGCGCTTTTCATTTAGTTTTCGGCCTCGAGTCAGTACTGACACTAGACTGAAAGCAGGGTATTTGCAATGAAATCTTCTCTTATGCGAGATTTTTTTTTAAATAGTCGTGTAGTTAGTTTAGAGACAATACGTTTTAACAAGCTAGAGAATTGTTTGCTTGAGCGGCCACACGCTTACTCAGTGCACTAAACCATTTGCCATTGATCATATTAGTTTGCAATCAAACAGCTGTCTTTATTAGATAATTCTCATATAATTGGCGTAAAAATAATACTGACCCCTTGTATAAAACGTCCTACTTTCATTTATTTGTGAACGTGTCCTCCAATGGCCCTATGCATGCATTCCAATAACAAAGTTTGCAGGTAGGGCATAGTTACAAAACAGTAATCTTTGCTACAAAGGTTGGTGATATAGTGAGATCCTATGGCCAGAGGTTGTAATATGTTAAGTGCTGGAGCATGTGCTTATTAAATCTCAGTGACTTTGGTCTTCCTCAAATATGTGTAGGCCTATATTCTTAGAAATCGTACGTCCTGAGGTTTGTACAATACTTATCTGATGAATATTTGGTCGGTATTTGAAAATCCCCCTCTTGGGGTCGAGCAAAAACGTGCTTTTGCAAATTTCATTCCTTATGGTAACAACTACTAAAATTTAAATTATTTATTTGTTTTTCCTTCTTTGCACAGCAGAATAAATTCTATGAAGATATAAAGTACTGAACAAATCAAAATCTATGAGCATACAACATCAAAGAGTTGTGGACTGATACCTCGCCCTATCAAGATCATTGTCACGGCGTGACAATAACGGACTCTGCGCGTGCGTATTACTGGAATTATTATGGGAAGTTACTGACAGCAACCCGTTTACCAATATGAAAAGCAATTCTTTAAAATTGTAAGAGAAATTACAAATTAATTTTTTGATGACCTTTCCACCCATTAACCTCTTCCGGTGCATTATGAGCCCCGATGAGGGAGTAATTGTTAACTCGATTAAAAGTGTGGTTAATGCTAATAATCACAGATGTTTTATTTTAAGCACTTCAGAATACAAGATGAATGAAGCGGTCAAACTTTCAGACGAAAAATGCACCTAATGACCCCATGGGTGCACCAAATGACCTGAAAATTTAGAATTCATACTCAATCGTACTTAGTAAACAGATACGTAATTCTGAAGTCTCTAGCTCAAAATTTTAGTTTGCACTCAATGACCTTTGACCTATTTTTTCTGATTGGTTTGGCCTATTGCGAAGTAAAGTAGGGTATTCACTTGGCATGTTGACTTACACCAGTGTGCTGAAATTGAAAAGAATTCCTTGAAAAACGTAAGAGATATAACATTTTGAACGTTACATGACCTTTGCACTAATTGACCTTATCCGGTGCATTTTAGGCATCTTTAGGAAAATTATTGCAAAGCCCATGGAAAATGTGTTTAACCCTGAGAATCACAGTTGTCTAACGGTTGACATATCAGAATACTTGCTGATTGAAAAGGTCAAATTTTCACAAGAAAAATGCACCTAATGACCCCATGCTTGCACTAAATGACCTGAAACTTTGGATTCCGATTTAATTTACCTGTGGGTATTAGACCTATCAATTTGAAGTGTCTAGCTCAAAATTTTTGTTTGCACCTAATGACCTTTGACCTAATTCACCTGATTGGATGACCCGATTACTTAGAAAGTAATTTTTTAAATTGTCATGTTGACTTATACCTGTGCACCGAATTTGAGAAAGATAGCTTTAAAATTGAAGGAGGAGTAGGATTTTGTAAATTACATGACCTTTGCACCAAACGACCTCTTCGAGTGCAATATGGAATATGATTATATAACCAATCAAAATTTATATACTGTCAAAAGTCATATGCTGAATTTAAAGACCCTACCTGCACCCAATTGAAGTTATTAAGCCTCAAAGTTGGTCGGATGAAGAATAAGAATAAGAAGAAGAATAAAATTGAAGAAAACCCAGGAACAACAGTACTCTGCGCTGAAACGCGCAGAGTAATTAACCAACTGAAGAAGTCGTTGACAAAACTTCCCTGTAGAACGGACTAGGTATTAACTCAGATCTTTCAGAACGCCATGTAGCCTAACAGGTAAGTTCGGTTCATAAGATTTCTCCCTCTACCGCATTAGAGGAGGTAGCCATGCGAGAAAACAAACCATTGATCTGGGCTTCTCATAGCCTGTCATCTCATTTAAAACTTTTTTCTTGCCTTTCTTCTCTAACCTCATTTCATTAGCCACGACTGGAGGGGTACACTTTACACTAGTTCTGTCTAGAACTCTTTCACGTCATGGGAAAATCTGGAACGCCGTTTGCTTTTGTGTAGTCACAGTGCCCACCTAGACTCAATTCCATTCAAAGTGTACAGTAGCCAAACGAATTAAAACATAAACAGTAATATAATTTAGTGATATACGTTAACATTGGTATATGATGAATTGAGATGCATCAATGCAAATAGTGGTTTAATGGTTTTTGTTCAGATTTTATAAGACTTTTATTCAACCTTGAACATGGCTAATTATCTGAAAACGAATAGAGACAAAGTTTGGACGAATTGCGTTTTTTTCACTATTTTTTGATTTTTGTCTTAGTGACGCAACACATTTTCATTTTTGGAGTTTGGTCAACCCAAAAGATAATACAAGTCAGCAATTTCAAAATTCGAGACGAGTCACGTTCCCACTTTAGAACTTCATGTCTCTGAAATATCTGATCGAATCAAATGAAACTTTCAGATACTACGATTTATGTTCTTTCTTCAATAGGCTTTATGAAAGTGATCCACTTCTGAACGAGGAGCTATCAAAAAAAAGAATTTAATGACTTCCAGGACCGGAAGCACAATCACATTTTATAAAAATAATATCGTTTCTGATATCTCATCTTGAACGTTTACATTACATAAAATTTGATCATGTTATTGATACATGTCAAAAGTTTTGCTATCGAAGTACGTGATTTTTTGCTTAAATCTTTCTAAAAAGACATGGTAACGTGTCAAAATTAGTGGAACTTTTTGTGAGCAGTGAATCGAGTTTTATAGTTTTTAATAAAAAAGTATAGTTTTTCTGAGTTGTAGGCTAAAGTTATGAACACAGTCTTAGTTATAATTTCCTGCATGAAATTAAATCGCGTTTAACCTCGTTCGTGTTTTGGCATCTTATACCAGCAGAAATTAAGCTCTAGAGAGCTCTTTCTGAAAAATAAACAAGTATTTTTTGACATCCCAAAGGTTGTTATAAAGAGGACTATTGGTCAAACCACCATAAACTTTGTCATAAAGAGGGCTATTGGTCAAACCACCATAAACTTTATTACAGAAACATACTAAAAACTCTTTTTGATGGAAAGTAGAAGTAACTATACAAAAATTTCAATATTTAGGCCTTAAATACTGGTATACACACCTTTCCGAAAAAATCCATGACATGATTAGGCCTACATTCCCATGCCGACTACCGAGCGACAAATTGTAGGAAAATATCACGGATAAAACGGGGAAAATGAGGATCAACAAGCTAGTTGCATCTACGAGCTTATGCTTACTAACGTTTACTGTAAGTTCAACTCATATGAGTGAGTATGCTAGTATTTTGCATCTATGTGCGTTGCGCTTACGCCATCTATTGTTTAGCAGAGTAGGCAGGAAGCAGTAAATCTGGGAATACGCCGAAAAATTGCGTCACGACATATTGTTCTACGTCACAAACACTAGAAAATTTTAATTGATTTCTGTGAGTAAACGGAACAGGACGAAAATATGATTGAAATAGAAGAATTAGGGGAAATCCTGAAGGAAAAATTTGAAGATATCGCTTCTCGAATGAGGTGAGTTATGAGAGTATATCATGCTTTATTTACACGAAGTTTGTTTGTTAAATTATTATATTTTTTCACGAAAATATTTCCTATAGCAGTTTTAAAATTTACTCTTGCATAACAATTTGGTTGAGGCTTCAATTGATATTATAAGTATGTAGTTTTATCACTAAGAATCGAATTATAATACCACAGTTAGTTAATCGGAACCATAAGTCTCAAAAATAACATATCGATTTTCAAAAATGTACCAGCTTTACTTGACATTATCCTTTCTTGAGCGCGAGCTTCATAATTCTCTTTTTCAATACTTACATGACTTACAATATCAACTGATCAGTGTGTAAAAAGTTTCAAGACACAACAAAGCATAAAATACATGGCCATAGGTCTAAGAAATATTTGGAGGAGACAAAGAGAATTCATCATTGTTTTCTCCATCCATATCCTCATTCATCGTATTCAATCCTTCATCATTACCATCATCATTATGACCATCAGCATCATCAGCCTCATCACCATCGTCTTCTTCTTCTTCTTCTTCATCATCATCATCATCATCTCTTTTTCTAGTTATTCTTATCCTCGTTTCCCTTCCCCTTGTCTTTACCAATTACAAAACCATTCCCATCCTCACCGCTACCACCGTCTTCCCTTTGAACCAATTTCGCCGGGTATCTTTCTCTAGACATCTTCCATCAGTTTTCACCCGCGCCACTCAATTAACTACCAAGGACCACTTTATTTCCGATAGGTTCCTGGAGGGACTAAAGGACGCATTAGAGATAAAAGCGCGTGCAGAGAAGCACTTTGGTATGCAGCTAGAACAAGCCGCAGCGAGAATCTTTCGTCTGCAGGACCACGCACCGTCAGTCGCGAAAGAGGTCATAAGCCTCCTGACCAGCGACATGATATACAGTTCTGTGGCCCATCAGAGGAGCAGCGATAAAACACTGGATTCAGTTGTTTGCAACCTAGACAGGTAAAGGCGGACATGCATACTGCATGCGTAGTTCAAGTGTTCGTAATCTAGTCACTCTTGATCGTTCAAATCAAAATAGTCCTCATAGGTGTTATTCTCCATAATTTTCGTGAAACTACTCTCAACTGGAGACTGGAAATCTGTCTACACGTTTCTCAGACGGAATCGCAGTCAGACCTGAGTCCGAAACTGCTACACTACACCAAAAGTGTTTTGACAATTAACCAATCCATCATTTGAAGTTTAAATTGGTCAGATTTCGAGGACAGTCACGGATTTTCTAAATTTCCACGTGAAAATTCGACCACTTAACCTAACAAAATTGACTTCAAAGTTTCCCCTACCACGATAAACCTTTATTTCCGTGACTACGAAAAACATTTCTATCAACAAGTAAAAATGTTTTAAAAAACGGGATCGCATATGACAAAAATGTAATTATCGCTTAATTTTTGGTTCTTGAGAGGACTGTTATAATATTTGAGATTTGGCACGTCTCTGAATGTCTCTCGACAGTAGCTGGAAGCTGAATGATACGGTAAAAGCGAACTTCAGTCTTACAGCATACTTCTAAACCAGCGCTGCATTCTTCAATGCAAGTTTCGGAAAGACTCCACACTTTTCCCAAAAGCGCTTCGGCGGCTGTTTGAAAGCAAATCACTTAGTGAAAAACAATGTATCCGAATGGAGACTTTTTCAGAAGTCCCCGATCTTGCTAAGGTTGACGGGTGACTTTACAAACGTAAATGTAGTGACTGCTTTCGTCAACGTACCCTCACGAATTAGACAAAAATTATTTCCTATTATTGTGGTACATGTACGCTATTTTGTTTATAGATTTCTTGAGGGTGTTAATTTGAAGCGCCTAAAGAAAAGGACGAAAAAGTTGATGGTTAAGAACAGAAGGAACGTTGAAAAACAAACTAAACTTGAGTCAGAGGTAAGCACTGTTTTTAAATGTAAATAAACACCCTGAACTTGACACTTGAGGTAAATTGTAATGACTAGTCTACCATTTTCACCCGAAATGAAGCCAATACAATAACATATTACAGTTGTCCAATATTAGATACGAATCACCTACCACCCAGGATCACCTAACACGGTACACAAGCCCGGGACTTGTTTCTCGAGGGGAGACTATTGGCTTTTTTTGGCTGAAAACCAGTTTATTTGTGTCTTAGTTTATTTCACCAAAATCAGGCTAATGCTGAAAGTCAGAAACTCTGTCTTGGACTAGAAGTAAAAAAAAACAAGAATTTGTACTTGAGAAATGCAAAACACAGTCTCTACGAGAAACAGGTGTCGAGTCCGGGCACGTGCTTGGCGGTCGGATATCTTTGTGTGAATGGGTGAGCTGCAGGTTTTGCTTGGTAAGCCGTGTGGCTTTGGTATTTGTATTACAATAAAAGTATGAGACGTCTGACACGACTGAGCGAGTCGGTGAACTCGGAGCTCGCTGTGCTCGTGAGCTGTGTTTTGAACGTGATAAACTAGCTGTACATTCATTGGTGTATCACTCACATGTTGTATCCAGTCTTTAACATTTCTGTAACCGTTTACTTATGTTTTCAAAGGCGAATTGCAGAGACATAAAACACACCAAATTCGACTGCCATTGCCTTTAATTTCTAAACGTTCCACTGAATTGTTGACGTTCAATAACCGTGACTGCATGGCTAATGTAATCACGCAGTTGGATTCGGTGTTAGAATGAATATGAAAATGTCTTTTTCTCTGAATACAGCTCTTCAAACTTGTATTATGCTACCAGCATCCTGTGTGTGAACGTAGTCACAACTGATTTTTTTGTTCCAATAGGATCTTCGCAATCACTTTGCTAATCTTGAAAGCATCGGCGATGGCTACCAGAAAACACTCATTGAGGCGCTGGACAAAGCAACGAGTGACGCAAAACAGCTGTCCAGCCATATGTAAGTTGTTGAAATCGAATTCACACCTTATATTGTTGTATAATACACTGATGGGCACGTTATCTGGCAGTACAGTAACGACTATTCGAAGAACCGTAACTCACTGATTACAGCCGAAGAAATTGTCAGCAAATCAGAATACTCATACATTGGGTATGTTTTTGGTGAGAAGACTATTTCACTTGTATAATGGTTCTTGCGAATGTCAAGAGACTATAACCATGTAATGTCCTTTACAAGCCAATGTGAAAAAACGGTTCGGACAGGTCGGGTGAACTCCTCTCCTGCCAAGAGTAAAGTCTCGCCATGGCATGCTCGTCTTGCCCGTAATTACACTGATATGTCTACATCTGTCGATTTGTTATTGGTTTAGGTGGAGAATAAGCAAAACGTACAAAAGAACTGAGTCCTTGCTGCAACAAATGCGTAGCGAAGTGAACGATTTTGCTTCGGTGTCTGTGGACTTGGAAGCAGAACCATTGGCGAGAGATGCTGGCCTGTCTCCTAAAAGGATGTCTGCAAGCTGTAAATTACAATCAAATGTCACATTAAACGAATCTGTAGATGGCGTAGTTGAGGAGAAAGAGAGTCGCAGGATACTGGACGAGAGTGCCTCTGAGTCTTCAACTGGCACTCAAATAAGTGTAGCTTCCACCAATATCACGGTGGCCGCTGCCACCGCTTCCGCCGCCGCTGCACCTAGTGCAGACTCTCGCGATAATGGGATCGCTGCTGTAGGCGTCGTCAGTGCTGCTAACGCTGGCAAGGATGAATTGAATAACGGAGATTGTACGGAGGAAACAGAAAGCGTGAAGAGTGAATATGCTATGGATGACTTAACACTTCAGAGTGACATTGCATTAGGTAGCAGCATCCACGACCAGACGAAGGATGACAAGGTTGCGAAGGAAGCAACATGCGAGTGTCAAAACGATGATTTTGATGAATTACCCGCAGATGAAGTAGACGCAGGAAGTGGATGCGAAGAATACTTTGACGCAACTTCGGTTATGGATGGATCAGGCTGTGACTGGGAGACAGCCTCTGCTTTGGAAGAACCGCAGCCCAATGACCAGACACTGTCAGCCATCGAAGCTTCTGGAAGTGGCTGTGAGGAATTCTCTACTCATAACCAGGCATCCTTGGTTTCTGGAACTCCAGAGAACGACGCACGTGCTTGCACAATGATAGGCGAACTGATGGCAGAAGATGTCGATTAGAAAACGGACGTTGGATTTCAGATAATCAAAAACTCTCGGTCATGAAATTAGGCCTCAAATTGGGATGAACCGGAACCCCATAACCAGAGAAACTCGGTTTGAAAAAGCTAGAGGATGACGTGCCTAGAGTTTTAAGGACAATATGGACCTGATTAGATGTTGATAAATCAAATTTCGATTTAAATTTCGTTTTGAATTGAAATTTAGGATTATGTAGGACTTTATAAACAAGTGCTCAAGATGAGATGTCAAAAGTGCTGTTTATGAAATATCACTTCGTTTTGTTTTCTGGAACTTTAGATTATATTATTAAAGACAATAAAAAGTAATCTTTTTGATACCCTTCGTGAAAAAGTTGATCAATTCAGACCAAATTCTAACATTGTTTTGTGAAAAGTGCACGTAGCTCAGTATCCAATCAACTAAATTTGAAAATTTTCTAGGATCCTACATATCCTAAATTAAATTAAATATTGACTTGTAAATTAATGTTTTTAATTAAATATTTATCTTCGAATTTTGAAGTGTTTTTTTCTGTCTTAGAAGGATAGTTAAGCAAGTAACACACGCAATGGAAGAAGTAAGGACGATTTACATACATGTATTATTGAAGTCTACATTGTGCGGAGTTGGGTCNCAGCCATCGAAGCTTCTGGAAGTGGCTGTGAGGAATTCTCTACTCATAACCAGGCATCCTCGGTTTCTGGAACTCCAGAGAACGACGCACGTGCTTGCACAATGATAGGCGAACTGATGGCAGAAGATGTCGATTAGAAAACGGACGTTGGATTTCAGATAATCAAAAACTCTGGGTCATGAAATTAGGCCTCAAATTGGGATGAACCGGAACCCCATAACCAGAGAAACTCGGTTTGAAAAAGCTAGAGGATGACGTGCCTAGAGTTTTAAGGACAATATGGACCTGATTAGATGTTGATAAATCAAATTTCGATTTAAATTTCGTTTTGAATTGAAATTTAGGATTATGTAGGACTTTATAAACAAGTGTTCAAGGTGAGATGTCAAAAGTGTTGTTATAGGTTTATGAAATATCACTTCGTTTTGTTTTCTGGAACTTTAGATTATATTATTAAAGACAATAAAAAGTAATCTTTTTGATACCCTTCGTGAAAAAGTTGATCAATTCAGAACAAATTCTAACATTGTTTTGTGAAAAGTGCACGTAGCTCAGTATCCAATCAACTAAATTTGAAAATTTTCTAGGGTCCTACATATCCTAAATTAAATTAAATATTGACTTGTAAATTGATGTTTTTAATTAAATATTTATCTTCGAATTTTGAAGTGTTTTTTTCTGTCTTAGAAGGATAGTTAAGCAAGTAACACACACAATGGAAGAAGTAAGGACGATTTACATACATGTATTATTGAAGTCTACATTGTGCGGAGTTGGGTCCCCTGTATTGCGTGTTTGGATTCGCCATGATCAGTGTGGACACTTTGACGCAAAGTTAAACTATTCGACTTAAAACGACCCTGAAGGATAGTGGAAACAATAGTACCACGTATTAAGAGCTGGAGACAGGGACGGCTTATTACTAGCAGCGCGTTGCACGGACTCAGGCTAACTCTCACTGACATTTGCAGACAACCAGCTCTCGCAGTTGCTGGGGATTAATTGCGGTATACAGGTGACCGAAAGCGAAAGGAAAATCATTTTTATGACAAGAATATACATACATGCACACATATAGATGGAAAAAACGAAATTTTTATTCAAGTAGTAAGTATTAAGTGCCTCACATTTGCAGACTCTTGCAAAGGAGATTTATTTTAAGTTTGTCACATGTCAAATGTCAAGAGATACATTCCTGGGATTTTTAGTGTCATTTTCTGTGATTCTGCAGAATATGTTGCTGATTTAATTATGATTGTTGGCGTGCTTATGTTGTCCCTGGGACATTTGCAAGTGGGTAGAAAAAGACCGCAATTTGGAGGTAGGCCTTTATAAAACCAGAGGCAGATCTACGTTTCAGTAAGGGGGGAATTTAGGATTCGAGCGAATCCGAGGCGACGTAACGCCGAGCGGAAGGAGGGTCGGAAGGGGGTTCCCCCTCCCGTGTTAGATTTCTTTGTGGTTTTTAGTATTTTATTTCGTTTTCTGGCGATTTTTTTCAATTTTTATTTTTGATCTTGTTCCGACGGGGGGGGGGTTGAACCCCCTGAACCCCGCCCCCTGTAGATCCGCCTCTGAAAACTAAATAGTATATATAGATAAATCCATATTTACAAGCACCTTAGTGACGTGCTAAGGTGTATTACACCGCTGCAAGTATGCGTGATATCGCCAATGACTTGTTATTTGATTTGAACAAAAACTAATGAAACAGGGGAATTCCGGGCTGTGCCTTTCGCCTGAAGTGTCGCCCTTTCTCCGGTGCCGTCGTTTTTGGACCTGATTGGTGCCCCTTATCACCAACGGCTGAATACTCTAAAACACCCGCGTTACGCACGAGTATTCTCTAAAAGAACCCCGTTCACGGATCTATGTTTTACGACTTTGGATTATACCACCCAGAAAAATTTATTTGAGAGACCAGCGAAAACGCACATTATATTTTCATGCATAAAGAGCCACGATTCTGGGTTTAGCAATCCGTGACTGGATATAAGTTTATTACAGAGAGATTCTATGGAAACAGTGCCCAAACTTTTTGCTGATATCTAATTGAGTTTGCTTGGGAAACGAAACTTTGAATAGGCCTGCTCAATTTTATCGCGAGTGAACGCTGCAGCACGCGTTGCGAATAAAGATTATTCAAAGTGGCTTACCAGGCGTGCGTTCAGTAAATTCTAGGACCTATGTTAGTACCTAGCTAAAACCTAATCAAAGTCACGTGTTCTCATTTAAAATGCATGGCAATATCTCACGTAATCTCGCGAAGTCTTGCTTTTTAGCGAGGTGCTAGCGTTACTGAACGGGAGGCAGGTTATTTCGTAGAACAGCACGGTTTTCAATTTGAAAAGGCGCATCGAGTTGTGGTTGCTATAAATTCTGATAGGGGCATTTCCAGCACCTGCTGTAAAAGTGTTTGAATTCATTGTTGAAAGGCTTTCCTTTCAATTAGACTTTCTTTTAAGCTCAAACAGACCACGGGTACTTTCCAAGACGACACCAACTTGAATTCATTTTTCACTTAAGATTTGTCTCAACCTCCAAGCTTTGAAACTTCTAAATCCTATCAATTTTCTTGGACACGACTTACACATCTTAAAATTGACTTAGGTTTGTCATAGCTTAGTTAGCTGTTCATGGAACGGGCGCCATCTTAACAAGCATTATTTCACGCTTCCTTGTACTTCACAGGACTTAATTCCAAACGAGCAGGCGGCGGAAAAACGGCTGGCACGCAGCCGAAAACGCTAGCATCAAAAATAACAAACCCAACATCAGCACAAGCTCAAAACATAAAATTGACAGTTTTCAAATTTGAAGTTCCTGCCGCTCTTGGAAAAATATTAGCAGTTGTAAGATTGGGGCTTCAGTTTCGGGAGCATCCGCGCACCCTGCCTAACATGAAAAGAATGGGCTTGAATTTTTGAGAATGTGGACCATTTAATGAGATTCACGGGGTACGTTCAGAGCTATGAATTGTGTATTCGCCGAATTTTGGTATTACTGTCTTTTTAGTGGACTTTTTTCTCGTTCTGTTCTCGTTTCTGTTTCTCTGAGGCGCACCTTTTGCCCACTAAATTTCGCCAAGTGGGGAGCTCGTTCTAGACCCGGCGTCCTCCGAGCCCTCCTGGGTGCGCGTATGGGGAGAATCATTCTGTATGGGTGATTCTGTTTTTAAGCATGAGTAGAGCTTACTGTTAAGTAAAACCATTTATGTCAAACTAGCGATCATGCATACCGTATAATCACGAAGCGGCGTACTGTGATAATTCCAATTTACCAAATCCCAGATACAAGCCACTGAACTCTAGGTGAAATAATCAATTCATTTTTTTGGAGTCAGACCTTTTTAAAGTGTAACGATTATCAATATATATATCAATTCGCCTCGCCCCCGTTCATCATTCCCAACCAGGCGAGAAGTTATACGGAACCGTGGTATATACGTCCGTAACAAGGCACAGAAATAGTGTCCCTGATAGAAATATTGTACGCGAGATGGAGAATTCTGTGTTCCCTGTACCTGAATAAGTGTGTAGCGTATTTTCACAAGATTTTTCTTCTTAAATGTCCCACATGCAAGCCCATGCGCCTTACCTCAGCAATTATGAGCATCTCCAAAATTAGGCGCATGCACAATATTGCGGGGATTTACGGCAAAAGACCTATTTTTACAAATGCTATCGTGTAGGCTATGGATTATCCAGGGTGCAAAATGAAATATCGATTCATAATGTTAGCCATATATTCATGTTCTTTCGAATTGCCGACTGCTCTTACTGTTGAGCTTAGTCTTGCGTATTTGGGCCTGCAGCACTGACTCAAATTGTCACAGTTTTGAAGTTGTGACAATTTGGCTCCGTCTTTGCATCATTCAGTACCGCTGAGTGAATTTGTCTTTAGTGTAAACAAACACTCATCATTCAAAAACACATCTCCTAATAAACAAACACTAAACTGCTACCAGAAGTTCACAGAGCACTTCCGGACTAACGAAACCCCAGCGCATCACATTTCTGTTGCACCGCCGGGCAATCATGACGTTACTTTGTGCTTGTGACTGTCTCCCGGTTGCAGTCAGTGTTTTCATTTGTTACCACCAGGTGTCTCTATTAGTTGTTAAAAAATTCAAGATGGCTGGTCGTTAGAAGTTGTACTCAAATTCTTTGTTCCAGAATTAGTAAATTATGAAATAGAGCAAACCTATCGTGACGAGTTGCACAGCTCCTGTGTACACGTCTTGTTTTTTGAAACTTGAAAGTTTTCAAATGGAGTCTAAAGTATGGTAAGTTGCTGAACAGGAGAGAAGAACGGCAGACGTTCATACGTCACTGTCACTGACAGTGTCAGTGAGACGGTAACCAACCATGAATTACACATAAATTACGATAGCATAAGTTGTGGTACTGCGAATATATGGTAAACGTCGATCAGACGGGTCCCTCTTCACTTCGAAATGGCTGCTGGGAACCAGTTTTCATTGAATAACATTATTAATTGAAGACTGGTTCATGGCAGCCATTTTGTAGAGGGACTCGTCTACATTTTTCGAATATAACTGCATTATACAATTGAAGATTCGCACATTTTACGATTAAAATCAAGCCATTCCTCATTTGCTTTTCAAACCTAGCAATTGACTTGAGAAATTACGTATTTCACTTCTGATTGGCATTCAAGTAACTTGATGTCATGAGGTTAAAATCTATGAGCATACTAATAAGAAATAAGATCGTGCAAACAACTTGATTTATCATTGTTACATAGAGGTGAAAAGAAGCAAATTATTTCCAGGTGAGACTGTTCATGATTCCATGACTATCTAACGGATTTTGACTTGTTTAGCTCTAGCACACTCAGCAAGTGTTTTGCATTCACATTGGTAATTTTTTTTCCGATTTACGTCCATTTAGCAGAAAAGTTTTGATAGACCTTCAGCTCTGTTTGTGCTAATGCATTGGTTACACAGATAGGTGTCCTAACTACTATCGTTGCTGCACGTCAAGCAAATTGAATGAACATTGGTTGTTCAAGTTTAACCCCTGAATATCAGATTCAATATTTTCTGAACGGTGTTAGTGGAGTATTGGGTACTACTTGTAGTCAAATAGACTTTCCCTGATTTCGAAATTCATTTAGGTAATCACTGATTTGCGTTCACTGCGTCATTCAGGGGTGAAACTGGTTCTTGGAATCAAAGATCTCAACAGTCCCTGCTAGTGAAGACAGCCAGTACCTCTTTTTGACATGTCAATGGATTACTCTAGTCTGGATTTCCGTTTTAAAAAAAATATGTTCTTGTTGTAAAATCATAAACATAGTTACTTGCCAAGGGACATTTGTCTTTTGGCCAAATGGTTTGTACACATGACACGAGGGGGTTAACTGGTTTGATACCCAGTTCAGTTCAATGACTTTCACAACAGTGTGCGGTACTCCCAATATGCTNGGGGGGCATGTGCTCCCAAATAATATGGCATCCCAAGTGGTATCAACTTAGATCACATGTATCTGGCTTGTTTGAGACAATGTCAATTTACTGCGTGTCTCGTCCGGCAGGGGAAGGCAGACCAAGTGGGACTCCCAACATCAGCCTCGCAGCAGCTTAGAGGCTGCGGCGGAGGCAGCCTCCAAGGTCAATGCCATGTTGATAGCCAAGGGTAAGCTGAAGCCCTCACAGTTGTCACAGCAACCGGTGTCGAAACCTAAGGTGAGTGTCAGTAGGGAAGGTGGCCACACAACAGGGGACTCTTTAATTGTTTCACAGGCAAGTACGACTTTCAACGAATTGCCCATTCACTGCCAAACTTTCTGATTTTAGATACCTATCTGTTCTTAAACTGGGTAATCCTCAATTTTATGAGAGTGTATCGTATGCGGAATATTTTGTTTTATTGTTATGAATAAATTACTCAAAGCGTGTCATGCAGTTCATCAATATTCAAGCCGCGTCTAGATTGAAGTTTAGTGAACAAAGGTCGGGTATTCTGTGGCCTTATGCATAAGTTTTTTCCTTCTCTTCAGGCCAGTCAGCCGTCGCAGAGTAACCTGGTGGTGGCTGAGGTAGATATCAACGATGTTCCCATACAGTGCCGCAACATGTTGACCCGGGGTTTCACTCAGGATGAGGTAAGGCCAGCGTTATAACTTAAATCTTACCATATATATATGTGTATTTGGAGACTTCCATGTAAGGAATAACGACCCCTTAACATGACGTTGATTGGTTGTTCAGTTTGAAACTAACTATTAAGAGAATTATTCTTAAATGGAAAAAAATGAATGGAAAATATAAGATGTGTATACACATTTATACAAGGATTAGCCTCCTATGTCTATAAGTGGAGACTAGCTGCAATGCCCAGTATGCGAAACGCACGAGCCAAGATTTTATTTGAAGAAGTGCATTACTTTGAGTGGAAGATTGAAATCATACAGTTATACTAAGTGCCAATTTGACCAAGCTTGATAGATGTTATTCAGTAAATCTCACTGCGCACCAGTGGAGGATTTTGGCTTTTTTCTGGTATTGTAGTCTGTTGATTGCTTGTAATGGTGTGTTGGCTATTGAGGATTATATTACTGTTGTATGGGGGCGCATGGTTACAAACTAACAAAGCTTGAATACTCAGAGGCAGTTGTAGCATCTCAATCACTTTCTTGGCTCTATAATTTTGCATTTGTTGGTTTCTCTAGATTTCCAAAATGAGTGGCGCAGCCGTGTCCACTAGGGGGCGCTTCATGTCACCTGAGGACAGGGCCAAGAACAACATGGGGTGAGTAAGGTTTTGTTACCATAGTAAGGCTGGGTGGAAATAATTTATTTTTGGGAAATTTTAAAATTACTTTTAGCTGTGTTCGCTTGAGAAATTTTGTGTCCGAGGAGTTTTAGTTGTGTACATTTTAGTTTCTTGTTTTTTTTGAGTAAGAACGTCTGAGTGAGAGAGAGTTGTAAAGTGGCTTAACACTATTACATTGCAACTCTGAGCCATGAGCATCGTGAAGTAAAATTTTTCCTGAATTCCCACGAGAAGGTTGTGATTGTCACAGGACATGTATATTGTTTTTTATCGTACATCAGTTAAACACATTGTTGGTGAGCTTGTCTAAGTCTTGTCTTCAGCTTTGTATTTGATTTCATTGTCTGTTTTGTTATTCAGGGAGCGACCTCTGTACCTGTGCATTCAAGGAAGTACACAAGAAAGTGTGGATCGTGAGTACTTCGAGTTTCTAGTCTTCTAATTCTCCTAACTAGCATTGTAAATTATTAGCGCTGAAATTCTCCCCGTAACTGAGGAATTACGTGAAGGTGTGTGAATCTTCTGACGTCCACACTTTGTATAATTTATTTGGCACAGTTGAGACGACCTTACTGCTCAATGTGAGATGTTTGATACATATTGCAAGAAGTTAATCACTCGGCAAATTTCTTGCGGGCTAGGCAAGATCACGCTGTGCCACGCAAGATCATGTTCGTCCAGTCTTTCACGAGTAACCTCACGATCTTACAATTTAGTGTTAATTTAGCAAAATGGCCGACTATGAAGGGATTAGTTTTCGAGGATGTAGTGTTGAATTGTGGGAGATAACTGTAACTTAACACTATATGTATTCCATTATCCACAAATTTCTCTCCTCCAGCGTCATGGGAGTGTCTTGTGTCATGTAACATGCACGTGACTATGTCGGCTATTTAAGGCCCTTGACACATCCTTTTGATCTTTTTTTTAAATTAGTGTCATTAACACATTTGCAGTATACTATGTCCAAGCCTCACTGTCACCAACATTTCTTCTCCCTCTAGTGGCAGTTCATCGAATCAAGGAGTTAATTGACCAGGGCCTGCATAAAACTCCGGGGACAAAGCCGTCTCGGTTCAGCAAGCTGCCCGCCGACTTCCAGCCCAGCGTTCCACCGCCCACTCTGTCAGAGTTGGGCAAGCCACCCGGGCTGGGCTCTGGCCTGGCTCCTGGCCTGGGCCCTGGCCTGGGCCCTGGCCTGGGCCCTGGGCCGACGGGACCACTCCCACTATTGTCACTTAATACACCGCCCACTGGGGTAAGGATATCTGACTGTGATGCTGGTAAAACAAAGTTTGCTATCGGATTGTGTTCTCATATCAGCAAGTAGCTGGTAACCAGGGCAACAAATGTGCCTGGATGAATGGAAGAAATCTTCATCGTAGTACAGTAGTCAAAGTGAATTGGACAGCGTCGAAATTACGGCACTCACAAACCTGCTAGTAAACGTCCATTTCTATTCCAAAATGTTTCAATGTTGGCAAATTCTCAACATAATGTCGACTCCACACACTATGTCAAAATCGTGTCAACCTACCTTGCAAGTCCTTTAAAAAATAAATGGTTAAAGGCTATGCATTATACGTCACATTCAACCTTGATAAAAGTCTGCGAAAAGTACCATTTTATTGACTCAGGTGCCAAATAGTTTTGGAAAGAGGTTCGCCTATGTTTACCAGTTCGTCAGAATTGTTTTGAAATCTGCCTGGTTCATTTTTGAAGGCAGTCAGGACGGTAGTTTTAAGATTAAAGGGAGATTGTGAGTGGACTCCCCGGACTCAAAGCTAGTGTAACTATCGTGTTGGGACACATTGTGAGTGGACTCCCCGGACTCAAAGCTAGTGTAACTATCATATTGGGACGCATATGAATTTCATTGGCTAGTCTTGCTTGACGCTATCCTCCCGTTTTCGGATGGATTCGACTTAGTTTGCGCCACCTAGTGGCCATTTTTACTGTTTTCGAGTCTGTTTTTTTGCGTCCACCCCTCTATCAATCAAACCGCTTAAAGGATGATTGTGAAAATTGGCATGTATGTGCTTACTATAAAGAGGACGGTTGACGATGATTTTCCGACGATTTCGAATACTGTGGCGTCTCCTAGTGGCAGTTTTGTTTTTGTTGTGACTATGGCTGTATCTCCTAAACCGTTCGCAGGATCTTTACTTAATATAGCACTTGTATTTATATGATGTTGACTATGGATGACGACGACTTTCGGACAAATCTGACTACTGCTGTGCCCCCTAGTGGCAATTTTAGCTTTTTACGTTTAACTCAGTATCTTCAAAGGTCCTCAACAGATTTTCATAAAATTTTAAATGTTGGCATCTATTGGTGTGATGATGCTATCTTCCTGTTTATGGATGGAATCGAGCTATTTTGCACCACCTAGTGGCCATTTTTGCTGTTTTCAAATCTTGTTTTTGGTGTCCACCCCTGTATCAACCAAATCATTTGAAAATTGGCATATATGTTCTCAGTGTGAAGACGACCTTTGATGATGGTGACTGACTACTGTGGTGCCTCCTAGTGTTAGTTTTGTTTTACGCCCATAGTTGTATCTCTTAAACCCACTGCAGGGTCTTTACTAAATTTAGTAAGTGTATTTATATGAAGATAACAACAGACGACGACTTTCGGGTGGATGCAACGGACACAGTGCCCACAAGTGGCAATTTCATTTTATTCTGTTTTCCTTTGTTTCTCTGAAGTTCCTTGACAGATTTTTATGAAATATGGCATGTTCCTGTTTTTGGATGGATTGTATGTTTTTGCACCATCTAGTGGCCATTTTTATGATACAAATAAATAACCCTAAAAGCATACCATTTGCAATGCATTCGTGGGCGCATTTCAACGCTCCGCGTTGCTTTTGTACAGAAGGGATTCTAAGCTTCGGACTTTATTTATCATTGGAGGGGAATTTGTAGGCCTAGTGAGGGGGATTTGTGACCCTGGTGAGAGGAATTTGTGGGCCTGGTGAAGGGAATTTCTGGGACTGGTTAGGGGGAATTTCTGGGCCTGGTGAAGGAAATTGCTGGGCCTGGTGAGAGGAATTTTTGGGTTTGTCACAGTAATTTTTGGGCATGGTGAGGGGAATTCCATGTGATTTTTTGACATTTTTCATGGGGGAATGGAGGCCAATGTTTGACCCCAAAATCGAGGCATTGAGAGCCCTGTAAGATGAAGAAAACTAGCAATTCACATGCTGCTCATAGTAGGTCAAATCTTATTTAGGTAAAATCTTTCTTAGTCTGACCTATTCCTCATGAACCATTTTTTCAACTTGTCAACAATGTGTCGGGCATGACTGGAGTGTTCTTTGACTTAATTGTGTGGGATCTGCAATAGTGACTTTTGTTACAGCTTGCGTTCGTGCAGGACAAAGTGTTTGTTGGACTGGAACACGCCCCGCCCACTTTTGATGTCAAGGGCAAGGTCAACGGACCAGGGGTAAGCAGAGGTCATACTGCAGAGTTGTGTCTTCACTGTGACTCACTGCTTAGCAGAATTAAGCCGATGTTTTTGAAAATCCGTTCTTTCAAATTAATTTGAGTTCGTTTTACCTACAATCTATTTCGTTTCAAGTTAAAAGACTCGGGTCACAATAAGTTATAGTTTGTACTTGGTAACGCCTTCGCCGAGCGACTTTTTATTCTGTTTTCTTTGGACTACCCAGATACGCTGTCACTCCTTTACTGACACAAGGTAGCACAGTTTTTACACTAACACTAGCATGTCCAATAATTGGTGAAGTAGTCTTCTCATGTGGTGGTACCTTGCCAAGAGAAAACAACCATCAAGGAAAGGCCGATAGCAATAGTTTTGAACCTCCACTGTTATTCACATTGGAAGTATGTATCTGCTTAGGTTATCATAGCAATTTGAATATAGCACCAATGTTAGGACGGTTGTTTGCAACTGAGGGTCCCGCGGTGACGTAAATCAAAGTCAGGCAATAAACATTTATTTATCATAATGATTCATTATGTTTGGCAATTTATGACCTCGGTGTCGTCAGACAAGTGCTTTTCATATATTGTGAGAACGAATTCTACGTGTTTTATAGTTCAAGGTGGGATTTAAGTATCTGTGTTACGAATTTAACAGACAGTGTTTGACATTTTGTTTTTTGATTTTATTGATGGCAATGTTCAGAAATTTTGATTTTGCAGGAACCGCTCATGAAACACCTGTTAGATGTGGTATGTTTAAAAAATGCCGTGTCCCAAAGTGCACTCACACTTCAGGACAGAACGAACTATGGTGAAGTGAGAAATATGTCTTATTTATAAATTTTTTAATTAAAGTTAAGCACTACTATTTTTTAATTGTAGGGAAGTTTCCTACAGCATATTATGAACGAGACAGGGGCCAAGCTGACCTTGAGAGGTAAAGGGTCAGGGTTCATTGAACCCATGTCGGGTCGAGAGGCCATGGAGGCTCTTCATGTTCACGTTACGTAAGTGGAGAGAAATTATTTCTGACAATAAAATAAACAATTAAGTCTGTCATAGGCTTCATTGTCAAAGTAAGCTGTCATCAAAGATTTCTTGAGCAGTGGACAGTTGCTTGTTTTTATTGCTCATTTAATGATTAGTAATTAATAATGTCCAGTTTTGTGGTCAGATTGAATTAAAGAATAGTTTGTTGTCCCACAAAGTTCAATTCTTTAGTTTATTTTGTACATACTGAGCTAAATGTTCAGTGTAATGTGCGCGCCTGAGCGACCTGGGCACATATGATACAATGTGTAGCAGACCACCTGCAATTATTTTTTTATGTAAATGCCAAGACTTGCGGATAAGGTGTCACATAATTATAAGGTCTCACATAATGATAAGGTCTCACGTAATGATAAGGTCTCACGTAATGATAAGGTCTCATGTAATGATGAGGTCTCACATAATGATAAATGTTCATCCTATTCCCTGATGCAAGTTCTCCTTACCGTAAAAGTTTTCAATGGTTTTCCTAGTCAACCTGCATTTGTATTGTTTTATTTCCAGCCACCCCACAGTAGCTGGCCTTCAGCAAGCAGTCGCCCTCGCCAGGAATTTGATCGAGACGGTAAGCATCCTGTGGTTGATTATTTGCGTACTGCCTAACCTCTGAATGTGAGACATTAACCAATCGTGATTGGTCATAATTGCGTTCAGACTTTGATTGATGATTGGTCACCTGAATTTAGGGACACCTGGTGGAGCATAAAGATAGTGCTGCCTCACTGGGGGCGAGGTATTGAGACATTGGCTTTTTAATTTTGAAAATTTGAAGAGCCCTGTTTTGTGTTCCCATGAATGAGACATTTTGCATTAAGGTGAACAATAGTGCTCATGTTTTTAGCTATTTGGCCTCAGGCACAAAGTAAAATTGTCTGAAGTTGTTTTTGTGATCAAAACACGTTTTAGTTCTATTCTCTTAAATTTACAAAGAATTTTCTGTTTTACAACTTTAGTTCACATTCGCGTTGTAGATTTTAGACTTGCAAGGAACTGTTTTGTGACTTTGAGATGACAGTGGTTAGAAGCAAGTGATTGCTCGCAGTAGTCTTGTAACACTGTCACGAAATATCTAATAGGTGTTGGCTACATGTACCGATACAAATGTTTTAACATTTAGAAACCATCATGAGAGTTGTCGCCATTGATAGCTGTATGTTAGCCTTGTCACGGTGTGAATAGTAATGTTCATATTTTAGTGCATTGTTCATCACGTAATGGCGGTCGAGGGTTTGAACGGCGATTTGTTTAGAGTTCATTTGTAGGTCTTCCTCAGTTGCCGGAGTAGTCAAAATGATGTTCACGTGTCGTCAGCTTACCTCTCTCGGTCTCTGTGTAAAATCGTGTTTGTCAACTTACCACGATGTCGTGATAGTTCTCTGACCAAAACACAACAATTATCTGGTTGCATTTAGAGGTTGTGTGTAACGCGGTACAATTAACAAATGCATTCATGCGTGGCTCAAATTACCGTTGAATTGGATATGCAGGTGCATTTGCTTTGAAATCTTAGCAGAAATAGGTATTTTGTACCACCCATTTCATGCTTTATTGTATTTATAACCAAGGGTCTGCTTCACTGAGAAGTTGCACTGTGACTTGCAATAGAGCTTAACATTAAGTCAATGTTTCACTGAAAATGAACGTTTGGAGGCTTTCTCTGAACATAGCTTTTCATTTCAACTAGTGTTTTGAATCTATGAAAGAAGTTGTACCTGAATGGTTGCCACAAAAGCCATAAGTCATTAAGTTAAGCAAGCCCCTGGTTGCATACTTCTGAGGTTGAAGTCACAGAACATGCTATTTCTGATTTAAGTCATTAAGTTAAGCAAGCCCCTGGTTGCATACTTCTGAGGTTGAAGTCACAGAACGTGCTATTTCTGATTTAAGTCATTAAGTTAAGCAAGCCCCTGGTTGCATACTTCTGAGGTTGAAGTCACATAACATGCTGTTTCTCATTTAAAGTACAGGCTGTCACAAGAATTTACTCAAACTTCATTGCAACGCCTGCAGTTCACAAAGTTCCCGTTGTGCATACCGTGCACCTGGACTGACTGTATAGTTATACTTGCCTATGAAGTTAGGCGTCCAAGGTGTCACTTCACATGATCAGTTTTGGACAACAGTTTCTGTTGAGGAAGCGCAAAGTCAATTTATCTTGTTCCTAATCTAAATAATTAACTGCGTATTTATTTTGGATTAAAGACCTTGTTCCTTTTTGATCAAATATTTGAGGTGTGGGTACATTTTTCGCTACACCCTGTATTTTAAGTTGCATCTGGCCCGACACAGAATGATTGCATTTGGTTTGACACTTTGTTTTTGCAGCTGTTGCTACATTGTCAGTTTTTCTGTCAGTGAAATAATACGGAAACCACTTGTATCTTAACCCAAGCGATCCTTGAAACAAAACATTTGTGTTGTTTCTGTTTTCTTGTCAGTGATGCGCTACCTGTTGCGACGAGATCTTGATGAGTGACTTGATGGATTCTACACCTAATGAAAAAGTGGCTTTTTCTCCGTAGAGTCAGAGTGCATCAAACTGTTTCATTCTGTCAGTCATAGGTCAGAGAATAGAGCCATTTCAAGAATGATATCGCTCCTAAATTGATGCGCAAATTTCTATGTAAGCTTCTGTAGACTCAGTTAAATATTTTTGTGTACCTGTTTTCCACTAAAGACAGAAGGGGCTATCGCATCAAGTACATCTCATAGATGACGATTCCGGTCATACAGCTGTCTTAACGATCAAAATTGCTTGACTGTGAAAACCACTCAGTCTAGAAGTGTCAAGGGTTTCTGTTGGTGGAACGCTAGTGTATCTTAAGTGTCGAGTGTGTCTATTGGTGGAACACCAGTGCCAAGGTTGAAGCTACCATTTCTGGCCCCTTATGTCTTTATTAATAATGACTAAATCTGACCTTGACCTAAGCTAATCGTAGATGAACTGCATAAATGTTTGTCTGTATGCATGTATGTTGGTTCACGTTTATATAAATGGCTGCCATTCATTGAAAACCGGCAAACTTGCTGGCATGTGATTGGTCTCTAGTGACGAGCTTAGGATCATGAACAAATGGAATGTCTTGAATTCCGACTGGCCTAGACTGCTTGGCAGTAGTTAACATGACGGTTTTCAATCAATCGCTGGGCCTGGATGTTTATATTTGCCTCAAGACGTAGTACTTAATATTCTTTCTGTGCCTACAAATTCTGCCCGAGTCTCCAGCCTTTTGTTGTATTTGTCTTGTATACTTGTTATTGCAGCACCTAACCCATCCGGAAAATTGCAGTTTTATCAGCGACGTCTGTAGTTTGACATGTTTGTTAATCTCTACTGCAAGTTTGTAAGGTCTAAATTTTACCAGCAGTGTGCGAAGCTTTGTGGACGTCACCACGCAGGCATTCTCTGGACATGGTGTAACCCGACTAAGCAGTTCGATATAGATTGTGAACTTGTCACATGTAGTTTTAACTAGTCTGAACATGGACTGAATGACTTGTTGAGAGTATTAAACTTGTATGTTGCCTAGTTGTGATCTCAACAACAAACAGTAGATTTTGGTGTACCGCACTTTTTGTCAATGTATTAGAAATACAAAGAAATACAATTAAGAACCCTGTTGCGCAAACCTGTTGCATCTTCACTAGGTGTAGGCAGAGTAAAATGGTTCAAGACGTCTTAAGCTATGTCACTCTAATACTGGGGCCCAAGACTTCCAAACTTTGCTCGAAACCCTCGCCAACTTCAAAAATAGGGAATTTCAGGCCATGTGATTGGTCGAACAATGTTTGAGTTCCATTTAGGCTTCAATTTCAAAAGTTCTTGTAATCATCTTCAGCCCCTGACATACTAAATAAAGATAGTGGGGTCTGTAGTGGCTGATGGAATCATGTTCTCAAAATGTAAAATTCTTCCACTGTCTGTTGCTTTGGTGAGTGATGCGACTGAAAAACTGCACAAAACTATGAAATGTTTATTACTTGCTGGAAGCAGATGACAATCGTACACAATTGAGGTAAGTTCCCACTTGAAGGGAGCAGTGCAATTGTTCGTTGTTAGGCTGTAGGTTGTGTTCATTGCCATAGAGTCTCGTCTGTTTGTTGTTAGGCTGTAGGTTGTGTTCATTGCCACAGTCTCATCTGTTTGTTGTTAGGCTGTAGGTTGTGTTCATTTCCACAGAGTCTCGTCTGTTTTAGGTGCAACAAGAGTATGCACAGTTCCAACATGTTCTTGCCACGTTGCCGCCTCAAGTGAACCCCGGAACAGCCACGTTGCTTGCGGGACTTCAGCAGCACAGTAAGTCGATGGCGTCCCCCCGCCATTTTGGGTCGCTCTAGTCGCCACGGCCGAAATCGTAAGATCTAACCCATTCATTTTCGTCTCTCTTGTTGGTGATTTTCAGACCTTTTAATCGTGTTGATTTTACCATTTCGTTTTTTCGCACATTTCTTCTGTCCTGTGTAGATGTCGCCCGGACGGTTTTCACTAATGGCCGTGTTTGCTGCAATCTGACCTGAGTTTAGACATACCACCACAGACTTCAGTCCTGTTGAGCACGTGTTTGAATTGTTGAAAAACTGCATTCGTTAACACAGTGTTAAGTTTCTCAGCACACATGTGACTAGTCGTTACGGCCCTCACTTGTAATCACTATCAAGTCATGCCTGAACAACCGTCTTGTATGCTGATGTTACCCATGTACGTTCTTGTACCGCCGCTGAAGTCTCCTGAAACGGAGGTAAAGAAGGTGGTTTCTTGCGAGCAATAGGTGACCACTGATACAAACCTCCAACATTGAAGAGCGTCCATAGAACAGTCTGTTATGTACGAGACACCGTCGCAGGCTACTTATGGACTGACAAATTGTAAAATTAACCCTTTAACCTGCATTTGTTTCAGGACGAGTCTGAGAACAGCGACATATTCAATACGTTTAGTGTTACAGTGCTCCGTCACTGCTTTTTTCAAAATCACAAAACTCATTTTGAATTTCCTTCCAGGCAGTATCTTTTGGAGACATAAGTTTCAAGTGTTTTTTTATCCTTTGATTATGTAGCCTGTAACTACTTAATGAAACCTTCACCCGAGTTTGTGTTTTGTTTGTGTAAGATAGGAGGCCCACTTTGATAGGTTGAAAACTAGGCTGGTTGTCTACAGAGAATCGAAGAGAACCAATCGTCACCTTCGTAGCATTTGATTGATATCAAGCCTCAAAGATTCCCCATATCCACATAATGTGTTTCTTTGAAAAAGAATTGATTTGTTCTTTATTGTTTGATATTATCTCTTCTGCAACTGGTACTGCACTGTGTTCTACTAGCTGGGAAGTATGGCCCCTGACTCCGCCAAAATTTTAAAGATAAAAGTTTTTTTGCACCTTTTATCACATTATTACAGGTTTGTCCATCTCCTGAGTTAATAAAAAAACAACACATTTCCCTATGTTACTACTGAAGCAGTATTACCCACGGTGCAGTGCCAGAAACTTAGAATGTTTTGGTTATAACACGTGTGTAACGGTTGTGTCTAGTAAGAGTTGGAGTAGACTTGTGACCCGACTAATCCTCATGATTTTGGTGTTTCAGGTTTGTGTGATGAGCAGTTTGTGATTAGACTCATGTTACACTGATACAGTTAACATGCTGTTATTTTCATTCCACATTTTACAGCTGCTCAGCATCCGCCGGCATTGCTGTCCAGTCTTCGTCAGCAGTCCTTGACGATACCGCCCCCTGGTGAGTTCTTTAAGTGCTATCAAAAATGTCAACAGGTGGAAGCACTGTGCCTGTTGCACTTGTGAATGTTGTTCCACATGGGACCCAGTAAACTGTGTTCACTGACTCAGAAACTCGTACTCGTACTCCTAAACACAGCTCTCTGGTCGACAAGCATGGTGCCCAGATTCACAAACACAGCTCTCTGGTCGGCCAATACGGTGCCCAGATTCACAAACACAGCTCTCTGGTCGGCCAACATGGTGCCCAGATTCANCTCTTTGTTCAGTCAACACGGTGCCCAGACTCACAAATGTTGCTCTTTGTTCAGTCAACACGGTGCCCAGACTCACAAATGTTGCTCTTTGTTCAGTCAACACGGTGCCCAGACTCACAAATGTTGCTCTTTGTTCAGTCAACACGGTGCCCAGACTCACAAATGTTGCTCTTTGTTCAGTCAACACGGTGCCCAGACTCACAAATGTTGCTCTTTGTTCAGTCAACACGGTGCCCAGACTCACAAATGTTGCTCTTTGTTCAGTCAACACGGTGCCCAGACTCACAAATGTTGCTCTTTGTTCAGTCAACACGGTGCCCAGACTCACAAATGTTGCTCTTTGTTCAGTCAACACGGTGCCCAGACTCACAAATGTTGCTCTTTGTTCAGTCAACACGGTGCCCAGACTCACAAATGTTGCTCTTTGTTCAGTCAACACGGTGCCCAGACTCACAAATGTTGCTCTTTGTTCAGTCAACACGGTGCCCAGACTCACAAATGTTGCTCTTTGTTCAGTCAACACGGTGCCCAGACTCACAAATGTTGCTCTTTGTTCAGTCAACACGGTGCCCAGACTCACAAATGTTGCTCTTTGTTCAGTCAACACGGTGCCCAGACTCACAAATGTTGCTCTTTGTTCAGTCAACACGGTGCCCAGACTCACAAATGTTGCTCTTTGTTCAGTCAACACGGTGCCCAGACTCACAAATGTTGCTCTTTGTTCAGTCAACACGGTGCCCAGACTCACAAATGTTGCTCTTTGTTCAGTCAACACGGTGCCCAGACTCACAAATGTTGCTCTTTGTTCAGTCAACACGGTGCCCAGACTCACAAATGTTGCTCTTTGTTCAGTCAACACGGTGCCCAGACTCACAAATGTTGCTCTTTGTTCAGTCAACACGGTGCCCAGACTCACAAATGTTGCTCTTTGTTCAGTCAACACGGTGCCCAGACTCACAAATGTTGCTCTTTGTTCAGTCAACACGGTGCCCAGACTCACAAATGTTGCTCTTTGTTCAGTCAACACGGTGCCCAGACTCACAAATGTTGCTCTTTGTTCAGTCAACACGGTGCCCAGACTCACAAATGTTGCTCTTTGTTCAGTCAACACGGTGCCCAGACTCACAAATGTTGCTCTTTGTTCAGTCAACACGGTGCCCAGACTCACAAATGTTGCTCTTTGTTCAGTCAACACGGTGCCCAGACTCACAAATGTTGCTCTTTGTTCAGTCAACACGGTGCCCAGACTCACAAATGTTGCTCTTTGTTCAGTCAACACGGTGCCCAGACTCACAAATGTTGCTCTTTGTTCAGTCAACACGGTGCCCAGACTCACAAATGTTGCTCTTTGTTCAGTCAACACGGTGCCCAGACTCACAAATGTTGCTCTTTGTTCAGTCAACACGGTGCCCAGACTCACAAATGTTGCTCTTTGTTCAGTCAACACGGTGCCCAGACTCACAAATGTTGCTCTTTGTTCAGTCAACACGGTGCCCAGACTCACAAATGTTGCTCTTTGTTCAGTCAACACGGTGCCCAGACTCACAAATGTTGCTCTTTGTTCAGTCAACACGGTGCCCAGACTCACAAATGTTGCTCTTTGTTCAGTCAACACGGTGCCCAGACTCACAAATGTTGCTCTTTGTTCAGTCAACACGGTGCCCAGACTCACAAATGTTGCTCTTTGTTCAGTCAACACGGTGCCCAGACTCACAAATGTTGCTCTTTGTTCAGTCAACACGGTGCCCAGACTCACAAATGTTGCTCTTTGTTCAGTCAACACGGTGCCCAGACTCACAAATGTTGCTCTTTGTTCAGTCAACACGGTGCCCAGACTCACAAATGTTGCTCTTTGTTCAGTCAACACGGTGCCCAGACTCACAAATGTTGCTCTTTGTTCAGTCAACACGGTGCCCAGACTCACAAATGTTGCTCTTTGTTCAGTCAACACGGTGCCCAGACTCACAAATGTTGCTCTTTGTTCAGTCAACACGGTGCCCAGACTCACAAATGTTGCTCTTTGTTCAGTCAACACGGTGCCCAGACTCACAAATGTTGCTCTTTGTTCAGTCAACACGGTGCCCAGACTCACAAATGTTGCTCTTTGTTCAGTCAACACGGTGCCCAGACTCACAAATGTTGCTCTTTGTTCAGTCAACACGGTGCCCAGACTCACAAATGTTGCTCTTTGTTCAGTCAACACGGTGCCCAGACTCACAAATGTTGCTCTTTGTTCAGTCAACACGGTGCCCAGACTCACAAATGTTGCTCTTTGTTCAGTCAACACGGTGCCCAGACTCACAAATGTTGCTCTTTGTTCAGTCAACACGGTGCCCAGACTCACAAATGTTGCTCTTTGTTCAGTCAACACGGTGCCCAGACTCACAAATGTTGCTCTTTGTTCAGTCAACACGGTGCCCAGACTCACAAATGTTGCTCTTTGTTCAGTCAACACGGTGCCCAGACTCACAAATGTTGCTCTTTGTTCAGTCAACACGGTGCCCAGACTCACAAATGTTGCTCTTTGTTCAGTCAACACGGTGCCCAGACTCACAAATGTTGCTCTTTGTTCAGTCAACACGGTGCCCAGACTCACAAATGTTGCTCTTTGTTCAGTCAACACGGTGCCCAGACTCACAAATGTTGCTCTTTGTTCAGTCAACACGGTGCCCAGACTCACAAATGTTGCTCTTTGTTCAGTCAACACGGTGCCCAGACTCACAAATGTTGCTCTTTGTTCAGTCAACACGGTGCCCAGACTCACAAATGTTGCTCTTTGTTCAGTCAACACGGTGCCCAGACTCACAAATGTTGCTCTTTGTTCAGTCAACACGGTGCCCAGACTCACAAATGTTGCTCTTTGTTCAGTCAACACGGTGCCCAGACTCACAAATGTTGCTCTTTGTTCAGTCAACACGGTGCCCAGACTCACAAATGTTGCTCTTTGTTCAGTCAACACGGTGCCCAGACTCACAAATGTTGCTCTTTGTTCAGTCAACACGGTGCCCAGACTCACAAATGTTGCTCTTTGTTCAGTCAACACGGTGCCCAGACTCACAAATGTTGCTCTTTGTTCAGTCAACACGGTGCCCAGACTCACAAACAGAGCTCTCTGATCATCCAACTCATTGCCCAAACTCACAAACACAGCTCTCTGGTCGGCCAATACAGTGCCCAGACTCAACTAACATGGGTACACGGACATAGACCTGGGTATTTGTTCAGGAGTTGATGACCAATATTTTGAGTTGGTGAGCTCGGTTGTTTGGGTGAGTAAGCTGCATTTTTTCGTGAATGCGCCATGTTTCTCTATCTGAGAGCCGTGTTTGTGAATCCGGTCACAATTTAGTAGATTAGCGAAATCAGTTTAATAAACCTGTACGTCATGTATGTGAGTGTTTGTTTGTGAGTGGGCCAGTTGTGCAGCGTCTACTTGTTTCGTGCGTTAGTGCCATGAATGTTAATTGTGATTATATCAGCATATTGCTTCATTCTACATGGTTGAGTCTTGGAGGTAATGCTAGTGAACACTGCTAACAGTGACTCCTAGTGGACACTGCTAACAGTGACTCTTAGTGGACACTGCTAACAGTGACTCTTAGTGGACAGTACTAACAGCGACTCATAGTGGACACTGCTGACAGTGACTACTAGTGGACACTGCTAACAGTGACTCCTAGTGGACACTGCTAACAGTGACTCTTAGCGGACACTGCTGACAGTGACTACTAGTGGACATTGCTGACAGTGACTCCTAGTGGATACTGATAACAGTGACTCCTAGTGGACACTGCTAACAGTGACTACTCCTTACCTTTAGTACTATAAACAAGGAGGTAGTGTGGGTCAGTGGTTTGTGACTACTGTTTGGGAGACCTGGCTTCAAATCCTGGCTAACACTGGCAGACAGTCGAGCATTGTACTGTGCTGTCTCCTCCCCTGAGCTCGGTCTTAGCAGTGAATGTATTCAAGGGAGTGCAAGTGATTTCTGGAGTGTGCTAAAAACCTATAAATGAATTGTGTCGTATGGCCAAACTTCAAAACAAGACATACGGATGTCTGCATGATTGCAACTTGCACTGTTGCCGCGCCAGCGCCACCTGGTGAACTTTGAGCTGTTACTGCACGCCATGCCCCATTTACGTGACACTATGTTGTTTCACTTGTGCTACAGGACTTGCTACGCTTCACACAACACTACCCCCTATGGGACCACTGCACAGGCTGATGGGCTCTAGTGGCGCCCCCACTCTGCCACCCGCAATGCCAGCAGCCATCAGCACCAATTTACTATTGGCTCCAGCCCAGGATCATGTGTCCACGACTGGTGCCGGCAATGAACCCTCCTCAGCCAGCCTGTCTCTGGGCCTTCCCACTTGTGAGTGACATAATGTTATTAAGAGTAACTGTAATACCATGCAAATACAGTCACCCAAAGTACGATCTCTAGATTTTGGTAAAATGTTCTTAGTCTACACAGTAGAGATGACATTTTTAAAAACCTCTTACTGGCAGCTTAGCCAAAGCGTGAGAGTTTATTTAACTCGCCCAGCATTTAAAAATCACATTCTTCAGATGGACGCCTGCAGCGTGTGAACTCTCATTTGCTGTAGTTGTCATGGCAACCATAACATTATTGACACATTAACTGGATGTCAACAATCTCTCTATAAATGCTATCATAATGTTAAGATGTTAGTTGAATTTTTTAACTACTAGACTTTCTTTTATGCATCCCCATAAAAACTAAAGGAGTGGATCTAGGCCATTCATGCTTTGGTAAATTAAAAGTTCAGCATACCACCATCCAATTCCTGAAAAGCCGTGTATTTGTCCCTCTGTGTACACTTCTGCAAACAAAATTTTAATTAATGATGCACGTTGCAATGCTACTGAAATTCTATGATTACAGTTGTAAGTGACGTCACATTCACCTGCACTTAGTGCTGCAATTTTTTGATATTCAGTAATAAATTACACAAGTCCAATTTATCACTTCTACAATTCAAGTATGCATGGTGTAAAAGTACGGATTACACGTACATTCTTTGGTAGCAAAGCATTAATTTTGCTCAGGAGCATATCGGCTAATTGGCCAGCTGCCAACACACTTATTGGACTCCCTAAACCATATCATTGGGCGTTTGAACAGGCAGTGTGTGGTGTTCGAGAAATAAATGAAAAAATCAAGCCACAGGTCTCCACTAATGTAGAGCCCTATCGATTTCAGGTGCAATTGGTCAGCGTCAGGCAAATTGTTGAGAATTCATACGTGTGACGTCAATTTCCACCTCTGTACCTTTGCTCAACTAGTAATTGAAGATGATTGATGATTACCATAAATATGGTCTTCAGTTTCTGTGTGGTGTCATGAGTAATAACTTGCAGAAGCTGTGATTGGCCAGTAAAAAGAAATTGAATGAGGTTTCCTGATTTTGATTGAATTACATAATGTTGACTTTGTGTCATTAAGTGAGTGTAAATGTTTTATGTTGTGCCTAAATAATGAGATACCACATAATGTTGCTGGATCAGGGTTGGGCAATTAATACTGCTAACATTTAAATAAAACCAAATTTTTGTGCGTTATGATTTGGAGCAATTCATGGTCCGGCTACGGAAATCCTCTGTCATATGTCCTTGCATTCTCTGACACTAGTTTTGTATGAGAATTTTCCTGCAACACAGATTATTTTTTTTCACCATTATTGATAGACAGTACAAGGACAATTGGCTTTTGTGACTTTTTATACCTAGTTCAAAAACCATGATTCGTTTCAATGTATAAAATACGAAAAGTTTGGTTGAATTTGATTTTTGTTCTCATTGTAGGAACTTTTTTGCGCTCTGAACATTATAGCGCTTAAGGCTAGCAGAACTTGGGGAAATTTTAGTGCCATTCTCTGTTGTTGCAGCCTTGCCCCCACCAGAGGTCGCCACTGTCCTACCTTCTAGTCAAGCCGTGATGCCAAATATGTCCCAGCCCCCTCCCGGATATTTCACCGTGTCCGCACCAAGCAGTCAGCAATTTATACCTGGGTCAGCAGGTAAGTGCATATTGTTGAGTGACAGCATTTGTCTAAATATTCAATTTCAAAGACCGATTTTCTGTCAAAAGTGGAGCCTGGTTTCTGAATTATGTGTTTGAAGTGTTGTTGAAGGTAAATTAAGACTCAAGTTTCATAAGAGAAACCTGACTTTTGGTTACTACCGGCAACAAAGCCGTCAAATAATTACTGGTTGGAATATTTTATTTTGAAATTGACACTTCACAAGATGCTGTCTTGTGTAGGTGTGAAGTAGGCAGCAATTATGGGGGAATCGGTGGAATTGATGGAATCTCTAAAATGTAGTTGTTCAGGGTTTTGTTGAATTTGTGAGATTTGATTGAGTCACTCGAGACTGAAATGGTGATTTTAATCATTTCCGTGTTCTAAAAGTTCCCTAAAACAGATTTCACATTTTAGAATTAAGGTTCAATCCAATGTATGATGTTGAACGACTTACTACAAAATGCTAACGGCCATTTCCCAGAGGTTTGCCTCGCGACTTTCAAAACTGTCGTTGCTTTGCAGCTGTAACGGGACTGAGTCTGGCCTCTTCTGTCTACACTGCCACATCTCCGGCTCACTTCAGTCAGACGCCCCTGTCCGTCGCCAGTAGCCTCCACAGTGTGGCGCCACCATCTCTCCCTCCGGGATCGTTAATGGCTCTGCCTGGTGAGTCCATCTTTCTATTACACACCGCAGTTCAACCCACTGTCAAATACTCCTAACTTAGCAGTGGCTAATTACTTTATTTTTGCTGGTCAGACTGTTGTTGTTTGTTGTTGTTGTTTTTGTTGTTTTTGTTGTTGTTGGTGATGGTATTGATGATCTTTCTTTTTTCCACAGGTGTCCAACAGATAGGTCAACAGGTACAGCCCGCTCAGTCAGTTACCCAGATGACTCAAGGGGGACAGCTCCTTGTACACACACAGGTTCCACCAGGTGGTGCCACTGTTGCCTCTCAGCCATTGGCTGGCTTGCAGCAGACTGTACCCCCAGCTGGTGCCCTACTGAGGCAACCTGGACAGCTATTGGCTGGTAAGTGTACTTTTTGTTACACAACTTGATTTATACTTATTTGTACTTTCAATACAGTCTCCTGTCTTCCGACGTGCAACTGTGAAGCAAAATGCCTAAAGAAAAAACAGACAAATGAGTTAAGATACTGAAAATGTAGCTATTCTTCGAGACCATGTGTTGCATCTTTAGGCAGTAGGGAAAATGAATGTGCTGGAAGCGAAATAATCAGTGACAGAAGTGGAGAGCTTATTAAACACAGGATTCAATACATAGTGTGAATTTAGAAGTGAGGTGTTCACATGTATCAAATAATAGCAACACCCTCTGTTGCAGGTCAGCCAAATCTGGTCATGACTTCACAGCCAAACGTCTTCGTACAATCTCTGGCACGGCCACAGCTAGCCCAGCAGCAGCAGCTGGTGCAAACGTCGACCGCTTTACAGCCCCCACAGGTGGAGCCACATGCCAGACAGAGCCTGGCTAATGGCATCCCGTCCTTGTTGGCGCCTGGTGTTAGTGGCACACCAGGCGGTGTGCCGACGTTCCTGGCGCAGGCGCAGGCGCACGCGGCATCTGTGTCAATGGCATCGGCGGCAATAAGGCGTGAAAAGGGTCTGACTTCAGCGCCATCTGTGGTTCAATTCCAACAGCAACAACAACAGTTTGTGTCGCAGGTACCAATGTTTCTGTGAATTCAAATTCCTAAAGTTCTTTTAATTAGTTTGCAGAAGTAAAATGGCTGTCAGACAAACAATTGAACCAGTTTTGAAAAATGGAAAACTGTTAAGTCATGTCCTGTATTGATCTTGCCAATAAATGTTTTTGTAAGACTTCAAGACTTTTTACGTTGGGCTGACCACCAGGCATAAGTGCTTCACTTGATTGACTTGTGGATGACCTGAACATCGCTAAACGTGGTGTTCACTCATGTTGAAGTATTGAAAATGAAAAGAATGAGGGATCCTCATTAGAGCAAGTACAAATCCCTTTAGCTACACTATGGGTCAACCATGCTTGGCAGTAATCATACACAGAATCATTACAACTAGAATAACTCGGCCCTCGAAAGGAAAGTGACATCCTAGAAAATACACAGAAAATGAAAACCCAATATAACTGGCTTCCATTCATGATACTGGTGAACCTGAGATTTCAAGTGATGCTTTTTTCTTACAGCCTTCTTCCATGTCCAGCCTGGATGTCCAGTCAAGTGTCCCCTACTCTGTACAGTCTGCGACCGGCAGTAGTCAACCAGCCGTACCATCAAGTTACGGCCATGCCCATCCACCGTCGTCTGTGGCGATGACCCTGGCCGGAACCTCTTCACGTGAGCCTCAGAAGCGACGGTTCACGGAGGAGAAGGTAGAAGAGCGTCTACCGGACGGATTACTGGGCTATCAGGTAATATGATGACAGTCATGTATTAGTGCCAAATAGTGTGTGCATAAACCGTGTCAACATGGGACAGCGTGTGGCATTTTTTGATTCTGTTCTGAAAAGTGTTCAGGATCCAACTTACTGTAAATTGTTCCAACACTTGCCATTAGGAGGCAGTAGCAGTCAGTGATCCCATTTGAACATTCCTAATTTGTTCTTCGCGTATTAGCGGAAATTGGCATTTTGAGCCATCACCTTACAGAAACCTGTCGAGGGTTTCCCATAGGCTCAAATCAGTGTTCAGTTCACTGGGTCCTGGTGTGACGCTTAAATAGACCAGTTGCACCACAAGTTGCGCCACCTGGTGTATCTCTTATCGAGTGTTTTGACCGTGAGCTAACGCTCTTGTGCCTCTTGCAGCATGGTCCACCACATATAGCTAACTTAGTGTCTCCTGGCGGCCCGCTTGCTCCACCCTCCTCCCAGCACCCCCAACAACAGCAGTCCTCTCCAGGGGGCTACAGTAACCGGCCCCCTCCACCTCCACCTGAAGAGAACAGGTAAGATAAGATGATAGTGTACCTGTGAATAACACTTGCTGAGTGATGTAATAAAATATCACATTTGCTATGACAAGTGCACATTTTGAAATGAACTGTTGTCAGTGATTAAAAAGGTGTTGATTGCCTCACTGTCTACAGTATTAGTAAGCTAGTCAAACTATTGGGCTGGAAAGTACCCTTACCACACATGGCAGAAAACTCTTACCATGCACAAAAACCCTTTCCATGCAACATGAACTCCAACCACACCCAGACACCTTACCATGGGCGTCATAGGATAAGTGGCCGTAAAAACAATATACAGAAACTTTTGGATTCTGTGGTAATGGTGTTCTGTCTGTGGTAAAGGTTTTTACTGTGGTGAGACTGCACAACCATGGTGGCTGCTGGTTTCTACCCTCTGATCAGGAGAAAGTAAATCTTATTATTTGTGTTGAGTTAGCATCATTTAATGCATGGGTTGTTAAAATGTTCTGCCTACGTAATGGAATGCCACCTGAGAAGGGCTGATACCCATTCTTGTTGGAGTAGATAGTTATGTAATATTATGCAACTACGTTTCATTTTTATTGGGTAATCCCCAATGATGTTTGAGTGACTATTGCGTGTCTTCTCTACTGTGTCATGCACCCTACAGGACGTCACCTGGCTTTGCCCGAAACGACGCCACGCTCATGCCCCCTCCGCCAGCACCACCTGTGTCTATGGTCGACGATAGTAGGCGACTAATGCCGCCTCCTGGTGAGCCTGACAGGAAACGCATCAAGCCTAGTCTCCGAGGCATTACAGGTAAACACTGTTAGAAATGATCATGTCTTGTTTAGTTAAAATGTGCTCGTTTTTGTGTATAGTATTTTTGTAAATAGATAATGGGTTTGAAATTCTGGATATTAGTTATGTTCAGTACGTGATGCACAGCAGAAAGCAGGTCTTTGACTGATCCCAAGATTTTTCATGTTTAACAGTAAACAGTTGTTCTGTCCTGAGACAATGGAGCAAATTGTAAAGTTTACCTATTGTGAGGTGATCGGTCATGTAGCCTCACCTTCAGGTGATCAGTGCAATGGGCCCGGTCGTGTAGCCTCTGCGTGTTTGGTGCACTGTGAATGGCATCAGGCCACATGCCTACTTTTTTCATCTGACCTTGTAGCCTACGGCTCAGACGACGAGGAAGATGGCGTCGATGTGGCGTCCAGTGTTAAGCAGCACCAACAGGATGTGGCCAAATATTGCTACAACCAATACTCTGGCAAGCCTCAGCTCTATGGCCAATCAGTGTCGCCACCAACGGCTCCATCACCGCAGTTCCCCAATCATCACCAACAGAGGTCACCGCCAGCTGGCTATGACAACCCTGCTGCTCAAATCCCTGGCCATTACGCTGTGCCGCAGTCAACACCACATGGTCATGAATCGCAATATGGCCGACAGAGTCCGCAGTTTCATTCACCACCACCAGGGGCACCATTTTGGATGGCACCTAAATGAGGTGTCGATGTGGTCTAGGAGTTTATTGTACCTTGCAGGGCAGAAGGTTTATTGGATGTTTTTCAAAGAAAATATGAAAAAGTGTTGGAGTTATAGCAGTGATGAAGTGAGTGACTTTTCTGGGAGCCCTATGAGGGTGTAAGACTATTGTTTGAACTCTTGAAAATGACGATTGAAGGAATCTGAAGACAACGGACTTAAAATCAGAAAGTAATCTTTCATCATGGAGTTCTCACCATGTCATGATGGCGAACTTAAAAGACTCAATGATGCCTAATTTCCTTATCATGATGTGTTTAGAAATGTAATATATTATCCTTGGCTGAAATGACAGAAATTTACAAGAGCCTCAACAAGATGAAAACATTCTCTTATTGGGGTTTATATTAGGGTTTAGCCGGGTATTTTCCAGTAATTTCTGTTTCTTAGTGGAATTAGACACAATGATGGGGAAAACAAGTATGTTTTCTACCTTGTGGAGCTTGGGTGGATTGAGGCCTTGTCAATGTAGTGAGGCATATTGCTGAAAACAGCTTTGGAGCCAGGACATGAAATGCCTGCTGTTGATAGCTAGCCCTTTGTTGTTTCTGCGGACTAGCCCTTTGTTATCGAAGTCAGTTCTGTAGACTCTGTTACTTTTCTATTCCAAGAACAAAACTGGGGAGATCTCATAGAGCAACATCAAACGTTTACGGACCACACAATGCAGTTCCTGCATTCAACAGGATGTCTTTGTGAAGCTTTGTGGTTTAAGTTTGAAACAAATCTTGTCTTTGATCTTGCAGATCTGAAACTTGTTCGGCTTTAAGCTGGACTTAAGCTCCAACTTGCAAAAATGTTCCTCAGAGGCAGAGCCTGCCTTTTGACTGTGCCCCTGAGGCTTTTTTGCTTCTGTTAGTTTGTGTAACTAATTAAGATCACCTGTTTCTGAGTTTAGCTTTTGTGGAAAAGTTACTTCTACATGGAATGAAATGAAGACTTTTTAAACAGTTTCTGTGCTGTCATGTTAATCCTGAATATTTCAAGTTACTGTGATAGTCAGATTCTGTTCAACATAACTACTGTTACTAAGTGAAGACCTGAAGAAGTTTTCCTGCAGGCTTTTATATGTGTCTGTTGCTGTGCAGGTCTATTTTTAGTCATTTGTTATTTATTTTTGTTATGTTTATGTACAGAGTACCTCTGTTTTGGTTGACAGGTCTTCTCGTGAAAAATGTTTCTATACAGTAAGGTTGATCCCTCTGACCTGGTAGGCAGAAATAGCTTTGTTTCCAAGAAATGAACATTTTTATAGGAATCAGATAACAGTACAAATTATGTACGCTTATATCAGACCCCAAGCACACATGCGTGATCTGGTCACATTATTCTGATGCTTTGTGGGAAAACTTGGCCTCGTACAAAATGGCATGTTGGTTGGAGTCCAAGTGATCCGTCCGTCTCCTGTTGACTTTTAGGCTGGTCAGTCACTTGCTTCTTACTAAAGGAGTTCGCTGAGAACAAACTTATCAGTCTCTATGTCTGTATGTGTGACTGGGCCTTGCACGTAAACATCTTAGTAGTACTGTGTTTACATGTTAAAAAGATATATAATTCACAGCTGTGTGAAAACTGTGCAGGTGTGAACACAGTATAGTGGGACTTGTAGATAATGGTTTTTGAATACCAGTGGCAGGTGTTTGTACCTACATCAGTCAAATTTTGGTATTTCAACTATCTGCTGTTTATGTATGTTTGAACTGTTAGTTCTTGGGGAAAGTGAAGTTGATTGCTAATCACAAATAAGAACTTTTTTCACATACTGTGTATGATATTGAAGTTCCATGTATTCTGGAAAGAGGCTGTGAAATTAAGGTTTCCATGGTGACACTGCAATTTTTGTCAGCCGGAAATAAATAATTGTTTAATACATTAGTTTTCATTCTTCAAGTTGTGCCACAGTACAAACAAAAGGAATTAGAATTTTTGTTATGACAGCTCATCCACCTAAATTCCGCAAACCCTAAACGTTGCTGTGAGGAATCTTTGCTTATGGGAGGGAAACGATGAATCCTTTC
The DNA here is from genome assembly GCA_002633005.1 of Phoronis australis. Taxonomy (NCBI): domain Eukaryota; kingdom Metazoa; phylum Phoronida; family Phoronidae; genus Phoronis; species Phoronis australis. Next base: position 404,517 of record NMRA01000001.1, read on the forward strand.
TCATAATTCAATATGCCAATCTCACTGACCACTGACAGCAGCAGGGTGTGTTAGTTCGTTCCGTAGCATACTCGGGGAGGGAATGCTCGTGAATCTTGGCTTTTTCGTTAGGTTGTTGCGTCAGTGGAACACAGCCCAGAATTAAGTGCCATAGTACATGTAGCCATGAGTAAAGCAAAGGAATGTGACGGGAATGTAACTTTGTGGAAATCGCCGCTTAGAATAACCAGACAAAAAAGGAAAATTTTCCAGATGATGTATCATTCCGCAAATAAATGAGATCGTGTATTGTGTAAAATTTAACTGATAGAAATGAACATTTTTCACAAAAGTCAAAAAATGATATCAAAGAAGGAAACACCGAAACCAAAAAGGACAAAAACCTTTTAAAAGAGGAAAATTCCAACCCGTGGGAAGGACTCTAGTTGATACTACACTACGTGCGTGGAAACCTGAACCATCCAGACTTGGAAACACCGTTGTGTCCTGTTTTTGTGCAATGTAAAATGCAAGTCGGTGCACATTAAAACAAAAGCTGGATTCGTTAAAAACTCTGTATGACATTTTATTTACAAATCTGCTAGTCAAACAAGTGATTATTAGATCAATACCACGGTGCATAGTAATAGTAATAATAACTATCCAAGTAGCAAACAATGAATATCCTTTCAAACATAACAGATGGCATCCATAATTGTAATTAAAGTTTGCTAATGGTGCTGCTTAGGTTACACAAAAACACAGTCTCTTCAGAGTCCTTACAACAAGCTTGGGTTGGTCTTCGTTGCAAGGAGTGTTTAAAAATGATTTATTTTAGTAACTCTTAAAGTTATATTGAGCGCAGCTATGGTGAGTCAAAAACGGCAAATTTTAAAGCCAGTTAAACTAAGAATGATTAGCAATTAATTCGGATGAAACTAATCTCCATTTCTGCACTAAAACCACAAAAAGAAGTCCCAACAGGCCTTATTTCTGTTTTCACTGCAATCACACTAGTCATAGATTCATGCAGGATGTCCCAAGGTAATAAACATGTTACTTAAACAACGCTCAATATAACTTTAATACTTGGTGGCAGAAATATTACACTCACTTAACTTTACTCCAGGATATGTACACTGATTGTAACATTTGTTTGTTTAAACCTATATAGCCCTTAACATAATGAGCTTTTTAGCTAAGAGTGGACATTTTTACATTCACTGCTGTTAGCAAAATGACCTGTACGCATAAGAAGGGAAATCTTTGTTGCAAAGTAAGTCGTCAAAAGGTGATATTGTAAGAATAACTCAAAAGCACAGTAATTATTTGCAGCGTTCTCCAAAGTGCTACCATTATATCTTTACAAGTACTCCTCCATTATACACGTACACGCCAATTTTGCTAAAATTGCCAACTCGTACTCAAATCAAAAGTTTTGACTTCAAAGACAGCGTTGTCGGTTAAATGCGCCACGTTGTGCACTTACTATATCATTATGGGGTTCAGCAGATAGTGTTTAGATACAGGCTGAACGGCTCAAAGCTCAAAACGCTGAGAAACGTGTTTCAAAGCTTAAACACACCCTGTGAACTTTTCAATACTGGTTGTTTCAGAAATGAAACAAAGATAATCACAAACAGGGAACTACAAAAAGAATACAATACTGAGCCTTTTTTGAAAAGGCGTTAACATTTTGGCCGATTCCATTACAACTCGGTCCAATGCCGCACATACAAGTCTATAATTTTTGTCAAATACGGACAACAATTATATCGATATTTTACATGATCTGTTTCGCATGCAACGGCTAGAGTGGTCAACCCTAATGTATAAAGATAGTATAGTGTTACTAAGTGTAAACATATCAACTTATAAATAAAGGACAACAATGGGAAATAAAAACTTAATTGGAGCATGCTTTAAATACATTATAAAAATATCACAGACTCACTGGTGTCATTTAACTCTTACACAAGAGAAATCTTTGGCTTATCATTTAAATAGTTAATGTTAATATGTTGCAATCTGACATGGATTACTATCTTCAAGTACACAGGTAAGAAAATCAGATTATGCAATACAGCGTATACCTGTAGTGGAGCTGTGTATACCTGTAGTGGACTGAGCTTCATAAGTTTTAAAATTTTTAAATCACCAGAGTTTCCAAAACTGAAACACCTTGAATTTGTAAACAATGTTATCACTACAACAGGCAAGCAGACAAGTAAGAATATCTTTCGGTAAAACAGAAAATAATTTAAAAGCAATCAATAATTTACCGCTTAAAATCAGCACGAAACAACAATTTCCAGGAAACTCCCACCGTAGAAAAGAATTTATTCAAATTTACGCAAATACACATTCCGTCACACCACTAACGCTGATTGCCATGGTGACTAAAAGGTGATTGAAACCTTATAAACAATTTAGAGACAATAATAACAAAAAGTGTGCAAATCCAGACTCGGGTTCTCCCCAGCTGGACACTGGATAAACACAGGATAGCTTTTGATTCTGTCACCATGGCAGAATGCAAATGAGTCGGAGGTCTGTAACTATTGGAAACTGATCTGTATGATTGTGCGTAAGATAATGAAATGACTTTGGATTGTTTGGTCAGTGTCGTCTGGTGCACATACAGATAGAGAGGAGTGAGCTAGCACACTTGACATATAACTCAGTAATGTGTGTAAACAGGAGTCACTCACTGAAATATTGACGTACAATAATCTGCGTATAACATGCTACAGTAAATAATTGGGGATACAGCCATTTATTTGGCTGCATTCGAATTTGTGCTGTCAAGTCAAAGTGTTGCCATTATTACTTCAAACACAGTTTGTGTTTATTGACACATTACGGGCAAATTAGGAGAAAGTGGGGATAGAGAGACACTATTCTCACGTCACGCCCCATCATTCCCCACTTTCCCCTAAACTAAATGCATTCCTCAAACATCTAGTACTATTCACCCAATGAGATTCTACACAAAATCCAGCAAGACAGTGGTGATCGTCTTTGGGATGTACATAATTAATACAGCTCTGCTGGTATTGTCACATATGCAAGTGTCTTTTGACGTTGTCCCATCGCAGATATATCCTTGGCGCTGTCTCATTCAAGTTCTCACGTTTTCTACAGTTTCCAGCCATGCACAGCCACAGTGAACAAGGAAGTCCATCTTCAGATGCATTGTGGGTTGTACCGCTGACACATTTGGCATCTGAATGGCAATTGGCACAACTTAACTTGTACCATTTTTTTCCATTTTGAGTCACGTACATTTGATAGATGACTTATTGTACCCTATCTACGCAAAACCACAATGCCTCAAATTTCCCTTGAAACACATAAAGGGATGATGTTACTCCACACACAAACAACCTTGAAGATTCCATCACTTTAGGTCAATCAAGGTTAATCAAGGTCACAGGTGTTAACCACCACACTTCTCCCCTCTATCCATCGGACAGACTCGTTATGGAGTTGCGATGTGAGTTGGCGCCGGGCACTGTCAACGTGTTTCCCGCGGGACTGCGTGGGGTGTGCGACGCCGTCGACCGCACGGATATTGCACTGCCATTTCTTGAATCCGACGAAGTGCTCCTCGTCCGACTCAGCTCCAGCGCCATCTCTGAGATCTGCTTCATGTTCTTCTGAATCTTATGACGACGCCACGATCGCTGCAGCGTCTTGGCGGCTACATCCTCTTTCTTACGTTGCATTGTGGTCGATTTAATGACAGTATTGACACGTGTCGGGAACGCCTCACGGAACTTGTCCTCCATCTGAGTCTTCAATTCTTTGAACTCATCGCTCTCTTCAACCTCCCCTAGAACTTTCTTAATCAACGCCACCAGTACGTCCAGACAGTGCAGTTTGTCTCCCTCTACGATGGGCAGATTAAAAGCCACCAACGCGATTTCATTTGGCTTCGGTATACCTAATGGGTCATCCAGTTCGTGCACAAATGACGACAGCTGGTCGTACTTGATGAACTGGGTGGCATGGGGGTCAAACCGCTCCCAGACCACGTAGAACATATCAAAGTCGTCCTCTGTGATTCCAATTTCTTCCTGCTCATGAGCTTGATTGAAGTTCTCAAGAATAATGGCAATGTACATGTTGATGATAATCATGAAAGTTATCAATATATAGATCATCAGGAATGGGATGGCCAGGTAATTACCGCAGTCTCCGCCATCGCTCTCCACTTTAGTGCCGTTGGGTAGTGTCTTGAAATTAGGGTCACAGTCCGGCTCGGAGATCAAGAGTGGGTCGAGCACCTCATTCCAGCCGGCAGCCGTCGCAATGCGGAACAACAGCACCATGCTGTTAGGGAACGTCTCAAAGTTGACGATCTCGTTGAAGAAGATGCCGTCTTTCTTGACATCGGAGAACAAAGCCATGCCAATGATGGAGAATACGAACATGAAAAGAATCAGGAGTGAAGCAATATTGACAAGCGCCGGCAGCGAGATGAAGAGGGCGAAGAGCAGCTTGCGGATTCCCTTGGCCGCTTTGATCAGACGTAAGACGCGACCAATTCGGAACACTCGTACAACGCGTAGCAGTGTTGGCGTGATGAAAACATTCGTTAGAAGGTCAGCCAGAATAACTCCTGAAATGGAGGACAGAAAATGTCACTGTGATTGGCTGGCACAATAATTCCATGGTGTTGGTGTATAACATAAGTGCTGAATCATTGTGTAAATTATCAGGTGCAAAAACAAATCAATAAGTAAATAAAATCAAAGAGTGACTCAAAAGATGTGCCCATCAAATTACATATGGCGTGTAACAAGACTAATTACACTTAATTACATAATTTCAATACATTGATTTATAACTGTTTAACTTAAATTCATTATTTTTACTGGGGCTCATTTAAACTTCAGTCTATTGAAGATTTTTGCACAAAGTTTTAACCAAAAGAAACAGTTTGAATTGTATTTTTGTTTTTTCCAAAAGAATTAAATTTCAGTAATTTGCACAAATTTTGTAATAAAAAAGCTACAAAACTAGAAAAATAGAATCTTCTTATAAATTTAGTTGCTCTTAAAGGGTGGTTTAAAATTACTTATTTATATCTAATGCCAAATTTAAGAAATGTGGTTGGAAAACACACATGTGGAAGCCTCACATAAAATTACTTTTTTATGAGCATGTCTTTGAAAATTAAAATATCAGCTGAAGATAAACAACCTTGAAGAAGAACTAGTGACAAATCCAAAAGCTTACAAAACAAAATCACGTTGTCTCTTGACCAACAAGTATTCATGGTTCTATATCATGAAGCATTACCACAAACATTAATTTCCATAATAAGCTACTTAACGAGTTTGAACAACAAATAAAACAACTTAAGGTATTGTTAGGAAATTTGTTAATCATTTAACTGATGGCTCGCTCGAAATGGGCTTGACTACATAAACAGCGCACAACAGTTTTCAAAAAATATCTTTTTGGTTAAATATCAGAGGAGTTCTGGAGCAAAACATTTCGACCAGTTTTCAAAACGATTCAGCGTTATTTTGCGACTGGTATTCTGAGGTAATCTACCACAACATCCATGAAACTACAAATTTTTGGAGATACGGTTTATGAAAGGTACCGAACATGAAAGTGGCAAAGAGTATGAAACAGTAGAAATACCAGAGTCACTACACCCAAGTAACCATCCACAGAAACAGTTTGGCAACACATCAAATAAATAATAACAAATAAATTATAACAAGAAGGCGCTTTGGATAAATTATACGTAATCAATAGAATAACAGCCTCATCTGAGGAAGTCAAGTTGACCACTCAATTACCTCCCACAGTCAAGAAGATGTCTGGTGTTGAAAAATCAAAATTAAAATTAGAAATTTTACATTACTTGCCACATTGTGACCACAATGATGTAATAAATAACAATAACTAAACCATCACCTATACTCTTTTAAGAGTAAAACACCTTCTCTGCTTTTTATCATTCTATTTGTTGGTTTAATACAGAATGTTCATCTACGATTGTTTGAAAACTTGCATCAATGTTTTTATCTTTCTCATGCCTAGAGACATAAGTGGAGACCCCTGGTGGCTAAAAAGATGAGTCGCAGGTATACTCATCATTGCCAATTGACTTCCAACTTAAAATTGCACCAACCTTCAACAGAGGACTCTTATATAGCAAATTCTCAAAACAGCCCCTAGGTTGTGTACTCGGTTTTATGGAAGTTAAGGTTTTTTTAACGAACCAGAATATCTGAACTTTGTTCAAATCCCCAACACTCCACATCCCAGGGGGTTACCCCACTGGAGGGGTAGGTAGAGGTGTGCCCGCAATTTGAGAGAGACTACCTTCTTTCGGATACCGTTCAGCAATAGTAGGTAAAACGTGTGGTACACACGCAAGATTGATCACAAGTAAAAAGTCCAAGTCAAGTGATCAGGCAAACTTATGGTACCTCCCCTCCATTTCATAGAAGGGTACCTCCCCTCCATTTCATAAAAGAGAAACCCCCCCCCCCAAGCATGACATGTTCAGCATTCAAGACATTCAAAGCCAGCGGGTCATATTACGGGTCATGTGACAACAAAAATATGCTATGTCAATCACATGTAACTAACGGCAACAGAGGGAGGGGACAGAACATTTATGAGAGCTTTGGGGATACGTTACTGGCTCTGTACAGAAAATCCAGGGTAATATCTGTGGTCATCAAATAAATCGAGTAATCAGGATTAACCCACACAACTGTAAAACATTATTTTTGGTGTAAAACAATTGGATTTTTGAGAAATTCCATTTCTATGAATATTGTAGACTTCGAAGCAGTTGCTTGTCAAATGGAACTTGAACAACTCAAAATTAAGTACAAAAAATATTTGCTATAATTCCTCACCTAGTTAGCACACACTATGGTGTACTTGAGTGAAATTAATTTTTTCCACAAAAACAAAGATTACAAAAATTAAATCCATTACAAGCTCAGTTTGTGCAGTAAATATGTCATTAAGCGATATTTGATAAATTAAGCTCCCAGTATTTAGGCCTACAGCAAAGTGATCTTTTGAAAGACAGAAAAATAACAAGTTTGGCAAATTTCATTGCTGTAACAAATAAGTGAAAAATTAAGAGAACTTGACAAAACGCAAACATATTCTTGACCCCGCAGATTCAGTAACAATTCATTTTATCTCTGACAACTCTCAGCCCTCAATTCATTTAACGCGACTCGATGACTCACCAATCAACGATAGAACAACGACAATGAAGTCGAACACATTCCACGGCCGGCGAAAGTAGTGCAAGCGCAGCCCAATAATTTTAATGATGGCTTCGACGGTAAAGATGGCGGTGAAGCCGATGTTGATCTTCTCCAGGATGTCGGTGAAGTCAGGTGGCTCCCCATAGTGTTCAAACATCATCATCACCATATTGATCAGGATACAGATGACGATGGTGATTTCAAACTTTGTACTGACGGCGATGTCAAAGAAGAAAGCCTGGAACTTGTTCTGCAAAAGCAAGGCCAACCAATTAGACATTTTATTTCGTCATTTCATTGGACATTTTAATATACATTCCATGCATACAAAGGAAGTGCGCAGATTCAAAGTTCTTATGAATTATTCAGTTCACTTTCCAAACAGATACTACCAAACTTGGCTAGGACTAGTCTTTCAAGAAAACTAGTTTCTAAATTACATTAGAACTTCTGAGCTGGGTAAACTTTTGAAAAAAAATGTGAGCTGGGTAAACTTTTGAAAAAAAAATGTGTGTGTGTTTACTGTAATTGAGTGCCAAGTCGTGGTTTGTGCTCAGAACCCTGACAGGCAATCAAAATCACTGGGACATTCAACTAGCTTACAATGTGTAGTGTTCATGAAGAATATGTCAATCCTCTAACTGAACAAACTGAGCCAAACAGAAAGCCGGGGGAAAGCGTATTTGATCGAGGGGTACCACGCAACGACCACTGCAAGATAGGGCCATAGTGTCACTAGCTCCACCTATGGTGAGTTTTGACTTCCCTACTTGTAACGATTACTAAGCTATGGATACACATACTAAATCACACTAAGGGTTCAAAAATCCTACGTAAGTCACTAAAGCACTCTTAAGTACAAACCTCCGCACTTTGTACATTCAATACATTGGTACCACAAAAATACACTAACATTAAATTATCATATATTAACTCAGTAAACAATATTCAGGGGCGTGTTTTACCAAACGGTAATACGCTCACACATTTCCACGATGGTCATGTGATTACAGAAGCAAAATAGTATTGCATTTTTAAAACAAAATTTACATATTGTGACTGGCGTAAAATCTGAATATTCCAAATTCACTCCTTTACAGCCATTTTTGTAAATGACATATTTAATTAACGGTTATGAGATTTGCGCCAAAAAATCAAAGGCTTTGGTATGTTGTAAGCTATGACAAGGCGTGCAATCTTTGATTAATTGTGGCCCTGAATACAAAAAATTAGCCGTACTCACAGGAGCACTTTAAAATGTTTTAGCTTGACCATCAAGTTATCAAATCACATACAATTTATCATGTGAAGCTGGAACTTTTTAACATGTCAATGAAAGAGGAAAAGTGCTCATGTGCCGAATATTGTCACATTGCAGAAACACTTGTCATTATTAACATGTGGTACAACATCTGGCAGCAGGCGTTCAATTGTTCGCAGCGGAGACAGAATGCAAAGCTAAAATGTTCTAGCTAAAACTTTATAAATATGTAGGGTCATGTGAATACGGCTAACCACGGTTTCTTAAAACTCATCAGTCATATAGTGTTGCACTATCTACAGAAACATAACTGCCTTTCCAGCACCATAAGCAACACCTGTTGGACTCACCCATGCACTATCCTATAGGTGGCGCAGAACACAAAACATAATCAGCTTTACAAAATTCATAACATAATTCATAGTGATGTTTACACTTCAAAAATGCAAATTAATTGGAGATTAATGTAAATTTTAGGAAAAAGAAATTGCCAATGGTCTGCACAAAATTTCAAACAGACATTTTCAATTTCAAAAAAGCTAGTGGTAATTAATTTAATTTTATTTGTAAAAACCTGCTAACATTCAAGATATAGAATGGCGTTATTTAGCGCACACAAATAAAATGGCAAAATACAGTAGAACTCAACAGACACAGAATACAGCTAAATTTTAACACAACTTGTTATTCTTGCATTCCTTGTTTTAGTGAAGTCTTAGACAACATTAGTTTACACTTTCTCAATTACTTCAAACTTGTATGATCATAAATTCTTAAAATATATAATTTTGCGATGTGAAATTGAGAAATTTCAACAGAGGGCACAGGTAACACACAAACATCAATAATAACCGACGTCACTCAAAAATTGTATAAAAAGGGAATGCTTTTAATAGAAAATTAAAGTCCCAGAAGAAATGAAATAAAACTCATACTGGCAAGTTGTAATCTATTCTAGTTCACTAAAGGGGTTTTCAGTTTGTCCTGTATATAAGGTGCAAGAGTAAACATTCGTGAATTAAAACAAAACAAACGAAGTGATTTAGCAAAGGGTTTCAAAAGCAACACTGTGAAAAAGTTCCATAGACAGCACTTTACTTGATACAAAACACTACACTCAGACTATGGCTTCAGTTTATTGCCATGACGTTGTATTTTTTCAACGTAAGCCAGAGTCACGACAATTAATAAATTTCAAGAAAAACAAATCAGCGCTTAGTTGTATCAAGTAAAAACCCTCGTCCTCTAGATGGCATGGGCTGCTGGTTCTATAACATCAGAGTTACTTTAATACAACATACAAAACACAAATATTTGGCGTAACATTAAAGGGAATGCAGTTTAGACACTGGCGAATCAAACAATTTTATGGTAACTCTTTGCCCATATAGCAGTACAAAATGGGGAAATTTTGTTTCATTAAATTTGGCAACAAACTTTACTAAGAACATTTTAAGTCAAGAATTTGTACGGTTTGAAATGAGATGTTCTAAAAGAAGATTTGGTAAGATTCCACAATTTGCAGCAATGCCATCGATCTTTAAAAAATAGAAAAATGACTATTTTGAGAATTATTTTTGTGCTAAAATAGCAGAGAATCACCGTAATATTGTCGCGACTTTCACTTGATGCTTACAACATAGTTGACAACAGATGGCAGGTGAGTGTACTCCACCGTTTTCTTCAAAAAGATGCGCCAGGCCTCAATACCAGGGCTACCCGAAAACTAGATATAAACTTTTTGATATCAGCCTGGCGTCAATCAAACGATGGCGTAACTTTTATAAAATATCACTTCCTCATTTATACAAAGTATTGTGATCTGGTTGCAATAAAAAGTTTATTTCACAAAATAAACAGGTACTTAACAGTTGCTGGACCCCCGACTTTAGCAAATAAGAAGGTTAACTTTCAAACAACACCATTTTTGAATAAATCAAAAAAAATCATAATCTTTGATTTGGTTGCAAACAATATCCAAAGATGCGTGTCCCAATATTCTCTCACAATAATTACAAACTGATGTCTCTAGATAAGTCCGAAGCACTAACAGTCAAGAAATGCCAGTGAATTCAATGCTTTTCTAGAAAAAAATCGAAGTTCTGCGAAGACTCGTTAAATCTTGTCCGTTTTCAGTTCCAGACAATTCACAACGAATCAAAAATCTTGGTAAAAACAGGGACTCAGCAACTTTGAGTGTGACCACACAACATTAAAAAATCTCATAAAACGACACAAAAGCGTGCAATGAGTTCATTTTTAGAGTACATGCACTGACACGTCATAAAAATCAATTCGAACACAGAACAAGCAAATTCACGACAAAATCAACTTTACCCCCTAGAACATGGGAGAGAGAAAAAAGAAGAGTAGTCAGTATAAAGTCAGCACTCGACAAACAGTTAACTAATTACTATATAAAAACAATTAGTTTTTACAAGATTCATCTCGTGGCAGTTTAGCTACTTGAAAGCAGATAAGTTTATGTAGGACCACAATGATAATTCCGAAAATTTAGCCAAATACCTACAAAACGACGGATTTCAACTCAGTGAGAGTATCAATTTTATGAAAGTAGTTAACTTTTGGATAAAGATTTTTGACTTTGTTACAATCTGCCCTAGATGGAGTCATGTGGCTTAACGGCAAAACAACGGTAGCAACCACATTCATTGCCAAATATTATCGACAAATGTTCAAGATGAGATCTCAAAAATGCCGTTTTCTATAGTGTTTTGTTTTTTCAAGCAACTTTATTGTTCCTTCATGATAACTGCAAAAGTGGAACATCTTAAAAAGAATTCCTAAAAGCAATCTGAACTTCAGTATACAAATTTGGAATTTTTCGAAGGTCCTATACAAACTTAAACAGCTCTGTTGCCCAACTATAATCACATAGCTAATTAAAAACACTGTGCACCAAAAAACTGGGGTTAGTCAAAGATTTCAAAAATTTTAAAACAGTTATCTACTTCTTTATTAACCAGAAACGCAAAAAAGGAATTGAGATTTCATTTTGCAAAAAAAAAATTTCCTGACGTTTCAAACTGTTCCTACGATGGGTTTCCAAACTTAGACATACGCCAACAAACACCACAGTGGGTGACGTCAAGCTGATGTGGCAGATGAAACTGTCAGAGATAAAAATGTTTTGTTGTTCAAACAAAACCTTCAATTCCTGTGAATTAGACCAGCCAAAATAGACTACCTTCAAGGTGTTCAATTCAAACGTTACGTGGTGAGAACAATTTCTTTTGCTAACACAGAAGACTAAAGCATTCATTTGGATTATCCATCTTACACAGCAGTGTCTCTGTAATATTCTCCTACAAGCACCTAAACATCTGTCATTACGCTCCCCCCTGCC
>NMRA01000001.1:416525-653742 GCA_002633005.1 Phoronis australis
TCCAATATACATAGAACTTCATGTCTTGACTGACTATATATACAAAGTCCAATATACATAGAACTTCATGTCTTGACTTACTATATATACAAAGTCCAATATACATAGAACTTCATGTCTTGACTGACTATATATACAAAGTCCAATATACATAGAACTTCATGTCTTGACTTACTATATATACAAAGTCCAATATACATAGAACTTCATGTCTTGACTGACTATATATACAAAGTCCAATATACATAGAACTTCATGTCTTGACTGACTATATATACAAATTCCAATTCTACATTGAATCAACAGGCGTACTTGACAACTGATTATGTCTCATGTTACCCACAATGCAACTCTCTAACACGGCTCGCTTACTGTTGATTCATTCTTTTAGTAACTTAATTGTAAAAAATTCTTTTGTATCTTAAGTTTATGGTAATATTGGTGATTAGTCCCATTTTGAAATTAATGGATTAACTGAAGTGGTTCAGCCCCAAGTCTTTTAAAGAAGTTCGAATAAATAAATTATAAATCAAACACACAATCCACCCAGGCTTTGCTTGAATTTGTCATAATGACTATTGCCTGGTTTTGTTAATAAGTGAAAAAGTTTAGTTTACAGACACAATACAACACAATACAAAACAATACAATAACGTGTAAAATGTGATGATGTGGAGTTCAGCCAACATAAATGTTTCTGTTGCCACCAACGCTAATCACAGTTTACACATCATTTGTATTGTTGTATTGTGTTGTGTATCCTATTGTATCTGATGGAAGCACTAGTTTTTCTTCTTCGAAGAAATCAAATAACTTTAAATCAAAACTTTTAAACTCTTACTTGTGTCTTGATCATAGCATAGAATGTTTTGTGCATGCATGGCTGCTCAATAGCGGGTGGCGCGTGACTCACCTTTTTCTTGAGAGTATTAAAGTTGTCAATAATGACACCAATGAAGAGGTTGAGGGTGAAGAATGTACCAACGATGATGAACATAAGGAAGAAGACGTACCATCCCTCTGACGCAAACTCGCACGGCTGGAGATCAGGGATCTGCCGATAGCAACAGACACTGTTGTCATAGTAATCAACATAGTATCTAGTATGGCAACAATTACCACGGATATTCTTTATCTCATTTGCCAAATAACATGCTATTGAGCAGTGTACTAAGTAAAGCTAAAAATGTAATGTGTAAAACTAGACATGCAAATTTACTATGTAAAAAACGTACCTCCAAAAAGGTTCCACTCAAAAACACGAACTAAGATTTTAAAAGACACGTGCCGCTGAGGCTTGCAAGGGAAGCAATAACCAATCCCTCTCTCTAAGCTCAGAAATCAAATTGAACTTAATTCAGGGACTATTTTGAGAGTAGCAGCAAGTGCATATCATCTGAAGTAAATCATTTTTCTAACAGAAGGCAGACTCCTGCTTCACATAGTCCCAATCTTCCCTACCTCTTCACTGCGCATGTCCGTAGCGTCCTCCATAATTTCCATCCATCCTTCAAAGGTGGCAATCTGGAAAAGCGCCAACAGGCCAACAAAGACGTTGTCAAAGTTCACTTTGGAGTTGGTCCATGTGTAATTGTTAGCTAAGCACTCGGTCTTGTTTGGGATGATGCTGCAGTTGATCTTGGCGCCATCGTCATCAATGCACTTGTAAAACTTGCCTTTGAACACTTGCATTCCCATAATGCTAAATATGAGCCAGAACACAAAGCAGACGAGAAGAACGTTGACCAATGAGGGGATGGCAAAGAGTAGAGCGTTCACCACAACCTTCATGCCTTGGTATCGTGAGATGACGCGCAGCGGACGGAGCGCACGGAATGCCCGCAATGCACGGAACACGGACGACTTGAAGCCAAGGGTGTCGACGACGATACTGACAATGGAGATCTGGAATTAGGTCACAAGAATTCATAAGAGCAGTCATATTCGAGTATTAACACACCTACAGAGTCACAAAGTGGCCTTTAAGTATTGAATTTAAACATTCAGGTATCATTGAGTACACCTCACCTGATTCTCTATATACTTAAGCCGTGCAGTCTCTGACCAGCATGAAAGGCTAAGGCTTTGGTCCAGAAGCATTTTTAGCCGATAATTCTGAAAATTGTTCAGTGAAAAAATGCTATAATGTTCCCTTTTCTAAAAGGTCATAACAGCTTGGAATAGTGCATTGTTCATAAAAATCCAAACCAGAGATGGAGAGACCACTAATTATTCTTACAAAGAGAGTGATATAGCGCGCAACTATTGTACTAACAGTTAGTACGCATGCTTTTGTCCAAAAGCAGGACTATACTTACAGAGACAATGATAAAGTCGAGTATACTCCAGCCATTAGAAAAGTAGACCTTAAAGCCCTGAGAGATCCACTTGATGACCATCTCAAGTGTAAAGAGAGCGGCAAACACGTAGTTAGAGTACTTAATGGTCAGCTGGAACTCTATGGGATACTCCTCTAAGTAGATGTCTTCAAAGCACTGAAACCAGATGGATTACAAAATACAGCCAGTGCTGTATAAATAACATGTGTCTTGTAGGCTCTACACTAACTTTAAAAGGATACTTAAACCCTGTTTTGACAATTTCAACCAATTATCATTCTGTCACTGGCTAATACACTGTTGGTGTTAATTTTGAAACAAAAAAACAGGAATCAAGTAAAAACTCATACTCCGTATGAATCAGATCTGATATTACGGCTCTTGGTTGGTGGTCTTTACCCACAGTTCCTCTGTATAATTCGCTGAAAGCGTAAGTCACACTTGCCCGTGTAGCAAACTTCGAAAGGAGTTTTCGAATTTTTCTCCAAATTCTTGTGGGTTGCCGAGGGTTACTGAGCATTCTTTTATTGCACAGAATCAGACTGGGAAGTTATTTTTAATATCTGCTAATCGACCAAACCCGGTTAAGGCGTACTTTTATTAATTAAGCTCTGTTAAACACCCACAGTTGCTTATTTGACAATGAACTTAACACCCAGGCAGGGCTGAGTCATTTGCATTACCTTAACTTGATTAAATACACAGGATATCGATATTCTTTCCACAGCTTCTACGTTTAACTCGTAAAATCGGCAACAAAAGGTCGGCTTAAAGTTTGTATTGACCTGTTAACGTCGGGCACTAATTTGAGTCTGGTTGTGCTGTACTCAAGACCAGGCGTTTAGCCAAGACGAGAAGGTAAATAGAAAATTTCCACAATCGCTTCAACATGTTTTGAAAAAAATACATAGTTGCATTTTTTATAACAATAGCCAATTGACTGGTATAAGTTGATGGAAATTTAATGACATCGTGTATTTACATTTTATAAAAAATTGCAATTTAAGTCTCAAAACTTATGCACGACTCCCTGCTTTTAGGAAAACGAAAGTAGGAAGATCAGCTAATGAATTTAAATAAAATAACATGGCTATACTTACCAAAGAGAGGCTGCTTAGAATGATGAGCACAATGACTATCCCTTCAAATGCCTTGTGTTCCACCACTTTCAACAGAGTACCACGGAACTTTGTGAACTTGGTCTCAAAATTGGATCCCTCGTAGGACCTCCAACATTTTCTAAAGTCAAATGAAATCATTTAAAGAAAAAGAGAAAGGGTGAGATCTGAATATTTGGATTCAACATATTTTTCCTTAGAAAACAGCCTTTTGAAACATGTCAATATTTGGCTTATTTTGGTTCAAAATAAGCGAAGAATTATCTTATCTTTCTCTTTCACAGAGTGTTTTCTGGCATAGAAAATTTTCCCAAAAAAGTATATCTTGTTTTGTCGATGATAGTTTCCACCAAGCACAATTGAATCCACAAACACTACACGAGACTCAAAAAACAAGAGTTTTTGTCCTCAAAACTCCCAACATACACGTTCCCCACAACTCCTTTATCATTTTCCAAGCAATGAAAATAAATGTCACCTTTCTGTTTTTTACAATGGGTTAACAAGTAACAATTAAGTTATAGACCGAACTAATGAGTCCCGTTAACTTGGGTCCCACCCCTGGCCTGTCCTCTCACCGTGAGACAATCCTTCCTCAAACACTTACGGTTTGTAGCAGCATTTTGGGCAGCAGTCATGCAGTACCATGTCATCGTCTATGTCATCCATGTCCTCAACTACGATTGGTCCTTTGGACTCTTCACCGTCCTTTTCCGTCACACTTTCTTTGTCATCGCCTTCTTTACATTCGCCGTCTTCCTCACTCTTCATCTGTGGAGATAAGAAAAGAGTACAAACCAGCACTCACTTAGATAGCACGAACATACACAAATTCGATCTAATTCTCAAGTTCAAAATGGGCCACAAAAAATACATAGTTGGTTCTGGCCGAGACAGGTGGTGAACTACTTTTTGGAAACTGAGTCAGAAAACAAAATCCACGCAAGACGAGCAAAAATAATGTAGGATTTTTCTTTATACTCATCGTTTAGCAAATCACCGCATTTCACACTTTGCTCACATGTCTACATACAGCTATTCACACACAAACCCTTGGCAGCTGAAATTGATTCATGAGGGCAATTTTTCACTCGGTGAACGCTGCTCTCAAAATGAGTCGGGGTAGAGACTAGACCCAATTATGCTTTTTGGCCTTAAATTGTGATTAAATTATAAAAGTCAAAGGGTATGCATTCAGTAACAACACTACAAAATTTTACGTTATGATCACGTTTTATTTATAAAACTTTTTTTCAACCTGTTCTAAGCTATTGCAAACAAAAAAATCCTTAAAGCCAGGTTTTAACTTTTTCGAGGTTTCAAAAGTCCCTAACTCAGCTGAGACCTCAGTGAACGTTTCAAAAATTAGACACAAGAAGAATATCAAACCTTGTCACATTTTTCACCGTCCTCTTCACTTGTAACGATCACAACTGGGGTTGGCTGATCCTCATTGGTTGATACCTTGGAGCGGCTGGCGAATGGGCTTGAGCGATTCTCGCTGGCCTTCATGGCGCTGTCAAATTTGGCAAACTGATCACGCTGTGTACTAAATGCTTGGTCTATTGACTTGGAACTCTGGGAAGAGAAAAATTACTCAGTTAGACAGGTAAACGACAAATTAATCGTTGAGGGCTAACACCAAATACAAACTATGTAACTGCAGCTGTAGGAAAATCAATAACTCAATACTTGAGGGGTATTCGTCCAATTTTGAATGAAGAGTGATGAACTGGAGTGCACGCTTGAATGTGTGACATTCCTTAAGAATTTTTACTCACAAAAGTTATCCCTCCACGACGATTGTTCGATTGTTCGCCTGGACTAAAAATTTTCAAACCCTTATCATAAACAATATCTAACTACAATAAGCACTGGGCTAATTGCTGACAGACACATCACACCCATACTCCAAAACCACACATGAATGGATGGAACTACTTTTGACCAGCTGCATCAGTTTAATAAACAAACTAAATAGACGACTTTACGTCCGAATTAACCGAATAACCGAAGAACTTATTTTTACGCTTGAATAATCTGATAAAATTTGTTCACGTTTCATATAGAGTGGAGTATTCTTCTTTTTCTTCAACAACAAGATTTTTTAAATCAAACGTTGCCTGTAAATTATTAATTCTTTTGTTCTCATTATTCATAAGTTGATAAAGTGTCTAGTTTTTGGAATTTTGACCTTTCCTTTCTATTTAGTCCGTTCAATTAATGTTATTAGTGAAATGAACATTTTCACAAGAAGCCAAATTGTTTTCATAAAGCTCTTTAGAAACTTCAGAGTTCAGCTTTTTGCAGAGAAATGTTCCTTTTCAGATTTTAGGTGTGTTCCCTGCAACAGAATCTAAAATAAAAGAGTAGGAAACAACCAGATGACCACCTGGGATTGCCACTTTTAAGGCCAGGGGATACTTTGATTTGCTGTTATAAGAATCAAACAAAAGTACCATTAAGAAATTTTTTAGTTTTGTCATAAAAAAGTTGATAAAGTTTTCATTAACTGAAGCTAGGTAATCATCCTTCGAAAACGATCATTTTGGCAATAATTTTGATGCGAAATAATTGACAAATTATGGCAAATATAAGCAAAGTGTGTCGTGGATTGAGGCCTACCTTCAAGATGCCATTGGCAGGTTTCTGTTCTGTTGCCACCTCTCCGTTAGAGTTGACAGGCTGCAGCTCAAGACCGTTGGTGATCATGGCGTCACCATCCGTCTCACTCTCGCTCCATGTCGCCGATATGGTGAACTTGACTGCTGGTGTTCGGTCGCCATTGGCAGAGAGAAGTTTACCGTTGTTGGTGGGGGTGGTGGCAGTGATGGTGCCGTCTTCAACTTTGTTGGCTTCCAGGTCCATGTGATCCTTGCTGGCCTCTTTCTCATCGTCGACCGTCAGCGACTTGTTTGAATAAGTTAGCGACGCGCGAGAGCTCATCTTCAAATCGTGAACAGATGGTGAGATTGCGCGCTGAAAAACAGACACAGTTATACGCTTATTTACCGTTTGTTTAGGTATTTAACATGGTCACTTGGCGTTCTAATTAATATACACATGACGGAACAATGGACTAGATTGTCATGACAAAAACAAGTTTCTGTACCTGTTTCCGACAGCAACAACGGCCACAGCTACATGCTAGCCTGATACTAGCCAATAACTTCTTAACTTTGCTCTCTTCTTTGTCCTTGACCTCACTGTCATCATTCTCGCGCAGTGAGTCACTGCCAAACGAGTTCAACAACATGGCGAGGAAGAGATTCAGCACCTGTGGACATGAGATATTAAGGTTTAAGTCGTTATTTAGTTCCAACATTTAGAAGGACAATTTTAAACTGGATAGAATAACTTGTACAATTGCATAGCATCATTGCAAAGTAATTGCTGCTTTCTGAAAGACATCAACGTAAAAAAATTCCAAATCATTTTTTACATACATACACGTAACTTCTCAATAGACATTCCAGAAAATAGATACATTTAAGGTAGCTCTAGGTCCACGAGCCAACCAAGTCACGACAAAAATGGCCAACCCCCTTGCACCACTATGCAGTGACCTGTACAGGGATACATCTTGTCACTTTATATACATCAGTTTTAAAAAAAGTTGACAACTTACAGCAAAATGTGTCTGCCTTATGGTGAAAACCAAGAATGAAGACAAACGAAAAATAACTCAAATTGAATATTAGCCGGAATTTTTGGCAATTTTCAACAATAAAAAATGTAACTGTTTCTTTCAAAACTCCCCGACATAACACAGTACCAATTTAATCACTTACTATGTAGTTGCCAAAGACCAGTGTTACTAGGAATAGAGGGTAACAACCTCCGTCGCCGACCTTTAGACAGTCCCACAATGGCTCGATCCATTCTCCGCACAGAATGCGGAACACCATCAGGAACGAATGGGGTGCGTCTTTAAAGTGCCACCTGATGGGCAAAGTTTGAAACACTTCTATATGAGACAACCGGTGGCTTCATGCGGTTTTAAATCTTGAATTCACAATTTTTAATATCACAGCAAATTTTTCTTAAAAACTACTGGTTATTTTTTACCATACCTGTACTAAACAGACTTGATTTGAATTGCAAAATATAGTCCTTTTGAGTGAAAACAGTTCACAGTAATTCCAAAGTACTTTCGGTAAAGTTGCAAGCAATGAAATTTTGGAAAATCTATTCTGCTCCAAAAAGATCCATCGATCTCAATAGTTTTTAACAACATTCAAACTCAATTAATAAAAAAGATATCAGCAGACCTTGGGTCATTTGTAAACAAAGGTTTAAAACATTATTATAACCACTGATGCAATAAAAAGAGACACTTTAAATCCAGCAACAACAAATGATGACATCAAAAGCAGTGTGTTAGAAAGCTTGTTAGGGTACAACCAAGCATTAGTAAGCTGGTAGAGGGAAAGCAATTATTAATTTTGCTAAATAGCGAACCAACAATAAAAGCACATTTAAGCGTATATTTGACTTCTAGGAAATTACAAAAGCTAATTTCAAGGTGGTTTAAGTCTTGGCAGAACAGGACAGCAAGCCAACAATTAGTAACTAATGAGTAACTAATTACTTAAGTAAGTAACTAATTAGTAATAACTAACTAAGGTACTAATTACTAGTAAGTAACTAATTACTACTGATCATTTAAAAAAGCTGATAGTTTACATTGCTTCAGCTTAGACAATCGACAGGAAACGAGGAACTTTCTAGAACAATGTCTTGCAGTGAGTAAGGCAAAAGTCAATGCACAGATGTCTGAGAAGACCTGGCAAAAACATTTAAGCGCAATCCTCAATAGCTAAAACAAATATCTCAAAATTTATCAAATGCGTATTTCAAGGGTTCTCAACTATATTTTTGACGGGTGTTTTTTAGGCTTGGAAATCAGGATTGCTAAAATTTTTGACAGCTTCCATGGAAAAGGTCATCCCTTTATAGAGTTGTGGTTTAATTTGTTTCTAAGAGAAGATTGGAAAAGATAAGTATGATTTGAGGATTTAATAAGAAATTACTGAACCAACTTAGGGCCGCTCCTGGCTATGAAAATCACCTGCATAGTTGCTTAACGAACTCTCACGAAGTTGAAAGATATGGAAAAAATTTGCAAATGATACGAAAAATGAATGCTATATGCTTTTTCCACTCAGGGAAATGGAGTACCCACTGGATTCCAGAAAGGCTGACTACACGGGATATTTTACAAGCACACGGGTCACTCATACGTGAGTATGCGGTTAGAAGTACACTTGAACTCCTCTAACACGCTGGTTACTTCAAATGATCACAGTGTCGCACACTTTCAGTTCTTTGGATCTGCGATGAGTGGGAATTAATTTCTAAGCTACATTTCATTCTAAAAACTAAATAATTAGTAAATCTAAATTTCCAAAACACGCTTTGTGTCTAGGCACCTAATGTTAGTATCTGCTACAAGTACATCATTCATAAATATCTATGGTGATTTCTGGTCCTGTTATGAGTATAAAACAATTGCTCTCCACATTCTAATAATGTCTCATTTGGTTTACAACTTACAGTCCTAAGAACTAACACGCTTGTTAGACGGCTCGGTGATTTAATGACCTAACAGTGACCTATGAACTCGGTGACCTATGAACTCGGTGACCTATGAACTCGGTTTTACCTTGGAACGGGTTCAGGAGCAAAATTGGCCTCCGTATAATTCTTGCCATATAACTGCATACCGAGAATGGCAAAGATATAGAGGACTATGACGAGGATGAGAGTGAGGTTGGTTAACGCGCCGAGCGTGTCGAGAATGATGGAGAGAAGCAGGCGCATAGTCGTCCACGACTGAGCCAGCTTGAAGATACGAAGCTGTGAGGAGAAACAAGAGGTAGAGAGACATCTTCAGGCAGTAAATGACAACAAGAGAGAGACTGAAAGATAAAATGCCGGCAAGGTCAACAGGGAATGTGCACAACAGGAGAAAACTATAAAAATGGGAATTTTGTTGCAATGACGAAAAATGAGCTCATTCCCAGCTTGGCGGGAATGAGTGTTGGGTATAAAACAATATTTATACATTCAAGCTTTTTTCTTTACAGCAGGGTAAACATAGAGAGATGGCACATTGAACGTTGACTCTTGACCGACAACAAGAACTGTCTTCGCAAATGACTGTGCAGCAATTGCAACCATCAAAAATGAACGTAGTTTGTGCAACTTAATTATTCATAGAGATATAATGCACACGACTTCAAATTCGTGCATAGTTGCATAACAAATGAATTGAACATTATTGATCAAGGAAACACTGAATGAAATAACCCCTTTTACAACTTAATGCAGAAGTTGTATAACAGAAAGTTTCAGGCAGCTCTGCAGCTGTCGTCTGCTTAAGCAGATGACATTTATTAAGCAGACGATAATCCCTGAAGTTATGCTGCACAGTCACGTTTGTCAAGCACAGTTCTCATTCCATGGACAGACGGCGGCGACCAGACCGTGGCGCCCTCTGTTACCTGTGTGACGTCAGTTTTGCCTCGTGCTTTGTATAACTCGGCCCGTAAAGTTGCATTCCAAGCACGGCCATTATGTACAAGATAATCAAAAGCACCATGGTCAGGTTCAGCAACGATCCAATAGTTGTCGAGACGATCTGAACCACGATTCTCATTGTTTGCCAAGATCGGGCGAGTTTAATAACTCTCAGCTAGATAACATAAAGTACAAACAGTGCATTCACAGTTTCACACAAAGTTCAAAGTTCAAATTTGCACAGGCAGATTTAGAGAGGGGAATTGCACTCCTGCAAACATGGCCAAAAAATAATACAAAATGTCGTCAGCACTCCAATTTTAGGGGCAAAGCGGACATTTACCGTCAAAAAATTTCGGTCGGACCCCCTTACAGCATTTAAATACGCCAGTGATTGGAACTAGTTTCTGTGACAATGGTGCAAACGAGAGACTAGTTCTAATACCATCTAGCAACACTTACAGCAGAAGCAGAACTTAAAACAAGTTTTTAACGAGCTCGATTATATCATTTTCTCCTTTCATACTCGTTGCAGGCCAGCAAATTTTGCTTTAAGGTCGTGCATTTCCCAGCCAAATTTTAACGACGAGCTAAGCAGTTTGACAACAGAAATGTCACCAAACACGAATATCGAATATCGAGAAAGGTGACATTAACCTCATGTCATAGCAAATCAACGTAACTGACAGGAAGGAGAAAATATCGTAGAGCTTTGACGGAATATTGTGACTCAGGAAAAGGTCATGACTGTCTGATGTTAAATAATGCTATTTGAACATCATTGCAATTTTGTATAGTTCTGGACATGAAAACAGCTTTCTGTAGCATGCTACATGTTGATAGGCTATATCATTTTTTTAACAACAGAAATTCTACCACTCAGCAGAAATTTCAGTCACCGCCATACATCATTCAGTAGATGACACATCATTTTGGAAAATTTAATGCTGACTCACGATTGGTTTTTGGATGGAAAAAGTCACCCAATAGTATTCAGGAATATATTTGCATCCGAGCATATGGTATTTCATTGTCCTATGAAAACGAAGTTCATCACTACACTGAGTCAAGTAACATACCAAACGTAGCGTTCGTATGGCTGAGAATCCTGGTAAATTGGACAGTGGGAACTCCACAATGCTGGCTAAGACGACGACGAAATCAAATATATTCCATCCGTTCTTGAAATAGAATTTACTCATGGCTAAAATCTTGAGAACGCATTCCAGAATAAAGACTATGGTGATCACCTGAAATGAACAATAACGGAAGGATTTAATTTTAAAGTACTGTTCACAGAGTTTCACCATATATATTTATGATAAAAATTTTCCAATTTGAGCGGTCCCATAAAGTTGGTACAACGGCATTTAAACCAGAATTGATTTTTTTCTATTCTGAAGATTGGGAAATGTGGGTTATTTTGGCATTCATCACTTCTGAAATATTGGACACTCCATTTTGTATCAATTAAGTCTTTCCTAAAATTGACAAAAATAGCTCCCCAATGCAAAAGTTCATCTCTTACAATTCTTTAAGTTGGAATGGCCAGTATTGCCTCATTTTTTTAAATATGGTACAAGTTTAAACCTTGAGCAAAATAATGAAATTTTCACTGTCCTAAACAAGAGATAATTTTACCGTCCTTGATGAATTCTAGTTTCCAGTTGATTATTCAATTAAAATATTGTAATATTTAAAAACGTAAAGCCCGACAAGTTTGCAGTCTTCCACAAAACTTTGTCACTGCCCTATCCAATACAAGATCTTATCCTAACAGTCTGTTTCGCAAACATTTTTAGGTCTGGTGTGCAGGCCACCAATTGGCCACAGGTGGCGTGCAGACCAGACTTAAAAATTTTAACAATCTACATTTTTCACGTCAGTTGAAGATTTACATATTCATATATTAGCCTCTTTGTGGTTACTTACTAAGTTGAGAGCTTCAAGCCCCGTCTCCAGCTGCTTATCCATGTTGTGGTGTTCAACCATCATTGAGAGGGTGTTGACTATGATGCACCCAACAATGAGTGAGTCGACTGCCGAGTGCGTGATGAACACGTACAGGCCGTTCTGGAAGCGCAGCCAGTTTTCAAAGATCTTCGGGTTGCAGCACGATACGCACACTGGCCTGCAGTTGCGATCGACAAGTACCGAGCCATCTGAAATAGTCGGAGAAGGTCAAATGATATGAGAGGGCCTCAAGGGTCCTTTAGGGATCACCCAGACTATAGCTCTTGTGAGAGACAGCTCAGAGTGGTCCTGAGAGAGGGCGCTCAACACAGGCTAATGAGTGGAGCACTTAAGTGTGGCTCCTTGAAGCGGGCACTCAGAATTCTCAGAATGGGAACAGACTTGTGGCAGGTGATCATGAAGAGAATTAAAGAGCACACTCTGACATGAGGGAGGTCAGAGTTCACTCTAACATGAGGGAGGTCAGAGTTCACTCTAACATGAGGGATGTCGGAGTAAACTCCAAAAGGACTATTCCAGAGTAGAACAGAGATAAGAAAATCTGAGAAAGTTAATGCTACAGCACTATGCTGGATATGCACAGGTTTCTACAGAACCTGCAGTGCCCTCTAAATAAACATGTATCAAGGTAAGGATATGATTTTCCATACGGTTAGTTAAATTTGGCCAAAAATTAAGGAAGACATTTTATGGAGCATGTTGTCGTGTTGCAAGAGAAAGATGGAATTATTATTTATAACGCTTCGTAGAGGTAAATAGTGAAGAAACACGTAAAAAAGTACCTCGTCTTCAGAGCTAATATACACACATTCCTTACTAAGATGAAACTGAACATTATAATGGGAAACAGTTCTGAAGTTTTATGCAGCCATTGGTTGTTTTTAAACAAACTTGAACCACTATTGCAGGTACGTAGAGTTTGACAGTATGACAGCAATATGCACCCACATCATATGGGTGTATAATGTGTGTGCATAAAGTATAACAATATTGAACAAGTCTTAAAAGTGACACAAAACTAGTAAAACTAAAGTAGCTAACCATAAATTTACCTAGTGACTCAAGCGTTGAAGTACAAGCATGCACAGTAGTACAATGCTAAACAACCACAGTCGTGGTAACTTTTTTGAACATTTCAAAAACACTAAAATGCAACTAAAATGTTATTTTGAAGGCCATATCAAAAATGCAAATGGTCAATACTTTGAATAGTGGCAGACATAATAATTTTAGATAATAAACAGTTTTTTCATGCTTGGATATAAAATAATCATTTCTCGGTACAGAGAAATCGTCAAATATTTAACACAGGAACAGATCACAAATACAAGGTGTTTATAGAGAACATTTTGCAATTTCATTTTATAAATCCACTTAAACCTGACCCTGTACCAAAGCATCACTCACCAGGTGTTATGCATTTGAAAAACATTAAGCTGAATTTCAAAAACTGAGAGAAAATCCGAACATTTCGACAGAGGACAGATCTATCATGTCAGCAAAGACCTGCTAGCCGACAAATACTCGGGTCTGTTTCATACAAATACCCAATATATGGTAAAGTTTGTTAATTTTTGTAATGACTAAAATTGGAATTTCTCCATTTTTCGAACGCTACCGACGCTGCTGCAAAGCTTGCTACATAACAATTTGTCACAGCACAGTCTAACAAAGCATTAATGCTTAAATAAACATTCTATTAATTAAAGTTGATGAGAAATTCATCAAAATAAACATTACTTTCTGTAGCAGTTAGTTCTATGTAGAAGAATCTTTATTGTAGAGTGGGTTTAGATGTTAAACCATTGAGCTGGTATGAGTACCAACTTGTAAACTCAGAGAAGTAGTTTACCTAAGCGTAAACAGTTGCATCTATTAAATATTTAATTTGCGTTGAATGTTTGCAGTGCGATGGGCTTCCAAAATGTGCAACTCTTCAGGAAAATCAACGTATATAGAATAAGTGCGCCACTTGCAGTGCTGGGACTCAGTCTTTGCTTGTGCAATATTTGGCAGACGTTCAACAAGCACGTGCAAACACAACGGCTATACTACTTAAAAAATCTAACTATACAGTTAATGTTATGATAAATAAATTCAAGACACATTTCATTACAATAAATGCAAAGATTAATGCAAAGTGATTTGAATTTGTTGTAACATTGAATACAAATTTTAGACCTCACTAAGGCTTTTAATACTATTCATCGCTATAAAACTGATTTTCTGGAACAGTGGCTGTAATAAGTTGGAAGGGACAATCAATCAATCCGTTTTATCCTGAGGTTATTATGCGGGAGTCTTATCACAGCTAATGGGGGTCTGAGGCTAACAAAGACATGCGATGACTAATTAAGATGACTAATTAAGATGACTAATTAAGTGGCATTTGTGAACATGCTCTAAACAATGCTACTTAACTTCCATGCACTTCACAATGTCTGATCAGAAACTCAAGTCACTATTTCAAGTCAAATTTAAGTTGATGAATATTCATCTGGAAATTGTCAATAAAAGATGTGTTATCTCCCATGGCTCATGTGTTTGGCATAACAACATGAGTAATTTAGCATTCAGAAGTTCTTGGACACAAAAATGGCAATTTAAATCGTATTGATTTTTGTTAATCTTGTTAGACATATCTATTAACAGTTAACCATCATATGATTTAATTTTTTAAACATTGCTTTTGACATGACATTTTGATTTGCAGCAGGACATTGTACATGTGAACTGGACAAATGTTCTTGCGGTTTTGTTTTGATGCACAAAAGAAGCTGAGTTCCAGATCACACAGTGTAAAGCCTCATTCTCACTGCCGGTAAAACAGGTGTGCAACTTTCCAAAAGTAGTACAAAATACCTTCTTGAATTCTGTTCAAGAATAAGTGCCAAAATGATTTTGTTCCCATTTTTTCAACACGAGTTTGACATTTAAGCAGGAGTCGTTTGATGATGGACTGTTAGCAATACACACCATGATATATAATCACAAAGGGAAACTTTGCAAACAGTTATTTTCATTGAAAAAACTGATAAAACAAAACTCAATTAACTGTTATTTGCTATAATGTGAATTGCACTGAAGAAAGGTAATCATGTACACCTAAGCAGCACACTGCATGACTCTAGTTATAGTCTTCCACATGTGCACCAGTCGCACACGTGTTTTATCAACAGTGCGAAAGGGGCTTAAGTGAGCATGTGTACAATGCGGGCTAACCATACTGGACAAAATTACAACAAGCAACGAGCAACTGCAATTGGGCGAGCAGGACGACAGACGCTAAGAGAACAAATCTGATTGGTTAGTTTCGTGGCAAACGGTTGGTGGTTGGTTAACTCAGTTTACCTCGCGGATATTCAATTAGCTCTCCATGATCGTCAACTTCTGTAAGAAAATTAGTCACAGCAAACATGACCAGACCATATTAATCTACAATGTAATTTTACCCCATTTCCTGAGTGAGGATAATCTGTTTCTAGACATTTCAATTTTTCAATGCAGGAATTAGATTTTGAGCAAAATCGTTATTTGCGGTGCAAAACATTATTGTTCAAACTAGTTCCTTTTGGTTCAGTTGAACTTATTTGGGGGTATTTGAATTGATGCCAAAATCAAAGACCACAAGAAAAAAATATTTTTCAGGTACTGCCCTTTAATTGTTGAAAATTTTTCCTGCTTTTTTCATTTTGTAGCTACCACCAGTTTTGAATGGGGACATGAGGTGTATAAAATAATGCATAGAAAATGGGACTATATTTCAGAATAATCACACCAGCAGACAACAATAACATTAGTATCCTTTTTCAATACACATGAACTTCAGACAAACACGCTGACTTAGGTTAAACAGTCGTTTTCCAAATGTTAATGACTTCAGAAAACTGCTGGCGCACTGGCACTCACAGAACAAATAGAGAGATCCACTGAGGAGTGGGGGTAAACAGGTAACCCCCCCTCCCCCCCAATTAAATGCTCCAGAGGAGGATTCTAAAGCATATGAGAATGACCCCCCCCCCTTCTCCCGCTGCAAGCCTGGATCTGTGGTTACTATAGAGATCGTGTAGTACCACAACAGTCCAGGACAGTAAAATACAACTGAAAGTCAACTGCGCGTATAGTTTACAGTCAGACCCCACGTATTTTGTTACACACTGAGCATGCGGTTAACTGTTTATAACTGTTCCACCACAACCAACGTCAAACACAAAACTGCGCCAAGTTTTGATACCTAGGAGAAATACTCTTCTGCAAACAAAATTACTGTTATACTATTAGAAAGTTTTATTCTTCTTTGATCTGTAAGACAGAGAGGCAATGAAGATATAATATTCATGAAGCTTGCAATCATCACCAACATCCACCTTGAGCCCATAAAAAGACGTCTACACTAATTCTGCTCACATTAATTCTAACAAATGAGAAGCTTACATTACGCGATTACTTATAAGTTTTCAGTTACCACATCCAGCCAACTACCGAGTTTGGCTTACCCTTACGGTAAAAACATTGCCCAATGAAAATGGTAACATATTTTTATAGTCTGTTAAAAACTTGTAGGATATCTGTCTTCCTTGGCACTCGTTGCATCCGTTTTGCTTGGAACGTCGACTTCCCACAATCCATTTCAGATAACCCACAAGTCTCTAATTATAAAAAGGTCAATGACAACCGTATGTCCTTCTCATATCTCACTTAAGATCACCAAACGTGACAAGACAGACATTAAACAGCCAATCACAGTCAAGTCATATAAGTCACCGTTTTTCCACAAGTTCAGCTCCTGCATGATCAACATATTACATAAGGAAGGCAAATTTTGACAGTCATACTTTGTCCGAGCCAGACATTAAGGTACCACACGCATACGCACCTTGAGCAATAATTTTGACAGGCTCTTTCCCATCATTCTCTAGTTCTTTCTCCATCTCTGCCGTTTGATTCTCCACGTTCTCTTCATACGCCATGTTTTCATCGTACGTCTGCTCACCCTGGCTGTCTGTGTCCACCTCGACACCAGATGTTGACACCTGAGCAGATTAACCACAATCCATCAATTAACACAAGGAGTAGACCCCCCCCCTTCTTTCCAAGTTTCAGGGGGTGGTCTCTGGTCGTACTCTCCGTATAGAAGTGTAGAGTATTTTTCCATTTATTTCGCATGCTTACTTCATTTCACACAGTCAAATTTACTTCCCCTTCCATGCCCCCCAACCCCACTTCCAAAAATCCTGATTTAGTCATTTTGGATTGGACATTAAAGAGACCAAGGATATTGGAAAACTTTCATTTTGAGTAACTTACAAGCATAATTCTCAGTTTTAGACGAACCCTTTTAGGCACGTCTTTCATCGTCAATAGCAATTTACAGCATTCCTTATATACTGCTGTTTGCCTATACACTCAGTTACAGTAGCTTGCTGACACCTAGTACTGTATCTTCCTAAAGTTTACCCACCATGCCAGTAACCTAGGTAACTATGCTGTATCTTCACCAAGCATGCGACATAATTGCTTAAATCAAAACTTTCAGCTAAAAAACTACTGGAACAGAAGTTTTTCAAAAAATAAATTTCATGGAGAAATAAACACAGAGAAAAATCAGACAACAACACAACTAAAATCATTTGAAAATAACCCGTCACTTTCAGTTTTGAAATTTCGATAATTTTCAGTGAGAAGTAGTAGACAACTTTTGAAAATGACAGCAGCGTACTTAGTTAATCAAAACGAACATGTCATTTTCAATTGTTTTTTTATCTTTTAATTCTTAAAGGTTGAATTATACGAAGCCTAAGTAACCACTGTCCTAACTGAATCAGGATTTAACCTGAGTTGTGTTATCGCAATGGTAATGCTGCCCGTTATTCAAGCTTGGTTGGAGTAAATTACCCGAACAATCTTACTCACTCGAACATGCAAAATGTGAATGAATTAGACACTGGAAAAATCCTTATCTGATACGCCACCTTATGGCGACATGATAAACTACAATCTTTTTATAGAGGGCGTTGATCACACGGAAGGGTTTTAATGTGTGCGACAGTCAGCACATGTACACTGATGAAGACAATGACAATGATATTGGCGATGATGATGACGTTTGTAGTTAGTGGAGGTCAGGTGATGCTGATGAAGGAGACAATATGAATGATGGAAGTGGAGATGGAGGAGGCAATGATGTTCATGGTGGTGACGATGACGATGGAGATGGCAATTACGACAAACATGATGATGATGGTGATTAAGATAGTGATGACGATGACGTTACTGATATGGTGATGATTTCTCTGTTGGTGACGATGGTGATGACGGTGGTGATGGTAACGATGATGATTGAAGATTATAATGACGGTGCTGGTGTAAACATATCGACACAGATGTGGACAATGTGGCGACAAAATAACACAGAGAACAAAATTATCGTGTTAATGCACTACACTGTACAGAGAGCTGGCATACCTTCCGTGAGAACATGTACGGAGATTCACCCCTATAATAGGGGTTATCCTTGAAGAAAAGTGGGTGGAAGACGTGCAAATTAAAATCATGTGACATATAGACTATACAAAACTGTATGCAGTTTTAAGGACCTCTGGTGGCAGTTTTGACAAATGCATTGCCTACAAAATGGTAGATTTTTAAAGTATGTGAAATTGTGCGAAAATAAATTACAAAATAATTGACTCAATTTCGGTATTGGTCGATGAAGTTTTCGTACAAACACGAAAAATGTAGCAAAGAAAGCATTGTTCGAGATAAACAAAGAAACAATCGTAACCTCCAATGGGTATTCAGAGATAACAAGTGGTGATTAATTTAGCTTCCTGTGGCAGCTAAATCATAGCACTACAAACAGCACACGTAAAAATGCCCACTATTGCGCTCACAACTGACTGTTTTACAGATAAAAAGAGACTGTTCATGCAATGGATTGTGGGAATCGCCGCACACCCACAGAGAAAATCACCATTACCTCACCAGGTGGTAAGAAAGGAGGTGTTCCACGCTGAATAATGAGACAGGCACAATCTGGTGTGCCTAATCTTCTGATGTAAGGCATAATGCCGGACACGAAAAATCACATGATTGAAAGGCGATCGCTTTCCGTGAGGTTGGATTGTTGAATTGTGGCATAGAAGTCATTTCTATAAGGCAATTAGCACAGATTTCTCGTAACAAATGTGTGAAAAGTGTTGTGGTCTACAGCATGCAGTCCACTTTAGGTATATATCCGTAAAAGGTCAATGACATATATATATATATGACTTACCATACTGAGCTGCGTTTTGCTAGTGGGTGTCGGTGACATATGTCGGCGTTCATTCGATGCCACCAAGTCTCCAACAGTATCATCCTTTTCATGGAAACTCTCCGTCTCTCCTTTCTCGAGGTCAGTGACCTTCAACTCCGAGTTGGGCGCGTCAGCACGCGACAAATTAGCTGTACTCCCGTTCAGTTTTTCAGAGCTCTTAGTCCTTTCTGTTATCTCCGCACTTCCCTCGTGGTGGCTAGCTAGACTGGTTCGACTTTTACGAACATTGTTCGCGTCATCTGCTCCACCAGATGTGCTGTCCTCGCTCCGTCTGCTACCCGCACTGCCAGACGGGTTTTGCTTCTTCTTTTTCTCCTTAGCCTTCTGCTTTTCCAGCACCTGTTGTTTTAAAGTGGCCGTGTCGTATTTAAATACAGCAGATTTTTTGGCATTCGCTGCTTTTTGCTCCTTTTCTCTTCTCTCCTGCAAAAGTTTGACAAACGTCAATGATCGCAAGCATGGCAAGTCGAAGCACAAAAATTGTGCTGAGGTCAGCAAAGAAATTGTCAAAGACTGCACAAGAATGAAAAAGCTTCTTGCGTGAAATTTGCAGAACTTTAAGAGAATCTGGAAAAGCAAAAAAGTAAATAACCAAAGACTGCATAAGAATGGTAAAGCCGTTTGCATTAAATTCGTAGAATTTTGAAAGAAAATGCAGAAAAGCAAAGAGTGTAATTACGTTTTATAGAACCAAGTGGAACGATGAATAACATACTATTTAAAAGCCTAAAAGCTGTCTTGTACTTACAAAGGGTTTGACTAACCCGACTAAATTCACTAAATAGTCTTAGTCGAAGACTTAAGGCAACAAAAATATTTAAAATCTTCTGACAGCTTTCAACTAATGTCGTCAAAGGACTGAATTATACAACGTTTTCAACAAATCTGAATTTCATGCTGTCACTATGTAATTACTGATAGGTGACACTAGTACAGTAACTCCAAACTAATTACGAAAACAAACTAAAATCAATTACTCAACAGCACGCAGTTAACTATTGAATTACCCACAATGCATCACTCATTCAATAGTGAATATCACGCTGTAATTCTTCAACACAAATCAATCTACATGTGTACTTTATTAGTGCAAACAAACTAAATAACACTGTGAAAACACAAACTCGTGTCTACTAGCAAGTCAAATCTCACGAAACCGCCCAGATCTAACGAAATGCCCAGGTCACGAAATGCCTTTGACAGAATCATTTTTAGACCATCTTCATGAAAAATGAATATGATGAACACAGCTTTCAGAAGCTGCCTTCGATTGATAAACAGCTTCAAAATGTCCACTGTATCACAATACAATTTAGCTCAAATACAAACTGATGCTATAATTTAGAACTGAACAGGAATTGTATTGTCATCAAGTCGCAGTTAGTTTCGCATCTGTTAAAAGTGAAAGTTGAGGTTTGACTTGAGGATAATAGATTACATGCAACAATGATTAGAGACACGTTCAAACACAGGTACATAACATATATCAAACATTTCATAAGACTATAATATAAACTTCTTAAAGAGATCATGCACAGATGAATACTCATGCTTTCAGAAGACAAATTATAAGTTTTTACATGAGAAACAATCCTACGTCATGCGCAATCCAGAAATGATATCAGTGTTTAATATTCAACACAGAGACAATGGAGGATTGTATTACCTTTCTCAAAAATTGAGCTCAGGAGATTTTGAAAGGAAAAATACAAAAAGCCACAATGAGACGTGAGGCGACAATTACTCTACAAAAATGATCTGTTTCCAAAATCTGCAATTTGCAATATGCGTACTATCACTATCAACCCCAGGAGAGAGAACGGAGATTGTTGGAACTTTCGACTAATTGTTTCACAACAAACTCACCAAATTTGGTGTACAAAACAAAAAAATGACCCCATGATCAAAAATGATGAGTAAGTCCAAGAAAAATGTTACAAATGAAATCCCAATACTCGCGCTTATTTTCGTCTTGTTTTAAGCCTTCAACACACCCAAAGCAATGCAAATGAAATAATTTGGAAACAGGTCTGAAATTCTTAATTTCGTTTGTTTTTGAACAGAGCAATTTTGTAGAGATTAAGTGTAGTGCAAATATCCTAGTAAATGACACAACATACAAAAACATAATTTTGTTAACTTATGAATCATTGTTTTTAAAACCATGGTGGTAAGATCGGAACAAACAAGAGCACTGGATCAAGGCAAAAACATTATTTTAAGAAATAAAGTTGATATGTACGTGTCATTTACTCGGAACAGTACAGTTTGACAATGGCACAACAACTTGCGAAGGATAACATCAAAATGACGACAAGAATAAGACGAACATCCTGTGGAGAGAGATAAATATTTAAGCGTAAAATATTTACTGATAAAACAAAGCACAAAAACTAAAGCGAAATAAAAAAATAAAAAACTAAGCTAAATTTAGAACTCGAGGTTATGACTATGGTTTTCAAACTAAGAGATATAAAATACAAAAAGGCAATAAAATTAGTACAGCAAATAATGCTACACAGCGTGATGGATGGGTACACCTCTGGTGGATGCATCTTATTATCACTGAGGTCAAAGTCAGCTCAGATATCCCTAATTGTCAAATAACTTTCGAAGGCCAGCCACTACTGGCTTTATGAAAAACTACAAACATTTTACTTCACTTGTCTGCAATACTGGGATATTTTGGTGATATTAAAGCTAACTGGAAAGCGTGCATTGAAGTCTCTAAATGTAAACTTCCCATACATAGACACTCATAAATCAACATCAGAGTACAAATCTACCAATGCCTCGACACCTGCAACCTCGTAATAATAGTGATGATGAATAGGTTAGTGTTATTCTAGTCAAGTCACATGTTGGAAGAAAAAATAACATAACAATCTAATTTTGGGTGACTTCCTTGGAAAAACACACGCTACTATGACCGCGAACAAACTAATATGTCAACGCCAATGCGAGGTTGTAAGCAATGCTTTTAAATTGTCTACATGGATCTAAATTTATACGGGATCCTTTGTCAGGTCTAATGTATTCACTTGAAACCTTCGAAATGAGTTTGTAAACTCCTGAGATTGGTGCTTTTAGGGCACATGTCAGAAACGACAACTACCATAGCTAGACCAATATGTCTTCATTGAATCAGAGTCAAATATAAATTAAAATTTAAATTGAAATTATACAAATTAAAAGGATTTTGTATATTAGCAATCACAAGTGTAATGAAACTTGGCTCACATATGTCAACATTAGCTCCGTCCTGACTTAATTTATTTTTAATTTTGAATAATGAAAACAAATATTTCTAAAAACAACTTAAATTTGTTACCAAGCTCTAACAAAATTCTTACAACTCGGTGTCTACATTATATTGCAATTTTAGAAGAGTTAAACAAAAAGGAAATTGAGTCCTGTCAATGCAGGATCATTAAATAAAATCATCACTAAAACCTCAAACTCAACAAGACTTTTCAATGACAAAAGTGTTCACCAAATATTATTTACAAGAATCACATTTCTAAACAATATCACGACACATATATTCATTTGATTAACTTCACATTTAAAACAGTTTTTGTTGCCACGCAATCTGCAGTCTGTAATTTCCTAACAGAACACTATATGCTAATCTGTACAAACACTTTGGCTGGCTCTTTTTTTAAATAAAGGTACATAGGTAATGGGAAGACTATATCTTTGAGGGGGTATTCCAAATAGACTTTCAAATACGAAGACCCTGTTACAGGGCCTGGTTAACAAAGAAGGTATTCACCTGGGAACAATCCCAGGTAAACAATCCGGGTAAACACCTGTGCTAAGAGAGGTATAGGCTATTGACAGACCTATTAGCTAGCCCTATGCAAGTGCCTTAGCGCTTTTGTTGCCTATTTCAACATAATTAAGCTCAATGTGGCAGGGTTGCCTGTTTGTAGCAACGCCTGATATTTATTTGAGCTGTTAGTAACTTGGAAGTGGATTAGCAGGTCAAATGACCAACCTTGAGTCTCTAACACAATTGTATTGACATAATAGTCGTTTGACTATTCACCGTGATGCGAGACACAGAGTGCATTGCCCAACGCTCATCTTTTAGAGAAACGTAGGAAAGCTACTTCGGTGGAATGCATAAAATTCTGACATGCTGACCACCAGAGCAGCGGCACAATTTAAAGATACACAAGACAAGTTCTTGGAGACAAGAAAAGTAGACCACTGGTGGCACAATCATAATTTAAAGTTACACAAGTCGAGTTCCTGGAAAGTAACCCGCGACACGTGATTACAATGAAATCAGGTGCCTAATCGCTCACTGTGGGTGGCATACAATAAAAATTTGCGCAAGTCAGATTCAACTGAGTCAAGAGACTATCCACAAAAACACGCTCACATTTACGAAAATAAACTAAGCGTGTTTTGAAAAAAATATACCAATCTGAGAGTGCTGCAATATCCAGCTGTTATGGTGAACTATGGCTTTCATACAGCACAGAGACGTAGTCGCTGCATGGCTGCATGACAACAAAGCGTTAACTATTTATTCCTTTTGCCTAATAGTGACATATTCAACACCATTTAATGCACTACGAACCATGTTCTGAAGACAAAACATCAACTTTTTCTCAGGTGTATTTGGCCGTCCAAAACAAAGCCATCGCATTCTTATCCTTTGTTTGAACTTAAGTGATAAAAGCCCCCAAGTGTCTTGGTGATTGAAAGTAACTCGCTATGACAAACAACTTAACTTAATGAGCTCAATCTGAAGCATGACCTATGACCTGTCAATCATCTCAAACCTAGAAATCATTTTAATCTGAGGAAGAAACCAAGACAAGACTGATTTCATAAGAGTGATTTTGACACAAATCACCGGCTCACTGGTTGCAAGCTAGACCTGAGGCTTTTCCACATAATCTGCATTTCCTCAAAGCAATCCTAAACAAACCATGATTTCATGTTAGGGTGCACGTAGTAGGTGAGCTTGGATAAAGTTGTTACAAAATTATATTCAGAAGATTTTATAAAATCAAAGTTAATAATAAAAAATGTTACAACCTCCATGATTATGAAAATCTAAATTTCGCTGAAATTGCTCAAAAAAGACTAAATCTACATTAAAAATTGTTTAAGAGATGTGAATTAAATAAAATAATATATTTCTAACTATGTCTAGAATAACTAGACTACAATGTTACTGGCACTACAAAAACAATGTGCTAAAACAGCAAAGTTCAAAACATTTCATTAGTGTGTGTATTAGTCAGGTGAGGCTATAACAAAGCTTGGCAAGACGTCTACGTCTGATTACCATTTGGCTGCTAGTTTCAGCCTGCGAGTTTTCCGTGACCGATTTAGTCAGAGAAACCTGTGACGATTTCTCCTTAAGTTTCTCGGCTTTTCGTTTCTCCTCATTTTGAGCCTCGTCCTTCAAAGTCTAACAACAAAAGAGCATCTGGCGTAACAGAAATGAACAGAAAAGCCCATTTGGCTACTAGGTGTTGCTACTGAAGTGGGCAGGACATCAAAACGAAGAAAACAAAGGTAAACATTGGGTAAAGATCAAAAGGTTCACTGTGGAAGAGACTGTGTCCATGCGTACTCTCAAACCCAAAATTCATAGGTAGATCTAAGCACAAGGGCTTATTTCATCCCAGACCATCTTTCAAACACTAAGGTAATGTGAGAAAGGTATATCAACAACCATTTACTGCAATTGGAAAGTCAAGGAGGTGACAGAAAATGAACAGGTAGTGATTGATAAGCGTGTGAGACAGTGGCTAGCTAGGATCATTAAATCCAACAATGTGCCTCCCAAGTGTATACTTTTTGAATGGTCGTTAGGCTACCTCTTTTTCTGCATGACAAGTATTAATGTTCAAACGCAGAGATAAGCTCCTGAGGATTAAAGAAATCTCCCAGAATGCTCGAGCGTAATTTGAAAGTATTATGGATCACCGTCGCTTTCACAGTTTGTGTTTTACATAAGTACGAGACAATAGTGAAGTCAAGACCACCAGTACTTTGATTGGATTTGGCAGTATTTGTGCTTGGACAGTTACTCTAATCGATGTCTGCTTTCTCTGCAATTCGCAATCTTTAAAGCAGCATTGATTTTGTTGAAAGGGTGTCGTACAGTGGTCGACATGTACATGGAATAAGCTGACCAAATTCTCTTTCCATTCATGACTCGGTAAATAATCAATCATGTGGGGTCACTACCCGCCTGATGGTGTCAGTCTCGCAATGCACTCAGACATCACCACGCAGAACTCCAAGTCATTTCGTAAAGATTATATTCTCTGCCTACCATACATCAACTTGGAAACAAGACTCAATCAAAACACTGGTGTTATCGACTGCTCACAACACTGGGAGAGTGCGTGTTGCAACATTTGACAGATTTCACGAAACACACCATCTGCTTGTGAAGGGCGACTGATGAGTCACCCAGGAAATAAAACCGCTGAGAGAATTATAGGGATCTAAGGACAATTCTTCAATTATCGTGATAATAATGAGCTCATAATCCACTAGGTGGCGCTGGAGATTCAATCAAACAGTCGTGCGTGTGATAAATGGATGGATTCTGGTAGTCATACACATTTTTAACCCATAAATATCCCCACAGTGGTTAAGAGCTCTGCGTTGTCAATCACTGGATGGTAAAACAAGAACCCATTCCTCATTAGCAACGCCACCTAGTGAGACCTTGGTAAGATGAAATAAAACATTAAACAAAAAACGCATGTGATAGGAAGAACATGTAAAAAAGAGAAAAAAGTTGGAGCATTTTTTCTGATTCACTTTTTCTGTAGAATTTGTGGCATATGAATACACTGAGTAACCTCTTTACCTTGTCAGTGTTGTCTGCCTCTTCATCGTAGGACATAGCGACGACAGCCAGCATTAAGTTGACTAGATAGAACGACCCAAAAAATACGACCATCATAAAAAATAAAATATTCCACGGACCACTGGCGAAGATAATCTGAAAAAAGGGTAAAGAACAACTTAACACAGTCTTAAAGTTTACAAAGACACGTCAATAAGAACCTCATCCAGTCGTTTTTAGGTATATGTAGGTACAATTTCATCAAAGTTATCACGCGTTTTCAAAATTATAGCATTTTAATTAAAATCAATTGTCAATCAGAAAAGAATAAGATGATATTGATCACAGTTCCAAAACTTTACTCCTTCTGGCGAGAAAACATGTCTGTAAAAACAACTGCATTTTCAAAATACTTTGATAAAAAAAACAACACTTCCTACGTGTCCATATAAGAACAAAAGCTGTCCTGACATGTCCATATAAGGGCAGAAGGTTGTCCCTAAATGTCCTTATAAGGGAAGAAGGCAGTCTCTCAATAGCCGTATAATAGAAGGCAGTCTCTAAATGGCCATAATGGGTGACAGGCTGTTACTTTTCCTACCTTATTATATTGGTCCTCCCAGAAGTCAAGTGTCACCAGCTGACATATGGACAACATGGCCCAGGCAAAGTTGTCGTAACTTGTGTAACCATTGTTGGGATTCTCACCGGCCTGAAGGCATGTATAGTTGGCAGGACATCGTCTGTGAGAGAGAGACAGAGAGATATGATATGTAATTGATACACAATATACATGTATGGTTGGCAGGGCATCGTCTGTGAGAGAGAGACAAAGAGATATGATATGTAATTGATACACAGTAAGATACAATTACCAAAAGTTGGATATACACAGCTATAGATCCTCAAAGTCACTTCATTAAGCACCACCGGAGTAGACAATACAGTGCAGTAAAAATAAGCAATTATAGAGAATATAAGAAAGGTTATTATTGCACACTAATCATACATTGGGAATACGTTGAAAGACTGACACATGGAATCAACAGCATCAGTACTTCAAAAATTTAAATAAACCTGGCACCTAAGTAACGATAAAGGAATGCTATAGATATCAACACCCAGCAGAATACAACAAGATGAACAAACTGTTGATGTGTATTAAGTGCTATAATGACACAAGACGCCCCAGTCAAATATGCAGCAATGGATAATAACGATATTATATGAATTTATTATGAGTTTTATCCGTGTCTTCGTAAAGGTGTGATCATATTTCTTTATCAATGGTAGTCAAGTGACACGCTCCATTTTCACTAATCATTCAGTCCAATGCCTGCATCAGTCATGAGTTTGCTGGCGTTTTCTGCAAGCTTGTATCGATTACTTCTTGTTATGATAAATAGCATAAACCTCAACAGAATTATTTCCCTGCAAACTATCCCAAAAACCTTCTCCAACAAATATTGATCAAATTTTATGGTGCCCTTCTTGAAAACTAAAGAATGATGTATTTGCATGCTAGCTATGCTAATGTGTAGCAGGAACTAAACAACAATGCCTATTTTTACATAATCTATACTAAACAAAGCACAGTTGTAGTCAGAGATAATGAATTAGCCTGCAAGTTCCACTTTACATAGGTCTGTCTCCATGATTTCTCAGCTGTGTTTCACTAACTTCAGACACGCTTCACATTTGTTCTTACACAGACATTTCCTCGTTAATCCCAACTAAAAACTTACATAGAGCCCGATGCGTTGCCACAAATGATGGCTTCTCCGTCTCCATTGAGTAGATAGTTACCTGAAATTGACCATAAAAATACACTACAGAACTCCCCTTAAAGTTGTATTGCATGCTGCTTAGGTAGTATGACTAATACCTTGTGACATCCACAGTGTTAACACACAATGGCAACTGTTGAATGTTTTCATTTAATTTTGCAAAATGTCACAAAAATCACGAAACGGTAAGTTGTGAAATAAAACAAGTTAACACAGTGCAATCGAAATTAGGGCTTATGCCACTTAATTCTCATTTTCTCATTTTTATTTTGAAGTTGGACACAATTTACTTGCCTATTATGCAAGATTTCTTTAACCCCTAACACCAACATCAAAAACAACGAACATCAATGACATCACAATGTGAGCAAGTCCTCTCCAGTTTAGCTGGCAATGAGCAAATACTACACAACTTGACTAAAAGTTAATCTTATTGCCTAACTCCTTCACTAAAAGTCTTGTTACCTTTAAATTACGGACAACTGTGTCTCACCAAAAACCATAATAAAGCTATTGTCGAGGATAGATTTAACTCAACTGCGGATACAAAAACATAATTTCTTAAGGATTCACACAATATATTGGTGGAATCTCTTCAAGGGCTTAGGATTAACATGGCTTCATTAAGACTTCCACACTCTTTGAACTTACTCTATGCTATAACTGTCTCTATCATCTAAAGGTACTGTTCACAAGCAGTCATTTTCCTTTGTCTGCACAAAAACAGAAACAGAAGACACGTCTATTGTTCCATCAACATTATCATAATGCATATGTAGTGACGTGTCATGACACATTTATTTACTCGCAGCTATGTTGTCTTACTTGAGTCATTTATCCAGGCTGCATACTGGGCATGTAAATGTGACGAGTTGTCTATGAAGATGGGCCACGGATCTTTGACGCACTTCTGACGGAGGGCGCCCATGTAGACTTGGAGGGCAAGCAACGCGAATATCATCATGACGAATATGGTGAGCAACATAACCTCGGCAAGCATACGGAATGACTTTAACAAAGCACCGATGATGGTTTTCAGGCCTGCAAAACAAAAGTTTATAAGTCGGCTCAAGTTCAACTTTTGAAAAAGTTCTTCGGGTGAAGACGTCGTTAAATTTGTCGACAAAAATAGCAAACAAGAATGTTTTTCTCAGTTGCTTGCGGACATTGAAATGTATTGTTTGCAGCTCTTATAAAAATGACATTTGTCACAGTCTACAGGAAACTAAGCCTTTACATCAATAAGAAATTAAGACTTTAAGATTTGATAAATGTCACGTTTAGCAATTCGTTTTTGTTCCAATTTGAAGATTTGTTACCAAAGCTCTGTCAAAAAACTAACAAAACAAACTTTTTGGAAATCAACACTACACTGTCTGCTCACTATTGGCTCGTAGCATACTCTAAAAAACCTTCTATGTAACTTTTGGTGACAATTCTCCGTTGGTTGCACCTAAAATTTCTCACAATAAGAATCCATTATCCACAGCACTTACCTGGAAAGATGGAGACAGCCTTCAATGCCCGAAACACCCTGAACGCGCGTATACCAGAGAGCGCGGGCCCACCTTCTGCTACGGCGTCCATTATCTCGGTGACATAGCTGAAATGGAGAGCATGATGACGTCTTAATCACAATCTTTAAAGGAATATTGAACCCGATTTTGATGACTATGGTATTGTGCAACCTCACTAATTTGTAGAGCGCAACATGGCTGACAACAAACAAACTGTATAGGAGATGACAAAACGGAATTTTGTTGATGAATGTTTAATACCCAGGGAGTAACAGTGGTGACTTCCTAGGCAAGTCACTTCATTGGCCAAAAATAGACAAATAGGACCACTGCTTGGCAGTCATAGGTTAAATAGCACATTACATGTATTTTGTGTGTTTACATTATTTGTTGAAATATTCACATATCTAAGCTCCCTTCTGGTGTCATATAAACTGTGATCTGTTACCCTGAGCATAAGCATATCAACAACACAAAATAAAAATTGAAAGGTGGGGTTTTCGCTGAATGTGGATGTTAACCACTACAAATATGGAAAAAATTCACCAGTTCATACAGTAAATCTTATTTTGTTCAAGATCCAGGAGCCTGTACCAAATGTTAGAAATAAGCAACACTGTCTATTCCAAATTCAAGAATTATGATCGACAAGTGACTATTCAACTTGATCTAACACGCTATGCAGAAGCTTGAAAACACTCTGCCCTCAGTGTCTATTTTCCGAGACTTTATGAAGTCCATCTTTAGATCGTTGATGTACAACACAGTGCCAAAATATATGGTGAAAAACAAAATTACCCATGTCTAAATCGTCAAAATCAAGAAAATTTAATTTTGTTGCAAATTTCCTTGAGAGCTTGCTGTGTATAAAAGATAGTCTCAACGGACATTGCACTCTGTTTGAAGTCTCAAACTAGTCACGCAATCTGCTCTTCTTTTGAAAGCTGCTTCAAGATGAAGCTTTTATTTCTGCGCTAATTCATTCTTCAACATAATTCTATCTAGTTGTCTGTGTACTAATGTTCACAGTTATTTGTTTAAGCCTGAATTCCCATTTCCCTTGTGTTGACTGATGATTAAAATGGACATTGTGGTCCAACAAGACTGTAAACCTCTTATACAAGGCTATTGAAAATTAACGAAGTGAAAATTGAACTAGGAAAATTGTATGCAGCATTCAGTCTTACCTAATAGTAGGGAAATGTTGATTCAACAAAATTTCTTTCATTAAATTCATAAATTATATTTGACCAACACAGGTGAACAAACACGTTTTTTTCTGACTTTAATTGAGTTTGACAGCGTAACAAAGGCAAATCTTCTCAGTTTACAAGACAGAACTATTTTGCATGCAGATGGCATAATATTTGGAGTAGAAACTTTTTGATCCTGAAAATGGAAAGTTAAAGCCCAGAGCGCCAAATGTTTCAAGTTGTTTTGACACTAAGATTTAACATTTACGTAACAATGTCTCTTGTGATGAAGTTACGTAGCACCCTAGAAAAAAATCCAAGTTAGGCATAACATTAGAACACTGGGGCCTGTTCCAAGAAACTGACTTAAGTTCATTTTTGACTTAAGTTTAAGATTTGTCTTAACTTCTAAACTTTGAAACTTCCACATTCGGTAAGTTTGTCAAAATTAAGACAAAACTTCTGTTAAACACTTAAGTCAACTTAAGATCTCTTTCTTGAATTGGTTTTGAAATAAATTTAACTTTTATTTTAAAATTTACTAAAATTTAAGATTTGTCTTAGCTAAGTCAGGTTTGTTGGAACGGGTCCCTGCTCTAATATGTACCTCAGAAATGGCAGAATGAACTCGTCAAACCTTCAGATACAATGCTTTATTCGTAATTCTCGAAACGGATTTAGGAATTGCTTTTTCATTATTTGTTGCGACGTAGTCAGGCTCAGAAAAAATGAAAAATGGCGATTTTAACAATTATTTTTTGCAAAATAAGCAAAGAATTGTCACAGTCAAAAAGAAGTTACTTACGAAAGAACGACAACGATGAAGTCAAGCCAGTTCCATCCATCGCGTAAATATGTATACTTGTTTAAGATGAAACCTCTGGCGCAAACTTTGATGATGAATTCCAATGAATAAATAACCAGAAAGACGTACCTGCAACAAAGTTGACATAAAGACCACGGTGTTGATGCAATTTTCCAAAAACAACATCATCACTGCTAGTCTATGCTGTGTCTACATGG
The DNA here is from genome assembly GCA_002633005.1 of Phoronis australis. NCBI lineage: Eukaryota > Metazoa > Phoronida > Phoronidae > Phoronis > Phoronis australis. The sequence continues at coordinate 448,149 of NMRA01000001.1, forward strand.
ATAACATGTCATGTGAACAAAACACCATACACGTCAAAACTTAACACAAATGCGGCAATTAGCTTACTTGTGTATCACTTCTACATTATCAGAAACACCTACAGCAGCAATGGAAATTCTTATTGGCTTGTTTCCACTGCACATATACCTCAGTGGTGAAGCTGTACTTGCAGCTTACTGTGTGAGGTGTACATGGGCATGGAAGAGTGCGCAAATCATTGGTACTGTAGCATACAAGACCCATGTTAATGTATGCAACAGATTTCTATCAAGAGTTGGGTCTTCTTTGGCAATGCTTGCGATGACTTCAAATCTTAAACACATCACTATAGAAATTGGTGGTGATCAAGGCATGGTGAATTTCACTGACCAACGGTCAGTTTGTTATACTGAAGGCTCTAAAACAGGATCAGGAATTTACTTTCCTGACCTTAGAGAATGCACCTGGATATATGACTAGATATTATAACAACAGGTCGAAATTATCACCATCCATTAGGCTGCTGTACAGACTAAATCAGCATTGGTCAATTCTCGGTAACAAGGAACTCTTTATACTCTCGTATACAGTCAAGCAGCCATTATAAGGCTCTATCTATGAAGTCTAAAATCAGCTCAAGATGTGTTTTGGCTAGTGTTGATGAGCTCAATCGCTTCACAGCCAAACGTGAAGTACATGTCAACTGGGTCAAAGGTCAGCATTAATGGTAGTGAAGCTAGTGATTACCTTGCCAAACACGGAGCAATTGTACCCTGTTTTGTTCCAAAACCCTGCACACCAGTCCTATATAACTATTGCTGGGCAAAGGTACAACAATGGGTTTTTTATAAATTGTCAACGAATGCATGGAGGATTTGGAGGTGCACATACAGACAAACAACACTTGTGCTTATTCCAGAGGTTCCAAAAGACTCTTATATGTAGACAGACTGGATATTCCACACGTGATTCAAGTAATTAGTGAAACCTGCAACTTATCTTGGTATGGAAATATCACAGGTCATATGTGGCCTTTTCAAACAGCCCTATGTGTGGCTTAAACGCTCGCACTCTCTAACATTTAGTGGATATTCGTCCTGTTCATCAGGATTTTTGTAATCTCCTGCCAGATAGACATAAACTTGCCGGATAGAAATGACCAGAACATGAAGGTTCGAACGCAGTTTTCATTTTGGGAGAAAAACGGTAAGATTACGTAGAAGACTGTACTCAGGAGGAATGCAAAGACATCCCCATGAGTCTTAATCAGATGATTAGTGCAATGAGATCAACTGTGTGGCCTAAGCACCCCTGGTGTACCGCAGAAGGCACTATAGGCAACCTGCCTATTTTTTTAATCAAATCCACGATTGTCTGGTATCAATTAAAAGTCGAAAAATAATTTCCACCCGCTTTCGACTTTAGCAAAATGTACACTTCCACAAAGTTCAATGAAGTGTTTCTATAGATATTTGGCTAAATGCTAGTAGAGATTTGTTGTGGATACGGAAAAGATTAATTTTACTAATAGTCCTCAGTGACAAATCACACATTATTCAACCAGTCTGATAATTACACCCAGGGCAGAATTATTCAACAGTCATTCTCCTCTGTGATTATGGCTGTCTATCAACTCTTATCGATTTCATAGCAGGAAAATAGNCTTTCGACTTTAGCAAAATGTACACTTCCACAAAGTTCAATGAAGTGTTTCTATAGATATTTGGCTAAATGCTAGTAGAGATTTGTTGTGGATATGGAAAAGATTAATTTTACTAATAGTCCTCAGTGACAAATCACACATTATTCAACCAGTCTGATAATTACACCCAGGGCAGAATTATTCAACAGTCATTCTCCTCTGTGATTATGGCTGTCTATCAACTCTTATCGATTTCATAGCAGGAAAATAGCTGGGCCAAGAGTAAGGCTTCTTCCTATTGACACAACTCTACATGGCTTTGTATTTGGTTGAACAGTAACACAACAGGGGAAACAATGCAATCAGCAGTGCCAGCTTTGTCCACAAGAGTGGCTGACAAATGATTACATGAAGCTGGCACAGGAGGGGGTGCGAGGAAATGGTGTGGGGATAATTGATATTGGGGAATGGGGGACTGAAATACTATTGTTGATGGGCTATGTGGGTTGCTTCCATGAAAAAGTCAAGCATTCATACAGAGTTCAGTTGTTCCACAAACAATCCCCATTTGTAGAAATTAATTTCCAAACAACCCAAAATGTTGAGACTCATGGACAGCTCAGTCAATTTTTACTAATTAAGCTAGAAACAGTTCAATAGCAGATTCCATGTTTGCAAAAAATATGGATAATACTCAAAAGTTTCTGCAGATTTGTGTAGTTGGAAAAGGGAAACTTTGGGAGAGTTAAGAACTCCCAAAGTGAACCTTTTAGGCACCCTCTCGTAAGGAAACAGATCAAGAAAAAGTCACTCTTCTCAGCATAACATCCCGCACCCCTCTTCTATGGGAGTAGTCCCCCCCAGGGGAGCTAACTACAGGAACATTTCTGAGAATGAAAAATAATGTTGCAATATCAAGCCATTGACATTTAGTAAATTTGTGATTCACTGAAGAAATAAAGGGGGAATCAAAACAATCGATATACTGCAAACTGCATAACACAATATTTGTATGAACTGTGTTATGTCACATCCCGGGGGGTTACTCGCATGAAGTGAACAGAGTGGAATTAACTTTGCTGAACAGGGCAGTGGGCTGTTAAAGAGGAAACTTTCAAAAAGTCTGGGTAGACATTTCCTCTCCTAATCAAACTTAATAAGTTGGCATCAATACTAGTAACAATAACGCCAAATATAATTAGTATACAGACATAACATCTAACAATGGTAATGGTGATTAGTATGTGGACGTATAATAAAAGCCATCTGTATTTTAAAGATAATCACAATAATAGTAATGATAATAATAATAATAATAATAATGATAATAATAATAAAAATAATAATAATAATAATGATAATGATGGTAATGTCAATGTCAATAATAGTAATAGTAATAATGATAATAATGTTAATAATACTGATAATAACAGTAATAATAAAAGGTACTTACTCAGCAGATTTGTTTATTGTGTATTGTCGTGAATAGTCCTCAGGAGATAGTTGGCTTTGGTCAGGTTCCGGAAAGGAGAGAAACACTAGGTTGACCAGAATGGTCAGCGTGATAAAATAGTCCAGAAACTGGTTTGTAGCCACGTAAACCATGAAGCGACGGATTGGGTGCCATGGCGACAGAAAGAACAAAGCTTTGGTGGCACTGAAGCGGAAAATGAGCTTCTTTTTGATGCGTTTGTTGACGACAACAAATGTCTGAAAGACAAAAATGTGTAAATTGGCAACAAGAGTGATATTTGGAAACAAAGAGGTTTCACTTGCAATTCTCCCAAATCTATTTCATGGCATTCCTGAAGGTACAAATGTCTACAGTGAACGTGGTTTCTATTGATAAATTTCTTTTGTACCCACATTTGAGGAGCATGTTGTGTACCCTAAGTTTCATCGAGATTTAGAAAATGATAGACATGATTTCATTTTTATGCAGAAAAATTCAAAACATTGGAGCCAAAGTTGAAAAGAAAATTTCAAAACCAAGCAAATGTTTGAATTGAAGATCAAGAATTGAGTTTCGCTCAAATGACAACATGACAATCTGTAGCTACATTCCACATATTCAGGCATTTTTCACACTTAAGCGACACAAACCTACGATGACCTCAACACATCACGTTTACCACACCCTGACTTAGTTCGGTTAATGCAAAAATCTCCTACAAGAAGCTAAAGATCACGTGCTTCGCTTGTAGTACATGGCAATATCTCCTCGAGTCTTATATTTTCGCAAGTTTCTCAACTTTACAAAATTCACACCCTGTCGTCACTTTCATCAATTAAATTTCCCAAATGTGGTTATACTCCGCATGTTTCGTAAAATTGCCATTTCTGAAATCTACAAGGGCCTATTATAATGTTACAAATAAGGCAAAGTTTACCCACAAGTCGCTTTATGACATTTACGCAGTACAAATCAAGCTAATGACACTTTAGTAAATGTATCCATTCTTTCAAACTTACATCAGTACAAGATATATTGCTCAACTTTGCTAAGGACACATACAAAAAGTCCCTGACCAAAACAGTTGAGTGTGCAATGAAATTCGTCTACGAGAATGTCTACTACCTATATATATAAAATCTGGTTCACGGGTGATAAATATGATTATTAACTTATAACAGAAAATCCACCAACATACCATTGTTTGGCTCATTTTCTGGGAAGAGACATCAATAATGAAATGTTCGCACAATCTGCTTCTGCCAATCGTTACTCATTCAATTGAGTGGAGATGAATATTACATTACAAACTGATGAGCTTCACCAGATATTTCACCGCTTAATCTCGCACAAAAGTGAATAACGTAATGCCTTAACCTAAAACAAATACGAGCTTTTGCTACTGCTCAGCCGGAAATTAAAAATGTCAAGGTAGGAGCAACTCAATAAGTTTCCAAATAACCACGGTGAAGTCAGACCATCAGTTTAGTACAGGTGCCAAAATGACCTGCTTATCAATCTCCTGCAGAATATTTCTTCAACAATTCATTCATTCAGAACCACACTTCATTCTGGTCTGGCCTAAAGAGTGGTAACTAATTTCGCTATGAGCCTGGGTTTAAAATTAAAATTAATACGTTAAAGTAAGAGGTATCTGGGTTATACCGTTTCAAATCTTAGATGCTCAGGTGTCTTAACTCAGATTTCCATCTACTCATTTCACAAATTTTGGGGGCATTCTTTAAGTTTAAATCCGTTTGAAATTTTAAAGTAAATTTTTAACTCGATTTCAAACCAAAAACACAGAAACAGTTGTTAGGCTTTAAGACTTGACAATTATACCTCGGAACGTTAGAAGTCGTACGAGTAGCAGTGAGACCAATATACATATTTCATGTTATACGACGAAGGCTGGGCAACCTGCCAATGATTCACGACGCACTCAGGACTGTTAGGCCAACAGAACAAAACGAGTGAGAAATCAACATCGCAGATTTCAAACAGCGCATGGCCATTCCCGGAGAACAACGCAGTCTCAAGCGAACGGCGGAGTAAAAAGGACCAATCTGTCCTCGTGCGCAATGCGTAGATGCAAAACACTTAGACAAAACGAAAAATCGCGGAAGTCTTCTCGAGATATCGGATACCGCAATGGAAATTGCTAGTAAAGTGCGTGACCACAAACGCTTTAACCGCGAGACTTTCGTCTGTACAAATCTGAATTGAAAATCCGGGCTTTTACTGAATAACGGACCCGTATTTTGTTTTTCAAAAACACGCAAGAGCAAGCGGCTGGACGCCAAGACCGCTGGTGGTCCATCCCAGACTATATGAAATGGAAAAAAATCTCGCGTGTAGCCTAGTGGTGCGAACTTCCGCTACAAGAACGCCTCGTCTGGAAGAACTGTAAACGTAGCGGACATATCAAAGATTTGCTAACTCGCTGCGATCGAACGCGAAATTTCAAGTGTCTCTATTTAATGATCATTTTTAGACAATTAACACTATGGACAAGAGCTTGGAGGAAAATATTGACGGTCTTGGATCTTTCCGTGACACTTATACTAGACGTGTGCATTCAACACCTCATCTGCGCGACATCTGCCATTTTAACTTCCCGCTTTTGACACCACCTTTGACAAATGATCAATTAAGATTCACAAGAAAATCGGTACCTGTTTGTCCCCTCCGATCTCTCGGTAGTGGTCGAATGGCAGGTGATAGGATCCACTGTGCGGATCAAAAGGTGGTTCAAATTTTACCAGCAGCTGTCCATTCAACTCGTCCATAAACTTCCGGCCTCCATTGCCGAACAGATAACCGCAAATGGTGTTTTCAGTGTTCATGACCATGGCGAACGAAATACCTAAATACCAGTCGTACCTCGCCGGAACTCACAAACCACGATCGCAGCGTCTTTGTAGAGAATTTGACTGTACACTACATTCCCGTCAACCTCAATGCCATAGGCAAACTGTCTTTAACACGGGCGCAACGCAGGCTTCTGACACTTGGCATGTTAACATTCGGCACACATGAAGGTGCACATACGATGGTATCCCTGAGAGAGCGCATAATAAATGTACTTGTTATTGGAAAGTTTGGTGACGCAACACTTTTTGCCCACTACAGGGCCAGAAAAGCAGAACAGTGAAACCGAATAGCCGTTGTGAGGAAGGTAAAAACGTATATTCTTCGATGGTTCAGTGGAGGTCAAACTCAATTGTTCCGCATCGTCTTGCTAGGTTAGTCACGCCACCGGTCCGGTAGTCAAGCCACGCAGCGTGTCCCTCGCACAGCCTGCCAGTTCTAGCATTTCCAACTTTGTCTTTGATTTAAGCAAATGGCAAAAGCGGATCGAACAATTAGCCGATAGATATAGCTTGATCCATCGACTAAGAGGATGCACGATCTCTTAATGGATAAAGCCAACAGTGCAATGTATAGGAAGGAGCAGGAGGCAGACTGAGTCAACAAGGACTATGCAAGTGTGTGAATCATTTAGACCAAATTAAATTAATGTTGTTTTCCAAAAGGGACAGCATGGCGTAAATGTCAATGCTGCGAAGTCAAGCTATATGCATCCGGTCCTTGCAGCCACGTGGTGGAACAACTTGAGTGTGCGGAGAACGAAGATTAGTCCTTGCAATACCTATCCCCGGGCCGTGCCGCCCTTTCGCACCGCCCAATGCTCAAAGCAGTGCGACTCGACGTGCCTTCAAAGTGATGTCTGCTTATTTGAAATGGGTCGCAAGAACACTCTGCGGCCATCCTCTACTAGGCGTCCTGCATGCATGTATCCGAAACAGCTGCAAATTAGTGGAATTGACATTCACTGAACAACGGGCCCTTATATTTAGCCATTCACGTGCATGTAGGAAACAACACGTCTACCGACTCTTCTCTCCTGCACTCACAGGGGCAAAAACAGGAAGGTGCACTTTTTGAGCACAGTGATTTTTGCAGGCGGGCTAGTACTGTCTCAGGTGCGAGGTACACTTTGATGTTCCAACTACTAAGTGGTCTCGTTCTTATGTTGGTAACCATTGAGAGAAACGGAGCTATTTTTTCTGAAGACATTGCACATAACTGAAGCAGGGACGAGTGACTTATTACGATTTTCTAATATGTGGTAAAATAAATAAAATCATGTCGAGCTGGAGGTTTCAAGTGCCATTCTCACCCATGTTTAAGGACGCTTTTTTCTTTTTCCCACTACTGGCAGATCTAGGATACCGTAAGAAGGGTAAAAATATGACTGCTTAGCCATGTTGTCGTATCCTTTGAGGGGCAGCACCATAAATACGCCAATGAGAACATCAAAGGAGTTCTTCCCGGCTCAACACTTGTATTAACATCGACTTGAAATCCACGCCTGAACGCTTGTTGTGAAGTTACATGTCGAATCAAAAAATAATCCAAACATAATCTGTATAAAGAGAACTTGATACTCATTTAATTTTCAAGATAGTAATTATGTTGTATTGCAAAGGTTTAAGTTAGGGAAAACGTTTCGTCTAATTTGCTTTAGGTTACCATGAAACAGAATCGTTCACTTTATTTCTTTTTTGAAAAACTTGCGACTCGCGGATACGCGCTGGCGTAAGCAGTTATAGATTCTGACGTAAATACTTATTTCTGGTACGCCAAGATTCTCACTTAAGTAGTTATTTACTAGTACAAATAGACTTTGACGTAAGCAGTTATGCTAATACAGAGACGCTCAAAAATTAAAGAAAGTCCCATTAATTTTTTTTGGAAAGACTTTTCGCAGTTCACAAAAACCGCGGCATAGTTAATATCTGTTTACGTCACATTTCCGTACGTTTTCTCAACATCAGGATAACTGGCGATTTGTAACGTAACTGAAATGAGGCGTCTGAATATGCAAACGAGCCATTACATGTTGAATGCCAGGCTTAATGCCATGTCTTTGATCACTGTGATGATTAGAACACTTAGCTAATTAAATGGTATCATCCTTGTAACTACCACATTCAGTTAATTCACGCTCTCAGTACCAGTGATAGTCCCCTTGAGAATACATGTAACGTCCTGTAATCGTTCATGTATTCGTCTGCAGCGTAGATCGCTATCACCGACACACTGTACTGATTGGGCGACACTCGTTCGGACAAGTTTGTCAGATTTCAACTTGTGGTGGAAAATAAGAAGGGTTTCGTAGTGTTTTCTCATCTTTTGGAACCGAGGTCAAACTATTTTCCGAGACAAATGCGACATAATGATAGACGTTTTGCAATAGAGCAGGTGGTGAACAGTGGTCGGCGGCCATGTTTGGAGATTCCATGGTTTATTTTTCTAAATTCTCTGCGATCATCAGGTCGTATAATTAAACTTTTGTGTTGTGGCTGATTCAAACGAATCGCACATTTTTTTTTAATTTTCAAAATAGCCTTGAATGAAATTGTTCTGCCTTTGTCAACTGGGGTCGTCTTGAAGACCATAAACTGGATCAAGCGAAGGGAGCTTCTGGGCTCTCATAACCCTAGACAGTTGTACGTCGGATGAGTAATATTACGTCTTCACAAGTATAATTTATGATACAAAATCACGACTTTTGCTGCACAGTCAATAATGCCGTAACCATTGACCCTAGGCCGTCGCCCTCACGAGTTTAACGATACACGAAACTTGCAAGTTGAATGCCGCAGAAGGGGTGGGCTAGACGTTTTCCATATATAGGTTACTAGTAGGGAAAACTCACTTGAGTGAAAGTCAAAAGAAACAATGTAACCTTGAGCTATGTATCACTTCCAGATACAACGTTAATGTCACGACGGCAGTTAGCAATTGATAAAATGGTCGAGTCCGAAGACTTTACTAGTGACGGATGGGTTTCGAAGTGAACACCATAGGCCCAGCAAGAGTAGATCTTGGATAACGGTCAGTAACGCCAGTCGTTGATCCCCAATTAACGCGAATATCCTTTTGGATTCACATCTCTATGGTCTGTCACCGGAAATACAATCTGGCGGAGTTGCATTTTCAAGTTGAATTCACTTTAGATATTTTAGTTGTACTTTAATCTGAACCCAATGTAAAAATCTTTGATTTGGTGCTCGAGTACAATCATAGACTTGGCTCCCGCGTGATGATAAAGGACTGAGAGACAAGTCGTAACATGCGCATCTATAGAATCATCAACTTCGAGTGCGAAGTTTTTCCGGAGAAACAGACAGATAAAAATCAAGTATTTGGCTTTGATGTGGCGGTCATCAAGTCTGAACTTGAAACGTATAACCATGCACGTGAGAAATCGTAAGTTACCAAAATTATTTCGAGTACATAGTCAAGAAAACGAGAACTGAAATCACCAGATTTAACTAAGTTAGAGTCCTGGTTCGGCGTAGGGGGTTTCGGACCCACTTCACTGCCTTGTCTTTATTGCTTTTTTTATCAATTCTGAATGCCCTCCACTCTACAGATGAGCTCAAAGCTTAGCGAGCTTGCCTTTCTCCTTACTGTGACGACTGCAAATACAGAAATAATTTCTTGGTTTGTACTCTAAAGCACTGTGCGGTGTAGTCTCAGCCTTGAGTATGCACATGCAGCGCGTCGTGTCATGTTGTTACATCCGCCCGCCGCATATCTTACGCCTGTATTTGTACCCACGCACACTTTGGACTTCTATAACATGACATGGTAGCCTCGCACGATACAACATCAGTTCACACTGGTGCCTACCTTGTTGTTGTGCTTTGCGTATTAGCAAAGCATCGGCACAGCGCTCACCAATTGTATCGCTGTCGGGCCCACGGTTAATGTTACATAGCTCACGTCTCACACCGAGGCAGATTTCCATCGTGTTGGAGATTTGTGCCCTCTTGGAGGCAGCACCGAGTCTGGGATAAGCTCTGCCGTCCAGTCACGCCACGAGTAATTAGGCTTCGCGTGCGGCAAGCATCATGCAAGCCCAAGCTAGCACTAACTGGAATTTGTCAGTCGTGGAGTGTCGAAAATTCATAATTCTGTTGGTGTGACTGCATAAAAAACGAGTGTGTCGTCTGCTTCCCATGTTGTTCAGTAGACGGTCACAATTTCTTCTAAATCCATTGAAATACAGAGTAAGTGGGTTGAGTGGAACCCTATGCTTCTTGTTCTACTATTACGTTGTAAACGGGTGTCGTTTTAATTGGTTTGTCTATTTTGTCAAAATTATTCAGAAGAGCAATGTCAGGTTTTGTTAGTCCTGCTCTAACCCGCTTTAGAACACATCGGATATTTCCGCAGCCTCAAATTTCCGCTCGGAGGGGAACGTTATCTGCACGTGTGCGAATATTTCAGTCGTTCGAACAATAATTCTCCACTTTGCAGTTCACGTGACTTGCCGAATGACTGACGCCCGCTCATGCGCAGATGTTGTGAAGGGAAAGTTGGCGCCACTAAAATACCAGAGTGTTCCCAATGGCAGTTGTAATTATTTAACAAGGAACAGTTCACGTAATTAATACGAACCTCCAAAAATTCTAACCAAATGTTAATGAGCCAACTTTTTTTGGGTAGTGTTCCCTTCGTTGCTCTTTATACCACTGTTTGAGTTTGTAGTCAAAAAGTACCATATCATTCCCAGGCAAAGTGACCCGATTCTCACCACCAATCCTCTAGGTTTACTTCAAGAGCAACTGTGCAGTTCTACACGTTGCCATATTTCAAAAATTGGCTTTTGTCCGACTGAACCCCCATTCCAAAACACCACATGTGAACCAGTGCACACAATTCTCATTTGACCACTGCAACAACTTTTCATTCATCCACTCATTCAGATATTCACGTCATATGTCGGAACATAAACGATTTGATCGGCTCCAATATTTCTGTTGCTCCAAGGGCAAGTTATTTCACACTTTTGAACTGTTTGGGGTTTGTGTACAGAAACTTTTGTGTACATGGAGTACAACTTTGTGTGTAATTACAGATGAGGCTGACAAACAGTATTGGTCCCAAAGTCATTGATATCTGGTCATACAAATCTTCCATGTCAACAAACTTCAACCATTAATCTCACTTTGTCAATCATTCAAGTGTTGTGGCTAGCAAAGGATGGAGAAATGGTCACGTGGTATAGACGGCTCTCGCAACTATTTACCAGAGGAAGGAAGTACTTCAACACAGCGATCATTTTCACCGCTTTACTACCAGCTCAGCAACACTCACAATACTGTCAAGGCAGCCATGAATGTTGAGCGCTCTCCAATAACACGTGACCAGTTTCAGTTAGTAACAACATCTTGCTAGATTTCAACTCGAATAGATAAAGACAGTTAATTTTCAGCTAAACTAAACAAATACCATCACCCATACCGACCTTGTGTTTAATATATTTGTCCAACTCTTCCAGTGGCTTGCCGATCAGATTTGGAGGGATCTCGCCCAGCTCATCCGGCACCTTGTTGCCGTCGGCATAAGCTGGATCTTTCTCGATTAGTGATTCCTCGTCCTCGTCATTGAAGATGAGCTCGCCATCCACCAGTTTGCCCTCCTTCGGCTTCCCCTTGTTCTCTGCCTCTTTCTTCTTGAGCTCAGCTTCTCGCTCCTCAAGCCGGACGTAGGACTGCTGCGTGAACGGCCGGAACGGGCACGGGTCCTCTTCGTCTTCGCCCTTGCTGGCCATGTTGTGCTCTAAAAAAATGGACGACAGTGAGGACAGCGAAGAATCAGGATGGCACAGGGGCAAAGACTTCAAGGGGCTATTGCAACGTGATGGTGCACTTTACTGTGCGTCATCAACACTAAACTAAAGATTCAGTGCGGTTTGCTAGCAACGTCATGTTACTAACTATAGAAGCGTGTGACCTTGATTGTTACATAACAGAAAGACTTCTTCCTGCAATACCTACAATCAGATTTCAATAAAATCGTGAACCTTCGAGATTAAAAATCACAGGCGATATAAGGCACAAAACAAGCTGGCGCCATTCGTGATTTTATGGCGAGGCATAGTTGTTGAATATACCGAAGTTATGACCACAACCTTCAATCTCACGCGCAAAACAAATATCACCAACCGACCCATTTTGTTGAGACACAAAAATTATGTTTCAAGGAGACTAATTATCGTCTTCGATACGCCAAGGAATGAACAATAGCTACGGCGCTGCAAAGATTTATTATTTACTCTTCCACTCAAATAATTAAACATGGGATCGATATGTGTATTGAAATGTGGCATTAACGGGCGGATAATGTCACTAATGACAGCATGAAATTATAAAAACAAATGGACTATTTAGATTTCCCAGTAAAACATTAAATTCATTTCCACAGAAGGTGTTTTCTCGACAACACAGCACGATGTCTTCCCATTACAGAATCTTTCCAATACATCACCCGCAGAAGGAACTACATGTACTGACGCGGCCCAACGAATAAATTCATTATGCTGCTTTTAATGAATACTGGCATTTTCAATGTTCAAAACAGTAAATACACGCCAACTCATTCAACTGTACAAGTTGTTTATAAAACAAATCTATTGACCAGTCTGAATGACGTAAGACATTTTAAGAATCGCCTTCAGGCACTGGTAGACCTAGCAGTTTTATTGTTATTCTATCCAGGACACGTTATGTCGTGTTGGCTGCTGCTGTGACAACCGAATGTATGAAATGTTACATTGTTAGCATACATTTATGTCCTGTTTGTCCATGTTTGACACCTGCAGCTCCGCCGTTCGGCGGAACATGGGGCGAAGTTTTGGAGAAGGGTAACCCTAAGGCGGACAAGTTCCGACGACCTTGATATTTTTCGTGAAGAACGACATCCGTGTTGAAATCAGGTAGTAATATACATACTAGTCCTAGGTTGAAATTCGACAAAAAAGCGGCACTATGTCACAGGATAAGGGGGTTGTTATTCAATACAGTGGCAAGATTTGCGATTGATAGAGAAGTTACCAGTGGGCCTATATACACGGAAACGTGCGGACACATAGATATCACTGTGGCTCTACAGGGTAGGATATGTTTAAGATCTCACGCGCAAAAACGGTTCACCGAAGGTTGGACAGAGACCCGGAGACAGGGGATGGAAGAATCTCTTCATTGTAGGCAGTGGCGGATGAAAAGGGGGTCCATGCCACCCCTAAAATTTTCCCAGATTCCAGTTGGCAGTTCGGGAGTGCGAATATATGACGGGCAAAATCCTGGCTAATACTCTGCCCCCCTCCCTAACCAAAAATCCTGGATCCGCCCCTGGTAGGGCGGGTCTTTACGAAAAAATGACTTTTAACGAGAGAGATTTGTCTCTGTTTAGCCGTCGACATTGAAACGGTATGTGGCTCAACTCGAGTCACGTGCCAACATTGGACGATACCAACAAGTGTTTTCTTGAGTTGCTGACGGTTTTAACTTCTTGTTGGTAACAGAAATTGAGTCCTATCACGGAAAAGAAACATTATAAGACCAATTTTTATGTGATTAAAAGGCACAATTAATTATTCGTTTTTTGGCAGTTGAATACAGAGAGAATGCAGGTAGTCTTGGGAGGTAAGTCTTTGTAACTCAAAAATACATTTTATAGCTACCACTTGTAATAAGTCGCCCATGACAGACGACTACGGTATTGCCAATGGTGGTCTGCGTGCAGAGTTCGCTGGCATCGTTATTGTGTTTGCGAATATCGAGTTCGTAAAAATTCCTAAGTAGGCAACAACAGGTAAGTATGTTACGACTGCGAAGTTGCACATGCGCAATGGAGACGCGACATCTTCAGACACATGTTCTATTGTTTAACCAGGTGTCAAAACAACAATTTCTAATCTGGTTAGTCAATCAAATCCTTAACATCGTTCTGCAGCCGAAGATTTGCCATAAAATCCTGTACGAAAGAGCTGTGTTTCGATTCAGTAGTTATTTGCGGAACGAAAAAAAATCCATTCATCGTTTCCAACCGCATTCAATGCTATGTGAGGAGGAAGCAAACATGAGCAAAGAATCCAAGAGAATGGTTTCAAAGAAAAAAAGAGACTGCGAACCACGCAGCATTGGTAACTTAATGACATTCGGCCGAAGTGCAAACAAGTGCGAGGTTTACACAACGGACACTGCCGTGTTTGTTCAACATCGCAAAGACGACTGGTTGGGGATAAGATTGATCGCTAATCAAATTGAAAGGAAATAATTCATGAACTAATCGATCGACAATGGGTAATGCGACATTCACGATATATATCAGCTATGGATTACATCAACGATATATTGGCTCCACACATTTCAGCTATCAGCAAATTTAATCAGTAACGGGAAACGATTTCTCTGTTCATGACATGCATGCCATCGACATAGGGTCTTTTGTCGGTACTGCCAGCCCCTTTTTCATATATGGTATTTAATAGAAAAAGATCTGTAAAAGCACACAGATAGTCTGCATTCAGACGTCATCCACCCATGTCACTTCACCGCCATACCCGTGAAACTCGAAACATAAAACTTGTCTTCTCTTTATTTTTAAAACCCTTTGGAGTGGCATCTTTGAAAGCCGTGGTTTAATGTTTTGGGTGTGATCCTTTTTTTTTTAAATTAATACGGCGAGATTGCAATCCCCACACACGACGAAACCGAAAGGAGTTCATTGACTTCTTCAACTAAAAAGATAAATTCCTGTTGCAAAATCGGATTGCGAAGATTGCGATTTCGACTTACGATGTGTGGAACTTCTGCAATCCAGTTTCACGTAACAATGACTTTAAATCGAGACCACTAACCGTTGTGAAGTTGTCTCAACTCGTTCCTTGTTCGAACTAAGAGTACTTTAAGGGATTGGAAAGAACTGACAGTTTCCTATTTAGTCAGAGGTCAGGCTCAAGGAGTTTGCCTGTGACGTGGAGTAAACGAATAAAGAATTGTTATTGCTTTCCAAACACAGAAATTCCTTTCCATTTGAGTAAGTAGCAGATTGAGATCAGGGGTCGAAACGATTCCTTGGCCGCGCCTTTAAACCCGTGCGCAAGACCAGCAAATACCAGACCCGCGGTGCAAATCCCGTACCAGCACCTATTGAGCGAAGGAACCAGGCACGTGCCAATAATTGATGATAAATATTCTAAAATGCCCCAGTTACCAGGTGTAGAGACCGTCTCGTGCGCGAGTCGACTCACCCGGAAATGCCAAGGAACATGTGGCACTCGACGACATATCGCGACTCCGCTAAAAATTGTTCAATTAGAAAGACGAAACGAAGTCCAAGAAGAAATTGACGTAAGTTTTCCCCCTGAAAATACCGCGTATAGTGATAAACTTGCAGTATCTCGTAAGCAAGAAAATACCCGCTATTGTAGGCTTACGAGGATATGTAAATTATCTAGGTTTCAAAACGGTTGCTCGTGAAGTAAAGTCGTATATCAAAACAGAGATCTAATCATGCGGTGGATCCCTGGTTGGCATTAGAGACGAAATTGCGGAAAAGAAGACACCATTTCGATAAATGTCGCTTGGCAGTATCAAATATTAAGTACATTCACAATTGTCATCGACCACAGGTGATAATCCGTTGCGACAGAAACCCATTATAAAATGCCCTTAGGCCAAGCAAATAGAATTAACGTGGCCGTGTCGGTTAATTTCTTCAACTACGATACGTCGGCCATTTTCGCCGATTTCTGTTTCCGGAGCAGAGACTGTAAGAAACACGGTGCATGTTATCTACTTAACTGCAGAAGGTGATTGGACGTCTGCAGCACATTTGAGAGATTGCGACGGATTTGGAGCTCGTTAAGTGTCAATCGATCAGTTGTTTCTTAAACACATTTTTGGATATAAATGTATTTTGGGATTAAAACGATGGGAATGCGATCGAACAGCAGTATCTGGATTGTTCTGGTTTTCACGTGGTGCAACGCACGTTCGCTTTCACGGACACCTTTCTTCGTTTCATTTCTGTCAAAAATTTCAGGAAATAAAGTTCGATGCTAACCAGTCCTCGATGCTATTCCCAAATTATGCAGTTTGAACGAACTTTAATTTCAAGAAGTCGCTGCTTTTTCAGAAAAAATACAACAACTTAAAGTTTCTAAGTTTGATTTTTGAAAAAATAGTTACCACAGTTATTCAACGACAACGAACTTCTGTTGCTGTATTAGTATTACTAAAGGTAAATGTAAATACGACGAGGTATGATTCACGAAATGTTCATTGTGACATTTTTGACTAGTGAAGCACTATGTTCTAACAAGAGACAACTTATGAAACTGTGCGGGTAGTCACTTGACATTCTGCGCTTGTGGCTATGCTTACGAATTCGAGATTTAAAAATAGCTCCGTTTACGGGATTGCCAAGCAACGCTGGAAAACGTCATCCTCCAAGAAACACAAAGTGTTTTTTGAATTTAAATTTAGATTTAATCTTTGATGTCTGGCTAAACATAGTTGTCCACGGGGTGTCACGTGACTATATTCAGTTATGGTAATGAACCTGAAGATGGCCGTAAGCGATTTGACCAGTGGTCAACAGTAGTGCGAATGGACGTATTTGGGCTTAATTAGCTCGCGTAACAATCGGCCCGTTATGTATAACTAAGCAAGCGCATGGACATTGCGTTCGCAAGATGCCAGCGACAAAGCCTAGGCACAAAATGTATACGAAGTGCCGACGCTGTAGCCAAATTTTATCAGTTTTGATAAATGTTTACGCGAAGTCACTGCTGAACAGTGTCAAAAGATTTCACAGTTTTCTGCTATAATATCGGTGCTGAAGAAAAACGTACCGACTCGTTCCCAAAACTGCCAGTTACAGTAGGCTGTTTATTTTAAAATTCAAAATATTTCTGCGGTATGAACTTGCATGGCACCAATGCGGACAGAATGCATTACGAAGGACGGGGAGATAAGTAGATCGTAAGTCTTACGAATGACGTGAAAATAAGTACTCGTAAATTTTACGAATGATGAGAATATAAATAGCTCGTGTTTTACGATTCGCACGTGCTCCTTTCAATATCAATTCCTTGAGCCAGGAAACGGAGACGTATAAAATATTCAGCGGGGCGTCCTCGTTAGGAGATGATTAAACGATTTGGCTCCGGGTTGTACCAAACTCCAGTAAAAATTAGATCATCACTCGTGTGTTCTGACACCCTAAATATTGTAAAGAAATTTAATTATAGCCCAAGCTATTACACCAGCAATGGACTGCACTCAACACACATAATGACGTTTCTCAAGTCTGTCTCTTGCTCTGAATGGCCTGAACATTCCAAACCGTGTGCTTGATAGCTTGCAGACACAGCAAGCTGCTCTATAATACAGCGCGACACACTCTGTCCATGCTAATTCTGTTTAATTAATAACGCACGGAATATTAAGAGGTCCCCTAGGCTTTATGAGAGGAGTATCATGTCGCGATGAATAACTTCGGTTACAATACCACAAGTGGTTGCCGATTGTTTGCAAAAATGGTAGAGTGCGTTTCGAGAACCCAATTCTAAAAGCATTAGCTCGTTTGCTGCATAATCCAGAGGTTCACGGAAAAGGGACCAGGCGCGACGTGTCTAGTGCACGTGCTCAATGAACCATCCATTGCTTAGTAACATCTAGGGCGTGATATAGTTCTCAGTGGTTTATCGCAGTTAAGCCTTCCACGAATATTCTTTTAGTTTTTCATTAATATTCATTTCCCAGGAGTTTAATTCCCACGAAAATGCACAAAGATTCGTTATAAATTTCCGTGATAAGTGATCTTTTGAGGTCTTGCTGTCAATCATGTGACAGTAATGGTCCAGAAACTTGGGTTCTAGAAATCGTGCGTTGCATGCGCCAGTGTCATCACAGGCAGTAAGTAAGTAGAACGTTCATTTTTCATCGACTACGGGGCAGAAACACGGAGAGGTATTATTGGCGAGAGGCGTAGTTTTATTTTCTAAGATTAGAACCAACGCGTAATGGAACTCGCAACTTTAGCGGTCGCCATCCAGCCATGTGGTAACGGACCTAAACCAACCCTACCCGAAGAATGAGAGACGATCAACGATTATTTAACTTATAAATTCACTTATGTTAATTCTTAGTGCACCGAAAGGCTCACAACGGCGAGAATTGAGGATTCGTAATAAAATCACAAAACACACAACAGATTCCGTTGTTTTGTAGCTATTGTAAAACCAGTCATGCCCTTTTCAAATTGATTTTTAAAGCAATACATTTAGACGCTACAGTAGTAACAATACCTAGGAGAGTTCAAGGAACCTTTCTACATCGACAATTACCAGAAAACATCTCGCTGCAGAGGGCTCACAGCGGGATTTACCGTTCGGGAATCGGCGAGCGGCAAGCAGACCCTACGCCGTGTAACCTTGTTGAAATAGTTACCATCATCTGAAGATATCGCTTTGCGTCAGCACCAGTTACAAATACCTATGATTGTCCCTGAAGCATTTAAAAACCTGTTTGTCCAATCTGTATCTGGTCAAACTTAACAGCAGTCGACCATAGTGGATCTTTGGAAATAGTATTAGCAAATAGTACAAGAAACTCACACACAAGAGATAACGGATATCTGCGGGTGATAATTAGGCAACATCCCAGGGAAATTGTAACAGCTCCAATAGACTCTGCTAATTGCGTGTTCCAGGTCTATTCAATCAAACATGGGTTTTTGTCACGAACCACACACAATTCAAGCGTCAAGTACAATTTAACCAGGTGAGTTACGCCCGTGGCCAGAGCAATGTCGAATTTTGAAAGCGATCTTGAAATTAATGTAACGTATCGCAGCTCGCTTCGGCATGAGTGCAGATGCCGAGGGGCAAATGTACGAGAGAATATTAACAACAGGGCCACAGTTACCCGTAGACGCTGTACAATCAATTTTGTTGCCAATTATATTACACAAAAATAGTTTTTACAAAAGATCTTGTGTAATCGTCCATTACCTATTCAAATAGGCCTTGCATCTAAACTGTCGCTATGTGAGAATAGCGGACGACTCACTGATAAAATACTGAACTCTGTATCAAAAAAATCTTAACATTGTGAAAACTGCTTTTTACTTCGAATTTTTATACCAATTAAAGTAACGGTCCCGTGTAAAGAAGCTTCAAAACACAGACAGCGCGACCTTCGAAAGAAATTATGTTACAAAATTCCCCTTAATAGCATAACTGAAGATTCGTGTATGAGATTATCAGGCACTATCTCCACAAGCCAGGACTTGATGACAACATGATTTGGATAGCTTATTCAAATATGAAATCCGTTTCACTCGCAACCACCAGTGCACTAGACAGATTTGATTTTTAATGCATGAAGAAAACGGCGTTTGGCGAAGTATGAATTTTATACTCCAGCTGTTTAATTTCTCAAATAAAATCCCGTATACCCAACGGATTAAAATGTCTCCGTGTCAGCCACTAATCCCGAACTTACACACACATATATACTAATAGGACAACACCACATCAGGATCTGAGACTGAAGCTCTGTTCAACATCGACAACAAAAACAATTTTCCGGCAGATATTTCATATAAAAAGATATTAATGTAACTTTAGACAGAGCAAATCCCCAGGGCTGACTACAGTCTTCGCAAAGCCCACATTTTATTAATTCAACGACACGTCAGCTTAAACGTCTCCTGGGAAGACTAAATAAACTAAAACCCTTAACATGGCTCACTGCAGTTGTCAAAACGTGTGGATGAAACAGCCAACCCGTTTCCTAGTCGATGTTTTGCTAATTTCATTAGATTTTTTCAGCAAGTCACCACGTAATGATGGACAACCTCTGTCCAAAGCTACGATAAGCCAGCCCTGCGTAACAGACATCAAAAGTGGTGCGATATGATAGCACATCTACCCTCTTCGTCCCAGCAGGTATACACGCAGGAAAACACTAATATGTAACGTTACCGTCATCTTTAATGGCAGCGTCAAGGACCCGTGCCTTCATCGCTAACTCGTGAAGATCCACGACTACTCCAACGTTCCCATCGTGTCACGATACTCCAGCAGATACTTTGTTACTCCTCCGTGGGACGGCAGGCGAGTTCGTATACTCCGTGGTTGCGCGTTACGTGAGTACAACACAAATCTAACAACGCTGTACAGTAACAAAACAATTAAAATAATAATAATAATAACAACGGACGAGGTTGTTCCCCAACAGTCTAACTATTACTCCTTTACGATCGTACCAGCGACCGTCGACCGCTGTCACCAGTCGGACATCAGCGAATTCAATTCCATTTCGTAAGAGTTGTCGCTCACTAATCGCGCATACATTAATTGTCGTGGCAAAAGGAACTCCACAATGGGCCAGTTCACTATAGCCGAGTATTGACTTTTCAGAGGACGGCAGTATTACTTTCCAGTGGCTGTTTTCCGCTCCTTTGGCAACGTCCATTCAGGTTATTGTTTGTTGTGACGTTATACGGGGCGGCTTTTGTTCACGGGCCACCAATCAATACTAACCTGGCAAACCGCGGGTGGTGACCTCTTTCGGCTTTGAACGATCAGCCACACCTGAGACAGGTGGAAATTGGTGTCTCGATATGACAAAAATCGGTCTAGCAGCCGGGGGCACATTCAGGACTCCTACACATTTACTGTACTCAAAACGCAACAAATGGCACCTTAGCGTTCCTTTGGCTAAAAATTCTACATTAAGAATTGGCAACCACAGACAACGTTATGTTTCTGTCACTGTTCTCAATTCGTTACACTCTACAAACATAACTGTTCTATGAAAGACAATACCACCCTCGGGATAGGGCCATCTTTGCACAATAACACATGATATGTTACCCCTCAGTGAATATCTACTAGGCTTCGAATAAAGTAGGATAAACGAAGTATTGCGGTTACTCGAAGTCAAAACCAAACTGACCAGAAACTGCAAGACCTGGTTGTTTCTTATAAGAGTTAAAACAATCAACTGATAACCACACCACTCACGACTATATCAAAAGGAAAAGCATGGGTCTACTCCCCCAAAAATATAAGAAAGACAACAAGAGGAAACGTTCCAGACACAAATCATTAATCGGACGAACGATTTCCCTGTGAATACGTCGATCAATCACCTCACTCAGACCGCTCAAAACGATGTTTGCTTATTAACTATTCACGAAAGGTAAGCTATCGATCCGTATTTTTGCGAAAAAAAAAATTAAGAAAACATCGAAAAGGTATGTGGCATCCAACAAACTATTCTCTCCAAAATAATACGAAAGAAAACGTGTCTACATCCCCTCATGCAAGCAAACAAAACAAGTCGCAAAATCAACTAAAACACAGCTTTTTCAGTACCTTCGCCTCCTTTGGAGATCTCCTTAAACACTTTTGCCATTTGCGTCAGGTCGAAGAGGGGAGACTTAGTTTCATTTTGTTGCCGTGATTCTGTGTTCAGAGTACAGAGCAGAGCGTTAACACACAAACGTAAACACGTAATGTAGCCAGGAACATTTTTTTCTAAAATCCTTACACGTGCTAACCAAATCTTTAGGCTTTCCGCCCATGTTGTAAATGTGTGTAAGCAAACCCACTTAAGGAACGTTGTTCGTTACTCAGCTGTTTCACACTAAAAACCTACACAAACTTAACGACGCCTGCAGTATGGAACTGGTGCATGTTATCAAAATACTCAGACAGGTCAACAAAAAATTAACTCTCGTATCCACATCAAAAACTGAACAGGTCGAATAATTTTGAAACCAAAAAGAAAACCAATGCAAACTAACTCAACAACACACAAACCAATTGGTGACATCCCTCTCTCTGGCTGCAACGAAAGCGAAACAAATACAAAATCTTAACACAGGATCAGACCCGTGTCGTGAAAGCCACTTCAGTATTCTCCATGACTCTAAGATCAAGCAACATTGTTCGACTCCCAAGACCATAACAAATAAAACCTCGAGACTAAAACAATGCCAAATTTGCCACGCATAACTGAACTGAACACGGATGAAACGAGAACAAAACGAGAAGACAAAGCGAGCAGACGGCGCACGTCTGCCACGAGTGTGAGCTATTACCTTGTTCATTCTTTTCGAGGTAAACTAGACCTTTCGACAAGCGCGTACCATTCTGGTTAGAGTGATCTGCGCTTGATTCCTCATCTACACAAACGTAAATAGGAAACAAGATTGTTAACAAGGTAAGAATAACAGCAAATGTCGGTCGCCCTGCAAGACGTACCTTTAATTGATATCTTATTATGAATTCCAGATTTGCACATAAGCACGTGTAGACCTACTCCAGTGCCGGAAATTCCTCGAGAAACACTTCTTCATTCATGACACTTTGGATATTTACAACTGCCGTTACAGATTTCTAAGAATGATGATTTTCTTAATAATTCCAGACAAGAACCAACTCAAAATTGTACACGTGTAATGTGAAGTCTTGAGATAAACATGAAATGCAATTCTTCACAATTACCACCTAAACATGAGTATTACTTATAAACTGGCCTAAAATTGTCATCATACCGTATTGGAAGTTTTTACCAGCACGAATAGAGGACCAGCGACTGATGGGAGAGGGGCCCGGTCCCGAAAAACCATGTCCAAATTGATGGCACTTTGACACTACTCTTTTCGACTACCTACATAACCAAGATGTCTTAGCCGGTTGACCAGGCGGAACTGGCGAAGTCCAGCAAGAGCAATCAACGAATGTCGGTAGTTTGGATTCATTTTGCGAGGCGTTACAAAACATCGAGTTGTGCTTCTGAGGTTATACTGTGATCGAGATGAAGCTCATATGAATTAATTTTCGCTTATTAAACCGCTTCATTCTGATTTTGAACTTGGTCATTTTTGACGCCACGAGTCAGCAATTTATATAAATTGAACAACGGTGATTCAGAACGCCACCTGTTGTTTGGGGCAGAAGAAAGTGTTTCCAAGTAAGCACTAAAATATTTAAAATTAATAATAACAAGTTATTGATCGTTCCGATGGAATTGTGCTCAGACAAGTAATGGCTGAAGAGATTTGCGTGTGTTGTACGAGCATCTGACCGTAATTTTCTCGGACAGGCTCCACGTAATACCGTGTCAGCGGTGTAGTCGGGCATAAGTTGCTCGCTGTGAGGAAATGGCCGGTGTGTTTAAAACGTTAATTATGCAATCTTCATTGGGGCACTGCATCACGCCGATCAATTGTACGATTGATCTCAGGCATGCAAAACGAGCCCTCTGATTGATTTTTAATTAATAATAGATTTCGTAAGAACAGCTGTTAATAAAGGCCCTTACGCGGAATTACAAAAAAAATCACAACTGCGTCCTACATCGATTTGTTGGGGCTTTTGAAATGGTGTCTATGCGTTCCATTTCTTGCAATGAATATTTCTTCAACAATTTCACTCCATTTATCCCCAAAACCACTATTACGTTACCATTTTACGATTCCTGGACAAGCTATGCAAATCCGTCACAAAATGTTGCGTGAGATTTAAGTTTTCTGACCAAGAGTGTCCCAGTGTCATGGAGGTGTCTTCGTAAACAAAGAAACAAAACAGTGATTTTTTACGTTTTATAAGCTCACCAATAACCCGAAATTTTCGGGTTTCGAAATTTAGACCGTGTGGAGTTATGTCCCGTGATGAGCAAAGGGAGGTAAGTATCGTGAAATAGGTAAAATAAGAATGGCGGCCTTTAACACGTTCAAGTACAGTCAATTTCTAGAGGTTTCGTGAGATTGGAGAAACATTGTCCTAAGATTCTGAAAAAATAATGTTCCATACAAAACGCTGTGAGGACTGTTCTAATTACAATGCACTAGATTTGGTAGAAATGTTACGCAATTATTCATTTTCGACAGCAGAAATCAAAAACAGACTGTTCCACTCTGGTAAATATAGAATATGTTTGTTTCTTTTAAAATAGCTAAGCAAGGTTAAAAGCTTAGCAAACTCAATTTGAACTACACCAGTTATTCTCAAATGATGTTATTTCAACGCCAAATCATTTTCCAAAATAACCAGAATGCAACAGTTTCTGATTGTCTGATGGTGCACCAACAACACTGACGTCACGCCCAACAACCTTGAGAAACACGGACAGTCAAAAATGAAAATTTCTACAGGATACAATCAACGGAATGTTGTTATTTCCATATTTGCTTTTCATTGCATAATGTAAACTGACGAAGACAAACAAATATGTATCTTCAAGAGGTAGGCAGATGGAATTAGAACAGTTAAACTTGTAAACGTCGTTATCGATGAATGTGAACACCTGAGTATATTTCCAGTATTTTGTGTGTCACACCTTGACTAATTGGTTCCCAATAAAAACTCCTGGGAGCCTAATTTCAACATTTTATTTACCCAAACGGGGGCAATAGTTCACCAGCCTTTGACTACAATACACGAACAAGCGACTTCTGCGTTGGAGGATGATTGACTTCAGAAAATCGAAAAGTCTTAGTGACAGTGGCTTCTGTTGCAAGCCTTTCAACCCACGAGGACAAAAATTAAGTACATTATAACTAATTCGTATTTTTCCAAATATCGGAAGATTATTGGTTGGTAATTTCGTTGACTCTCACACTTGCAAATTTTTTTGTTTGCAAACTAAACCAAACCCATCAGCAAACTCCGAATTTGGCAATGTTTGCAAACAAGTCTGGTAGAGTTTGGTAACCTGGACCGAACTTTGCAATTAAACGACTAAGAGGGTGTTGGCATGAAACTAATTAATCTCGCTCTGTGAAGCACAAACAAGAAAAACGAATGTGAACTTGACGTGCTAGGAATGTAGTGTTTACCAAAAAGATTAGCAAAGCCAATGAAGTGGTATCATTCGATTGGAACGAAACCTCAATACACAAATATCGTCTGCAATGGCCAGGCAAATATCGTCTGCAATGGATACACAAATATCGTCTGCACTGACTGGTTCTTCTTGGAAGTTAAGAGTATTAAAGATAATTCAAATGGAAAGGTTGGAAAACCAATCGGCCTGAAAGTAGGCTGCACAAACGGGGTGCTTGGAAACATGTGTACCCCTGGGCAAACATTGTTATATCTGAACCCCTGTGAGCATCAACTGATCAAAAGTAATACTTCATAAATATCAACAGCCATTATATGAAAATTTGTGTAACCTTCCTTCAACTCTGTTTTGGGCGTGAAAATGATGAATTTTTCATTGGCTGTTGACTTGCACAAATAAATTGTGAAATCCCATGTGAAATAGGGTAGACCTATACCATTGTAAAATTTCTAAAGGAAAACCTGGCAGTCAGATGCAATTGTTTAGGCTGGTGCTAAGGAGGAATTTGTAAACAAGTGTGACTCAGGTGAGGAACTGAAATTTCAGAAAAGGTGGAAAATAACACAACAAAATATTCCAAATGAAGAAGAAATTACCAGAATGCAATACTCTGGTGTCAATCTTACTTAATGAAGTGGTGGGGAACAGTTTCACATACCTCACCCCTTTTTGTGCATTAATAACGTTATGTGGGACCCAAGAAAAAATGTCCCAAATTGGGCGAACTATGGAGCTTATATCTCAGGAATGGCTGGTGGTATTTATATGAAAGATACTATTATATAACTAACAATTATTAGGTGTTTGTTTCATCACTTGAGCTATAGTTAAGAAAGAAAACATCTCTGTCCCAACCTGGTCTTGCACCCCATACCTTCTGCTAACAGTGCAGACCCTTTAGTTCACTAAGTTACAGGGAACATAAGTCAATTACCCCCAAACCAAACAGACTTGATAGAAGTCATCTTCACCCAAACTTGAGAGCACATATACAGGTATATAATTATGTTGTTATAAATTATCATGTTTATATGGTATAATTAAGAATTATTAGTTTTCATAAATGCCAAATGTTGGTCACATCAGAGTAGAGTCTGTATCAAGACAGCTACTAATACACATCAAAATGCAAATTTATAACTACACAATTATATACCTGGCACATACTTCAGATAACTATGCCTTTTAGGCACTGAAATTCGACTTTGACACCAAGGGCTAACATAAATAGGACTGGTGATTTTATGGAAAAGGTTTCACGAAAGGAAAATGAACAGGTAATTTAGAAAATTGTTACTGAGAATTACATCTTACAAAATTTGGTCATGTACTGTTGTTTTTCTACGAATGTACCTTCTTTTGGTTAAACTTCACTAAAAGGACATGGTTGTATGACCCAGATTGACATTAAGTCAAAAATCTTATTTTACAGGCTTTTTAGTTTCAGAAAATATGTACATTTTCATAGTTAATTTCTGCAGTTTTGTAAATATTTGGCAAACTTCTTTATAAGGTCCAACATAAAATTAATTTTAATGCTCTATAAACTCATTTTCCATTAACAACTTTTGATATAGATTACGGAAGTTCATTTTTTGGACAGAACCCAGGTTTTTAGCCTCTTTACTGGTTCCCTTTCCTTTTCTTTTTGTAATTGTCAGGAGCCATTATGTAGTTGCTTCAATAATAAAACAATGCAATAATGTAATGATACAACAAACCAATACATACTGGAGTTGAACTTAAAAATTTGTCTAAGGATGTGAACCATAGACACATATCATTGAACCATACTCTAAACCACATGTGACAATTGAAAGAGCTGCATTCTACTATATGAACAATCATCAATAATTGGTCAGCTCGTGATTAATATCTATTAACCATTACTCTGCTGTAACTATTGACCAGCTCTCATTGTGAGCATCAAATCAGTTGAGCTGCAGTCTATATACTGGCTGTGCTGACACACACAACCTGGACAGGGGGGTCTCCAGAAAGGACCAACATGTGCAACCAACTCAGAGTCGCAAGCAATAACACAGACATAAAGGGCAGGGATGCGTGATCTCACCACTGAAAAATGGACCCTTATCAAAGTCATGCTTGTCTCTGACATGGGTTCACTTTTCAAACTGGAAAAGGAGCCCATATCACAAGTTTGCTCAAGCATACCCACTTCAACCATAAAGAGACCTCACTTTGAAAAAGGGCCCTTTTCAGCGACCCATGGGTACCCACCATACCTATGGTAGAGGAACTCCCCTAGGGTTATACCAACGCAACAAAGAGTTTTGTAGTGATGTGTTCAACTTTTTGGGTATTCCAGAAAACCTTCAAATGAGTTTTTACTGAGCCATTATATTGGCATCATTTTACAGTAGTCTGCCACCTATTGTATAAGATCAGAACTTTTGTCCCCGAAGTGTGATCCGAGATCAACAGATGAAGCAAGAACTGTCGACATGCAGTAAAATCTCACCAATTTCAGGCAAGAAATAAAATAATTAACAAGGGGAGAAAGGCGGTTATTAATACATAAGGTCCTGTTAGGAGAATAATCTCCTCACCAGGCTTTCATCCTCAATAAATGCCGCAGTAATCACCGCTTTCATCAGTTCAAATACCGACACATGGAAATTTGTGACACGCTGCCACGCCTTACCGCAAAGTTCATCGACGAACGAGTGCACGATGTCATCCTTGGTCCAGATGTAGCTCTCTTTATTCAGCATAATCTGGGGTGTGGTAGGCTGCGACGAGTCTGGAGAGCTCCCCTTGCTGTTGGCACGTGCAGTGTCAACTGTGAGGAAGCCATTTTGATGAGTGGATTCTGGAACATTCTCATGAGAATCCGCGTTCTAAAATGGAAATAATTATGTTAATAATAATGATAATAATAATAATAATAATAATATTAATTATAATGATAATAATGATGACAATGACAATAATGATCATTATGATGATCGTAACAATGATAATGATAACGATAATAATGATAATAATAATGATAATACTGATAATAATGATAACATGATATTGATCAACTTTATTGTAAGAATTTATGCTGCATAAGATCACACTTCAGTGTCCCAATAACTGACCTGGAGTCCGAAAGATTTACTGTCACATGAATAATGTGAATTTACCTGTCCTCCATGACCAACACCTCGGCCTAGTTATTTGAGAATTTATAAAAACTGCGAACCAGGAACTTCCGAGAAAATCTGAACCTCCACAACAATTGTATATGAAATTTCACTAGAAATTTTACTGAAATAATAACACTGAAATGAGATCACAATGGCATTGACTTATAGGGTGAAGATTGGGGCATGAATCTGACCAATTTAGGACAAAAATAATTATAAAAGTTGATCTCTTCTCATTCACAAAGGCTTCCAACATTGATGTGAAAGGCCAAAGTGTCTTGAGACATAGTCTTGAGACATTGTCTGCCCATGGCTCAATCATAGAACTGCTCTAAAAAAAGACCAAGCATTTACTTGGCATTACATATCTTTTACGAAAAAATGAAGAAATAGGTTTCCCTGGCACCATACTGCATGGTGAATTGATGAGACTCAGATATTCCTACTTGTTTTACAGGCCTTCACACACAAAAATTACAAGACAGCTTGAATAGGCAGAATAAACATGGCGTTGACTCTCAAGTAACTATGGAGTAAGTCTATGTAACCACACTTGCAGACTTTCCAGGATCTTGTTTTCAGACAGTATATAGCCAATTTAAGGGATTACTCAAGGCTAGGTCTGTTCATCACCAGATAAAGTTAGGGTTTACTATGAGGGTGGAGAAACGTGTATTTATCAATTTACTTTATGAATTAGCGAGACAACGTTAAGTAAATACTTAGTGGAAACACTAATGATGGAATTAGTTCTTAATCATGGAGTGTACAGTACTAGTCGAAAGTATCGAGACAAAATGACCTGTGATTCCACTTATGGATGAGTGGGCGGAAGCAGAATTCATCGTCAGAGAAGTCTTTTATCGTGACCGAGAATGAACAGGAATGAACAGGAATGAACGGGAATGAACGGGAATGAACAGGAATGAACGGGAATGAACGGGAATGAACAGGAATGAACGGGAATGAACAGGAATGAACGGGAATGAACAGGAACGAACAGGAAAGTTAGTGATTAGAATTTTGCCGCCCTAATAGTTATTACGAGTCATTTTTGTTGTTATTAGAATTAGCCGTGCATCATGGGAAAATGATATTTTTTGCCTGATTACTTTTGTCTTGAACTGTATCTATTTGTTCTGCATTACATGAACATCAAAATAGTTTTATGCTCTGTGTTCAGATGTAGCCTCTGCTGTTATAAATTAACCATAGCTGTGCTCAAGAATTTCACTTGACAAAATCAAAGTTAACAAGCTGACTGTTAGTGTTTGACAAGTAAGAGAGATATCACTGTCTAGGCTGTACAACTGATGTCACCAAGCTTTCCTGAGAATAACCAGGAAAATACTTCACTTATTTCGCATAAAACAAATGAATTAAATTGCCCTGAGTGGAGGTGTGCCAAATAAATGGAAAATGCAGACTTTATTGCTGATGGGTGCGTGAAATTAACGAGTAACCAGCCATTGCCTACTGCCTAGAAAGGATGCGAATTTTCCAAGGTGCAAAACTGATTTTGTGTGAATTAGGGCAGGCAAGAAATTCTCACCAAATAGCCATAAGTGATGGGCATAATATTTTTAAAAAAATTTTTCAGTGTAAGAAATGAGGCTTATGTGCTTACCACAGACACTCTCATTAATAGCATTAATTTTTCACGAACACAATTCTTTTGTCCCGCACTCCACTGTAGTTCTGTACTCATGTTAGTCAAAATATACCAAGCATGTTCAAAACAACAGAACAGTGGTGCATGAAAAAGGAATTACACTAGAAATGAGAAAATAATCGTGCTTATGATGTGAAAATTATGCATATCAATGTTTATTCTAGACTTAAATGACAATAATATTCAACTCCAACTTCAACTTAACAGAGGTCCCAGATATAGTGGTTAAGTGTTAGATAAATTGAACATCAGTCAACCACATTCCATGGCAATACGGAAAAACTCACCATTTTGGACCAGTGCTGTAGTGGTAAAATTAGAGGTAAGTAGGCACCCAATGCCCACCGTATCACATTGAGCAGTGAATTTTAAAAGTGCACTGAATTCGTATCGTGACATAACTTACAGTGCGTAGGCACTACGTTTAAATTTCTATGTGTGCCTACGCCCCACTACAGCACCGTTTTGGACATAAATGATTGTTTATTTTAATTATTCAAGCAAATCTAACATTGTTGATACCATTTTTCAAAATGTTTGTACCTATGGTATGGACATTGAAAAAGACAAAAGTAGCAATCTTTTATGAAAAAATGGGGAAATAAAATATGATTTTTGCTGGCTTTTTATATCCTGAGGTTTTGCTGTAGTGCAGACATGAGACATTTATTTGTCCACGTGCTATCTCTAACCAAAAATGAATAAGGTCTCTAACATTTAACCGGGGTGTAAATTGACTGACAAACGCTGCTGTTTTACTTGGCAATATATCCCCTGTAAAAACATGTGCTTGCTTTGTCCCAGGAAGAATATAACAAAGATGGCTGGATAAAAGACCAAGTTACCCTTACAAAGGTTGAAAGCTAGGACTGATTTATAAAATCATCGCTTAAGTATTTCATGCACTTGTGGGTCTTTGATTCTTTATTAACAGCTAACTTTTCTCACACACACAGAATGAATGTCTATAGGCCTAACTTTTGTGTAATTTGTCAGTTGATTAGCCTAGGACCAAGCCAAATGCCTGATAAAACTGGTGACGTCAATAAAACTAGACAGTTTTCAAGTGGCACAATTTAAAATGTTGAGCATTCAGATCATTTCTTTTGACAGATCAATGAAAAAAATCACACCAGTTTCACGGACAATTAAGCAAAAAGGTAAAGCAGACTAGCTCCACAGTCCTACCTGTACTATTGAACATTCATAAAGGCAAGAACAAGCCGTTCATAAACTTGATTCTGTGTTCAGTGAACTGCTATTTTAAACTTTAAAGCTGGAAGACTATAGATCTTCTCAAAAAGTGATAAAATTTAACAATTTTTACTTTTAGGAAGAGAACAAAAGAATTAAGTAAGCATGTTTGTCTATAGATAATTTTTTTGTAACTCGTTGAATAATCTCAAATATTCCACATTACGACAAAAACCACCATTTTCAGGGGAACAAACAATTTTTATAGTCTGAAATTTAAGATTTTTTTCAAAAACCATGTGACTCATTTTGCCCCCCTCCCCTAAAGCACTCATTTTTATTCCACAAAACATGCAACACTAAATTCATACCCCAATTCATGCAAATGCCTCAAAGAACATAAATCACCCAGGCATTCATTAACGACACCCTGAGTGTTTATACAGGTGTCATCAACACAGACTTCAAACTCACAAGCAAGAGACTGGGAGGACATGTGACCGCCTACAGGAGATATGGTGTTATGGACACACTGCCTCGTCAGGTGCGTATTTTGCCCCATTCTCTGATATCATCTCAGGTGGGTAATTGTTTGGGTCATCTTGGGTGGTGGTTTTGGGTTTGAGGCTACCCCGCAAAGGGACAGTAGGTCGACTAATGTTGACTCTAGGGTACCACTTTTCATCACTTTGATAATTGTTTACTTACTTCAGTTCACACAAAAATAATTGCCAAAACTGTCATTTTTCTATTTGTTATAGATGGATTACCTGGCTCATAACAATTTTATGACATCAACATAGTGAAAGCAACCCAACAACAGATTGAAATTGTGTTTACTTGTATTTTTATACACAAAATTTGCCAATCATCAGTATTTCACTTGTCCACCATATCACCTTCTAAATAAGAAGCATAACCCTATTCCCCAGATACCCATCCTTCTCATTGAACAGGTATTGCAGATAATGTGGGATTTCAATGAACCATACACCCCATCATTTGATGAAAAACTTCCTGAAGAGAGTATAGGTATGGCTTCTCAACTTCACCGTCAGAGTCAAGTGGGGCTTCATAGGAAAATTGAACTGACTCAAGTCTAATTACGAATCTTGGTGTGTCATAAATTTCCTTCTGAAACCTCTCCAACAGGTAAACACAGACTATGTGATTTGAACAGATTTCCTTCTCCTCTGCAAAATAAACAGAAGGTAACTCGTACCTGAAATCAATTAAAAAATTCCAAGACCTAACGCTTAAGAATTAGTGCCATGAACAAATAATGAACCCTTTAAATGTACATAAATGATACTGAGGTATTGATATTAATCAATTAGAGCACATTTTTTACAAAACTTTTCCGCGTTAATAGACAAAAAATTAGTTTTAAAAATTCTCAGATGAAAAAAGTGCAGCACAAAACAAAAACAAAAACAAACACAATGAATCGGACAAAATGCCATTTCCCCATAATGACAGCTAAGTCCGTTAACAACGTAACTTTTCAATGGAGCCAGAAATTAAATTTCCAACCATTTGCAAAAACAGGTTGCGATAATTTAAGGCTTTGTGACAGTTAAATTACAGCTTTAGTAGAACCACTCCTCAAATTTTGAAACACATTATATGTGAGTGCATTATGACTACACTGCTAGAAGCTGGATTGAAGAGTCTGGGCAAGGCATGGAGATTGGAATTACTAAAAAATGATTTTGTTAGAAGATAACTAAAATTCCCAGGGTTATCATATGCCCTGAGGCAAAGCTGGAAGGCATTAGAGCTGACCTGCACCCAGTGACTGGCTGCGATTATTTCCGAGCACGCACACAGGTTATCCACAGGTAGGGGAAGAAAGTTACATAACGGCCGTGCAAAAACATAGCCCGACCAAACTAATGACGCGAGTCTTACAAGATCCTGATTACAACCATGTAATGACTCAACCAAGGATGAAGTAACTATACAAAAACATGGTGGTAAATAGTAATCTTATCATACCACCCATGTACACTGAGAGAGATTAGGAGGAGAGTGGAAAAGGGTGGGGGTGCGGGGTTAAGGGGGAAGGCGTGATGGGGGAGGGGAACAGATCAAGAAGAGGGAGGTGGTGTTAATGCAGTGGGAAGACAAAAAAGAGACGGGGGTCGTGCCAGAGGGGGACGGATGCATGGATGTGATAGAGAAGAATAGATCGAGGGGCATGAGATAAAGAGAGGGAAATGGGAGGAGTAACAGAAAGGGAACTTAAGAAGGGGGTGAATGGAGGAGACTGGGATTGGAAGAGGGGGGGAGACGGACGGCAGTGGAGGGGAGAGTGATGAGGAAAGGGTATTGAAAGAGGGAGACAAACAAATGGAATGAGATTGCAGGGGAAAGATGGAGCCATGGTTAGGGAGGGAGGGTATAAGGAAGGAGGATGGAAGAAGTGGGAGGGAGGAAGCAGGAAGGAGAGACAGAGGAATGGAGTCACATGGAATGGAAGATATTAAAAGAAAGCAGACGAAGTGGATGGAAAAATGGGGTGAGAAGGGAGTGCTGCAGCAAGGGAAAGACAGGTTGAGAATGGCGGAGCGGAGTTACGAGAGTTGGTAGTGGTAGAGTTAAGAGAATCGACAGAAAGGGAAAACTTTCCCAAACATGGCGTCTCTGTAGTAAAGTGTACAGATATGCTGCCAGCTTTATTCAACGCTTTTCAAACCACTGACAAAGTACATGTTGCACAAGCCAGACACCACTATCACCACATGTGATAGTTTTTTGGGGTAAAATAAATACAAGATAAAATACAAGTTTGCTTCATTCAAACTCAAATGACCTAGGTACACATTAGCGCTTTTACTAAACAAACAACTCAACTCAAGAGCAAGAAATGTTTGACTCTCTCATCTGGTGAACACGATTAAAAGTGACCTCACTGCATATGAGTGGCACACAAGGGTTCTCTCATGAAATCAGTTTTGTAATATTCCTTTTAGTTAGAGTAGTACACTATTCCCGTTGCCAACAGCAACATGTAAACCATCATTGAAACAAGAAAACGCTTCAGGTATTAGCTAACACTTAACTTTGAAAATGACGTAGGCATTACCTGTGATTTGAGGTGCTTGCTCATTTGACAAAAATTCAGATTGGATGAGCATCGTAATGTTTTTAAACCCCAAAGCACTTCAATTAAAAATTCAACATTGACAGTTAAACGTCAGTTAAATGCAGCGTAAAACTTTCAAAATGTCGGTTTTCTTCAATTTTTCACACAAAAATTACTGAGGTTTGGCGACATCGTATCTCAGAAATAGCTGATAGGATTTGTGCATTGTTCTCCAAAACTTCATTAGGAATAGTTTTTATTTTGCTCCATGTTTATATGAGAAGCTATCAAAAAATGGGAACTTTATGATTATCATGAATAAACTCAAAAGTTACATCAAACAAACATGAAATGATAATTTCACAAACATTCTTAGCTACTTAGGTTAGCATACCACCTGGTGGCCACATAATGAGAAAACTCCATTATTTTATTGGCAAAATACACAGTCAGATTTTCAGGTCGGTAAAGTCCCTACAAAACATAAATTTTCCAAAGACAGATGTCAGTGTTGCAGTACTGACCAGTCGTTCATCCCACATGAATAGTACAAACGTCATAGTTACTTCAATGTTCATTGGCATTAAAAAATAACAAAATAAATTTTCACATTTTTTCTGCCATATGTGTATTCTGTGACGAACTGGTGACGAATTAGACAAACACAATCCCTTCAACCTCATAAACTCTTAGTTGTAGAAAAAACTCTCGATTATCACTATCTAATTTTCCTTTATTCCCAAAACATTCAATTGTTCACATAATCACTTCCTGAACTGCACTGAAGTCAAGGAACATGGAAGTATCCATGACTATTGTTCACATCAATTCAATCCATGGTTCACACTACTCAAGCGACACCTATAGAGTGACAGGCTAACTGCAGTGACAATGCCTTGAATTAACACTGCTTTGCTGGGTCCAGAGGCCATATGCAATCAATAGCTTAGTCATGGTACGGTAAAATCTTACCAATTTAGGACACAATATGCCCGACAAGTGAAATTTTGTTTCGTAATTTTACCAAGAAAGATATGTAGCACCAAATTAAATAATTTTCCTTGTTCAAGCTTTTTCAACACAACTACCATCAAACAAAATTTAGAAAATTTGTGAGCATTCCCAACAAGGTTAGAAGCCCTTGAAAAATGTGAAAAGACCATTTTTAGCAATTATTTTTGTCTCAATTTGGTGGGATTTTACTGTAATATAAAAAGGAATACAAGTGAGTCTGTCTAGTGCTTTCTTACTAAAATGAGAAAGAAGCAAATGGAGGAGCTGTAGCCAACAATTTGAAAGTTGAAAAGTGAGTTCAAGGGATACAATAACTTTTAGGGCTAAAAAATGCATTTTGGGATTACTGCTGGATAGGATAAGCTTCTAGGAGATATTAGGTTGTTTGATCAGAGCTAAACATTGGGATTTCGTGGTTCTCTTACAATTCTCCAATTTCCGCCCTTGACTGCCACTCACTTACTGAAACCGAGGCTGGTTCAATATCCCTAAAACACCTGTCTACTTGCTGATGGAGATTTAGCTCCATTAGCAAAGTGTGAACTGTGAACTCTGAGGTTCTGAGTTCAAATTCGTAAGGGCCGGGGCTGAACTTGAAAAAAAACACTTTTCTCAGCGATTGTATCATTTAACAAGTTCTTGCCACTTCCTGTTCAAGCACCAATTGCCTTTTCAGATGAAACAACTACCTTTAGCCATCACAATCAAATATAGCCTGCACTCTCTCACCTGTGATTCCATTGTCAGGAAGCAGCAATTGTCCAATATGTTGATCCCAACTGAACAAAGCCAATGGGAAGAGTCTTAAGCCGGACAAAGGGTGGCGCTGTCAGCTTCTCGGATCAATGTACTCCATGATTCAATGTTTTTTCAATTCTGAAATGGTAAAAGAGGGAGATAATGAAAACTTAGTCCAAGCAAACGACATAACTTGTAAACTTTTTTGAACAGTGGACAATAACCTCGAGATGCATTAATGTTTGTGCAATAAAACTTTGAAAACGAGTCACATATCATCAGGCAACAATGAGTAAAATCTCACCCCTTTGAGATACCAGTTCTATTTTCTCCTTTTTAGGAGATATGTACACCAAACTAACACTTTACTGAGTTCACGTTCAAGTCTGGCACCATAAATATTTATTGGTTTAACCACCAGACAATATGAAAAGGCACTGAAAAATGAAAAGGAGCAATTAAGACAATTATTTTTACCAGAAATTGCTATAATTTTATTTAGTATGAACTTTACTGAGCGCATTCATCATCTAATGATGAGATTTTTAAGTGCAAACGCTGACAGCCCGCAATACAGCAGACTTGCCATACTGTCCGTGAGATATTACCGCGAAATCTTAACTATTTCATAAAAAAATATCCGACAAAGCTCACTCCTTATTCATTTCAAGGGCTTCCAACATTGCTGTGAATACTAAATTTTTTTCAAAATATCAATTGTCTGATGATTTGGCTACGACACACAAATTGAGCACGGAAAAGGACTGATTTGGTGCTGGATATCTTTTACAGGAGAATAAAATTCTACTTGTACACCATAGTGCATCCTACACTGGCGGGAATCGTACATATTGTCACAGGCAATTGATTAACTTCAACTTGAATCTCCCCTCATTGCAGTTTCAATGGGCTATTAAAGCTCAAAGTTTCCGGATCTGGCACCAATTATTAACATCTGAGAAAATACAAATTCATCATTTTCTATAAATACCTACACCCACCCAACAATCAGCTATTTATTCTGGAAAGCTGGCAGTTCAAATACAGCCAACCTTTCCCACATTCTACTGAAAGGACGCTCATTAGCGTAACAGGTAAAGCTTATACCAGTGATTATTTATTGATCACAAGACAACACCGTTCACCCTGTAATAATAACTTGACAAATAGAAGAGGAGTTATGAAAACAGAACTTCTATTGACTGCACGTATGCTTTATCAATACAAAATATTGTTTTGCTCAGAAAGAACTATTGACATTTTCAGGTGCATTTGTGGCCGAGATCAACATGCGAAATAAAAAAATTAGAAAAAATCAGCGGGTTTCTTTCTTAAGGAGGTAGCAAAACCGCATACCTTTGAAGAATCTAAATTGTGACTTTGGTCACTTATTGTCGTAAAATTGACCTTGATTTGTTCCTTACTCAGACGAGAAGTATATTATTCCCCGAGACCATAATCGGCCAATAAAGTGACAAATAATAATTGTCGGGACAAAGTCACCTTGTACAAAGTGGTCTCAAAATAATAATGAGCTCAGACAAAAAAGAAAATAATGAGCTGACAGTTCTTAGTCTAAGCCCAGAAATCCGATTTGCGACCGATTTGATAGCAGCAGGATAAACTCACATGAATTTCAGACAAAAGTTATTGTCCAGATAACCTCTTTACATTTCAAGGGCTTTCAACATGATTGTTCCAAATGCCCACAAATTTTTCAGAAACCCTTCTCAGTACAGTAACTGTGGAACGCAACTTGAACATCAACTGTTTGCCAAAAAAGGTGCTACCAGCACAATCCAAGCTATGAATCTTGTTAAAACACAGCTAAGAAGTAGCGGGAGGGCGTGCAACATTGGAAGAGTACTCACACACTGCGCATTATCAATATCCGATAATTGTGTGGTCTGCTTATGTAAACGGGTATTGTTGTGAAGATCACCTGGCTCATTTCATACCTTTGCGTACCTGCACACTACAAAGTTCAGGCTCGACAAGGTATGAGTAGAGCCTAGTCTAAAGCGATAATGAGCTGTCAATTCTTTCCAAGTTCAAAAATCCTTTCTCAGAGCAGAACAAATTTAAAAAACCTTTAAAGGTCTGCGGAAGTTTCTTTTTTAAGGGAATTGAGGTTTATAGCATCTGTAATTGATGGCTTTTTGACCAGCTGACCCGTGAACCTCCTAATGAGGTGCACAATCGCTTTAATGTAATATCAACAAGGGTGACAGCATGGCTCAGTGGATTGAGCTCCGGACTCCCATACGGGAGACAATTGAGCATTGCACACACAAAGATGTCTCCTACTCATCTGAGCTCGATCTTGATCGTCACGGTGAATGTGTGGTAGTTCAGGGAGTGAATTAGAACCTGGATATGATGCGAAAGCGAATTCTGGGGAGAGGGGAGGGCCGGAGAGAGGTAAATACCATAGAAGAGATACTCAGGACTTGTCGCTTATATTTAAGACTTTCAAGTCCACTCACCCAACAAAAGGCTATTATTTCCGACAAAATTCCCTGCAAAATGTACATCTTCCAACTCAATTCCCAACTACAAAAAATCTATTTTTTAAAATACTATGTGAATAGTCCACACGACACTCAAAGCCATTATGAACCCCTTCAGTTGTGAAATACCATTGGATCAATACAATTTTACTGACAACTAATTTTTGTATCAATTTGTTGGAGTCATTTCTGGACATAAAGAGACATGTCACGCTCACATGCGTAACAACAACCTCAGCCTGATCAGTTTCTCAACACTTTAACATTCCAAGCGTGTAATAAAGTAAGCCTCCAATCTACTATGTTATCTAAGTACATGTACGTTTTCAAATGATAAAAATCAGTACGAACCTGCTTACATTTTCACCAAAATTAATTCTCACTCCAAATCGAAGTACATTTCGCAGCTTGTGTGACAAGGCAGTGCTGTTTCTATACTGCAATTTTAATCACCCAAGTTTCTCCCTGACAAAATATTTGCAGACGGCCTGATTTCATCAATAATCATGGCGAACAAAGGATTTCTATGGACAGCGTGTCGTTTATGCACACAGTTTATCGATACGTTTTCTACAAGTCTATGCTCCTGCTGAAGACTGGTCGATGGTTAATGTAAGCAAACTCACAAATCCCTGATTAAAATGTTGAAAGCTTTATTGTTAGGTTACAAACAGAAACACAAAACAATATTCAGCGGTATAAAATTTGTGACAAGAAAAAAGAACAACAAGGGTTTACAAAATACCTAATGGCAGATGCAGAAAAAGGTATTGCGCTAATTCTTCGTGTACTTTAAAAACAATATGGCTGACAAATGAAATACTATTTAGTTGAATTTTTAGTCTATTACAGACGAGTTTGCAGTGTAGCGAGGTCACAAAACAGCATTGGAAAATATCATTTTGGCAATTATTTTGTGTAAAATAAGTGGCAAATTGCCAGAGGCATGTGAAGGTAAAAATTCCCTCAATTTCATTTTAAAATATTTCATTTGGAAATTGCATGTAAAGACTTAAAGACAATCCCTTTTGGCTATCACTGATACCCACACGACTTAGCCTAACACCTCACCACCAATGGAAGGCATAGGGGTTAATGTTATGACAGTATTTATTGCAGCAGGTCTAAGGGCCTAGGGGACAAGCAGAATGCTTCCCAACAATTTGCAGAGGCGTAATGAAATTTCAAGACATATGCTGGTCCACCTGGTGTGTACCTGGCCCAAACTCAAGTCGACCATAAGAGTCGTCCACAAAATCAGGCTGAACAATTACTGTTATACTGATCTCAGTAAACATCTGCTCTCGCTTATCAGTATCCTGTTCTTTTGCTTAATGTGAAACTGATCTCACAACAAATCAGATCAATTTTCGTTATACAATTAATCGATAGTCAAGGTGTGGTCCGAAGATTGTAAAAGGGTAGTAACAGGCATTCCCAGCATTCTGATTACTGAGAACCACCGTAGGTGTTTTGGTGACTTTAGATACCATTTCGCGGCATTCATCGGTCGTTGAAATTAAATAATTTGTGAATTTTAATTTTTCTAACTACACTCACCCGAGCTTCACCTGAGTCTTAGTATAGTAAAATTTCATCAATTTTGGAAAACTGCAATTTTTTCCTTTTTTCAAAATCAAGTCCAACACTGTTGCAAATGCCCACAATTTCTCAGAATCATTGTCTGATAGTAGCTATGGTATAGATCTGTAAAATGACAAAGCATTATTTATTGACCTTTTATGAAAATATTTGAAAAAATAAAATTTCACTTGTCAGCCACAGTGTGCCCCAAACTAGAGAGAAGCTTACATAACTAAGAGCGAATTGCATCATCCATTGAGCAATGCAAAAGAGCATTCAACAATACAACTGTTTGGCATTAATTCTGCATTCACTAGAGGGTTTACAAAAATTTATTCATAGGTTATCGCCACCGTTAATCTCTGGCTATGTCAACACTTGAAAAAGGTCACTAGACATTAACAGAGTGATTCAACTTAGTATTACTCTAATTACTGATTTACCAAGTTGACAAAATACTTCAGTTAGGACTTCCCAAATATAACAAATCACTCAGCAGCCTAGTAAAGTAAAGAGAGCTCAAGCTGACAATTATTATTTATTTTGCACAACTAACATTTTTTGAAACGCAAAGGATGAAAAACTAATTCATAAAAGACTTCTGCAGCCACCTACTTTAAATCTGCAAGTTTCTATTCAACGTTCCAATATACTCCAAGCTGTCTGAGCGTGTAATACGTGTAAAATTTTCACCCCGAGGTAGGCCAACCGAAGTAGCCAGCACAATAACTCGGCGCAGTCAAGACTATTGAGCGCGTTGTCATTCTGGAATTCTGAACAATGCATCTCAGTAATTCACTACTTAAATTAGTTCCATTAGCAGTGAGCCTGATGTAATTATCACGTTAATTAATTACTCACACAACATGAGCTGTTAATACAGCCATTTACACCAGCGATAAAAGTCCACTAAGCAGTAAATCCATATGCCTCAGTGGTTGCATCACGGCCATTTTGTGTTGAGGGGCAACATTGGATTAAATACTTCCAAATCGGGGAAAAGACAATAAGGCCGTTCCGGATTACAGAGTGACACTCGAATTTCGCTGTATTTACCCACAATGCTGTAAACATCCTTCAAGCACATTTGCTGCCTTGTTTTCGTGCCTTTGGAGTTTCACGTTATTTGTTGCTGCCCGATTCTTTACAAGTTTTCTCGGATGCATTACTCAATTCACCCTTCAAATGACAATACTGCTGTACTGTGGGCTGCAACTCCATCACGAGATAGTTTAATAAACTGGACAAAAGCTCGTGGATGCGTAATGGGAAATTTTTTGCTTTCCCGACATAAGTGAGAGACATGAAAATGTGTCTGATTTTAAAAACGAGGTCACGCGCTTTCTTATCTATGAGACATGAAGGAGATTAATCTATCCCCATGTAATAGGGACAACCCCATTGCTACAATTTCTACTTTGTCAAATATTGGTCGGTTAGAGTTGCTCTATGTAAATCACATACCGGTAAACAATGAAATGAGATTCTCTCCATTGACATATTTTGCACATACATTTTACGGAACGAAACTCCACTTTTCTGCCATTATTTGCGACTGAACTGAAGTATTTGGAGCATGGGTGAAAGGGAGGCAGGTGATCCCACGTGGTGGAAAACGGATGAATAATAGGAAAATGGGTTTTAGAAAAACATGTTTTGAATTGGAAATCTGTGGTTTATCTTTTAACTGATATTTAAAAATAATTTTCTGCCACTGTAAGTCGGCACGATTTGGACACAAATAGGACAAGAATTGCACTCACATCAACTTCCTGAAGGTTTGCGACATTTTTTATTCATGTAACAACAGGAGCATTTATTAGCATTTTTACAAAATTATCCGATTGGATTATGGGGATCGGTGTTTGCGGACAACGGCTTCGCCTATTCGAATGCTCCAAGGGAGTTGAGAAGGATTAAGATTTGTCCGATCAGACCAATTTATAATGGTCACATGCCTAAATTTTGGCATTTTAATTTTATTTGACAAGGTTCAAACCATAAAAATGACATCATACTACAGTCAAACTGTATCAGTTAGGGACGCAATTTGGAGTACATGTGGAATTACCTTTCGTTAAATTTCTCAACAAAAATAACTTTTCAGGAAAATTAATCTTTGATTTAAGCATGGTTTGTAAGATGTAGCTATTATCAAATAACATTTAGTAAAAGTGTGTGAACACATGCAACAATGTGGTAAGTGTCTGAAAAAATAGAAATACACGTACAGCAATTATAGCAATTATAGCAATTATAGCAATTATTTTTGTTTCAAATTGAAGAACCTTTATCATAGTCATCTGAACTGCTAAAATTGATCAACTGCAGGGAGAATGTGCCCTTGACCTTCAAAATACAAAGTTTCTCTGTATCCTGCGTCAACAACCAATATTACTGCAACAAAAGTTGTTTGCTAGTGCTAAGGAGAACTGTTTTCATCTAAACATTGAACGATTTGTGGCATTAATGATTGAGGAAGAAATCTAAGAATAGGCTGTTCTTTAGTGATTCTTGGTGACTATAAGACTCGGAAAATGGCTTTCATATTTTTGACAAAGGGCATTGTAGTTAACTACAGGTGTTTTAGCTATACAGGGTGAAACAAAATGTTATGATAACACTCCGAAGATTGATGAAAACCAGAAAATGGTCTCGCACGGAACTTATCTTGTTTTTTGTAAATCCAAAAATCCTAAATTTTCCTTCATAAGGCAAGGAAATTCTTCTGTTTGGGACAAAAATAATGCTAAAATTGACATATTTCACTTTTTCAGAGGCTTATCACCTTGTTACATAATCACATAGTCAAAATCTACCAAATGTTGTTTGCTAATACTAATAGCCAAGCCATACACAGCACGTTGAAAACAAAGCATATTTTCCTGTACTTTTTATTGTTTCAGAAAATGAAAAAGGTCAAATTTGGCAATTATTTTTGTTCAAAATTCTTGGCAAGATTTTGTCATACTCAATTTTTGAACACCCTGTATATTGAGATGGTATATTAACTGTGTTGGAAGAGATTCATTATTCTTCAATTGACCGTATAAGTTACATATGGTTCACTGTAAGGTCAACATTATTTCTTCTGCAGCATAGTGCAAAGTCAAAATAGAGTTTATTTCCCAAATTTTCTCAACAAAAATGAAAATTAAAGTTTCTATTAGCCATCACTGCGTCCAAAGCTTCATTCCGTCAAGAAATGCTGGAAAATTAGGACTGGCCGTAGGCAAATACCCTATTCAGACAATGCAGTGGGGGGGTAGCCTACCGACGAATGGCAATGCGGATAAGCGGCTAAACCAACATCGTGAGGCCTACACATTTGTTAGAAACTTTTATAAAAAGTCACTCTTTCACTGAGTTTTCCACATAACATCCATTTGAATCTATCCGAAGTCACCCCTTAACCTTATCTCAGAGTCACAGCAGCGGCTTGTCAGTAGACCTATTCACAGTTCGTAACTTCCATCGTTCTGTTGACTTAGTGGGCAGCAGAAGACAGAAGTGCGGAATGCTGTGGCCGAGAGGTAGAGCTGCAACATGTTGAACCAGCGCCCCCTAAACCAGCACTTGGGCATTACCAGGCCAGATTATCTGCCCACAAACTACTATGTGGTATATTCAGACCACAGATCTCTATCACAAAAAATTATATACTTTAGACGAAAAAGGCATGACATTGTCTTGTGACATCTGGAATAAAATTAAGGGTTGCTAACCACCTGCTTTTGATAGCAAATTCTGCTTTCGTGTCACCTGAGTAAATTGTTTCTTTCCTAAACTACGGAGCGCACCTCACGAAACATTGCTTTTCGCGTCTCGTTATCGACAGTTCCAGGTGAGCCGACTCGTAGACGACACGGCCTCGCCATGACTCATTGGGATGCCGTAGAGTGATTATCTTCCATGAATAAGTAATAGTAAAATAACAATACAATACCTATGTTAGTTCTTACCAAAGATGAAATAGCACACCCGAATCCAGAGGGAACGAATTCCAGGTTGAAGTTTATTCTTGAATTTTGAGACGAAATATTAAATGTCGTCATCCGTTTACTTTATAAGCCAAGAGTAGCACGTATTATTTTACATAAATCCGGTCAGATTATCTCCTCATGGGGTATTTTCAGACGAAAACAAATTGACAATATCGTATTTATGAAATATCCGACATCAAAAGCAATACCAAGCGACCATTTGATAACTAGGCTTCGTTTCAAAATACGCATGTGGTTCAGCAGCGTGGCTACCCGTGTACCCGGTTCCGTGTGTCAGCCGTGCGCACCCTTTTAGACTACAATATGTCCTATTACGATTTATGCTAGCTAACATCCTGTTGCCAAATAAAAACCTTGTTAAGGTCACTGACAACACCTCGGGATGACTTGAAACATAAGTTCAAACAGAGTTGTGCGGTAGTAAATGCTATTGACCGGGTTGTCTTGCTTCTAATGGCAATCTGCCTCGACTCCACTGAACGCGAGGGGTCACTAATTACTGCTTTGAATTCAAATGGTGTTGAACTAACGAACTAGACCTCATTGAGGACACTCGGCAATGCCATATTGTATAATTATACATTAGCATCTCTCATGTTTAACGGCCTATACATGTACTGCGCCATGTGGGAGGTCTCTAGTCTCCACCGTTTCAACGGGACCTGTAAACTGTACGGAGAATTACTATATTCATTGTCAAACAGAATTGAAGCCCATAAGAAACCAAGCATTTAATCCAGGTTTAAATAATTATACAACTTGTTTGTGGCCAGACGCATCTAGCGTTTTTTCAGGCGACCACCTCCCCAAGGGCCAGCCAAAAAAACGCAGAAAAAATTCGGCTATGGTATTAGTACTGTCGCGCGAACGTATATCCTTTGTGCATTGTGGTTGGCACTTGGTCTGAAGTTGT
This sequence comes from Phoronis australis, assembly GCA_002633005.1. Classification (NCBI taxonomy): domain Eukaryota; kingdom Metazoa; phylum Phoronida; family Phoronidae; genus Phoronis; species Phoronis australis. The sequence continues at coordinate 492,830 of NMRA01000001.1, forward strand.
AAGAGGCGTTACACCAACTAAGAGGTCGACTTTACTGAACTTGGGAGGAAACATGCACGGACAAGCGATTGTCCGCCAGGTCCCGGATGCAGGGAGTAGGAACCTGCCTGCTCAGCCATTGTTTGAATTCGGCTTCAGTGGAAGTTTGTCAAGTGCTACCGGTCATTTCTGTTCCGTATCAGACCTCATTAACTGTGACCTGGATCCACACCTGTTAATTGTCTCATTATCCGGAACAACATTATTTACAACTATCGGTCCTAGTGCTCATCACTATATACAACGAACATGTTCTACCCAGATTTAAGGGAGCCCACCCTATTCACGAGCACGGTGAACAATTCACCCACCCCAAAGGAATCCTAGATACTCCAATATATACTAGTCTGTTGTCGCGATTCTGAACCAAGCATTATTTCACAACTTCGGCCCGCTGCAGCAAACAATTACGATATTTTTAGATAGAAATTAAAAAGTGCTCACAAAAGGTCTTATTATGTTGAAAAAAATATTCAAGATAACCACAAATGTTGCGTTATAGAACTTCCGCCCCGTTGCATTCTGGCAGGAACTCAACCCAAATATAATAACATGATCGGTAAATCTCTTCCTGTTTCGCTACAAGTTTCATTGTCAGAAAAGTGACCTAGTCATCTACCCCGCGTATCTACTGAGAGAGTTGGTAAAGAAGTGTCTCCACACAACATTGGTTTCCATTTGCATACGACCGGACATGCAAGCATTTCTCGCAGTATTAGGAAATCGTCAAAGACGCGCAGACAGCGGGGCTGCAAAGTCACACCTATATGATTTGACTTTAATTACCTGCACTGAGACGAATCCAATCTCGCATAGGCTCTAAAACGTCAGTGAGAAAGGCGAGGTTGTTTTTTATCTCCGACCGATCCAGCTAGGGGGTTCAGCTCCTGTGTGTAAACTGCACTCCACTAAGAGAATTAGCAAGACTCGCTCGGGCAATTGAACTGCTCTCAACAGATTGATACCCACTTCCCGTAAATTTTGTTTTCGCAGGTGGAAATGTGGTCAGTTAGATTAAGTTACCATAAGAGTGTAATTATCATAAGGAGACCATTAGAGTCCCTATACGGTTCATAATTGAAGACCTTCTCCAACAGAAATTGGTGTTAAACAGTACTAATTACGATAACAATATTCTAATTCAGGACACTAAAAAGATATTATTTTCCTAATAGTCAGGGCCATTATGGGTTTTCAAAACAAATGAGAAAATGGTGTGAACGCCGACAAAAATATGTTTTCTATAAAGAAAATGCCTTTCTCTGTATTCCATCGGAACTGAACCCTGGTTTTCTCTCAAAAACAAAAGTTTTGATTCAAGCCACGTACCGTTGTAAATGGGTCATATCTTGTTATTTACTCACTTTGCAAGTGATCTCGGGGCTCTGGAAGAACTGATAGTTAAAATTTCAGGTCGTGTCGTGACCTGAGATTCTATGAGCTTAGTAGGAAGAGAAAATGAAGTGTCGCTTCTTCAACGTGTGAATGCCACTTTAATTACTAGTTTTACAGACACGTTCTTATAATAAACACGATACTTTTCACAATACAAAGACAAAGAGTTATTATTATTATTATTATTATTATTATTATTATTATTATTATTATTATTAGTAGTAGTAGTAGTAGTAGTAGTAGTAGTAGTAGTAGTAGTAGTAGTAGTAGTAGTAGTAGTAGTAGTAGTAGTAGTATTATATTCAGTATTATTACCATTATCATTATCATTATTATTATTATTATTAATATTGTTGTTATTATCATCATCATTATTGATATCATTATTATTATTGTACAACTACTTAGAAATTTTACAAAAACAGTTAGTGTGACTAGAGATGCCTCAGTCTCCAGAATCCATTGTACGTGGCACAGTGTGAACGAGTGATCAAATCCTTCAATGGCAAGAGAAAGAACCGATTTTAGTGCATAAATTTGACAAACCAGGAATGCGTTCCACAGACGCACGGGCTGAGACAAAAGGCAAGGCCACTCAAGACCAAGCGAGTGCAAAGTGAATCTGTGAGTATAGTCTGGAACTTACTAGCGTATACTCCAACAGAATGTGGGCCAGTGACGTCATTAGTCGGTGAGGTTGGGTTGTCGAATTAGCATAGGATCGAGTTCAGTTCCGTTCCATAAGCGAATATTTTTCGCCGCACGTGCAGTCCAAAGTTCTTAGGATTTAAGAATCGTGGTCATACTTCAGGGCAGCCCAGTGCATGGCATTCTTTTAAACTACAGCATCAGCTTCAGATGTCCGACCCGCGCGTTCGGGGTTCTACTATAAAGCCAACCTTCACGATATAAAAGCCAAGACCCAGGCCATGCATATTGCGCTTATCAGCAGTAGTGGGACCTCAGCTATCCTGAGTAAACTGTGTAATCGCCTCAGTACAAGAATTTTTCAGGAGCCCTCAAGAAAAAGCTCCAACAAAACGTTCGGCCTCATGTCAATTTTAAAAACAGAAACCAATTTTATTCTGTATTTATTTGTGAATGATCCTTTTTCAGCGCGTTAACATTTTTTCCAAAACAATAACATTTAATATGGAATTTTCAAGTTTGATTTTCAAGTTTACTTAATTACTGCTGATGCACCAGGAAAATAGCTACCCCGGCGCTGAGTAACACTGGGATGTACTTTCTATGAAAAATAAAAGGTTGACAAAAATCGCAAATATGTACAAAACAGTAATTTACAGACTAGGCCTGCTTCAGTAACATCATCCTATTGATGTGACTCGTTTTACTTAACATTGGCGCCATTATGGACAACGATATCTTTAAAAAGGTTCTTAACAGCCACTGTCATTCCCGACAGCTAATTTCCCAAGTATGGTGAATCCACGCCGATACTAATTTGGTTTAACTCACCCAGCTCTTGTGCCTATCCAAACTAGTGACGCAAGCTGAAATCCACTACAACCAGTGAAACACAGGCACGCTTCAAACGATCTATACACACAGTGAGTAGTCTATTCATCCACCGGACATAACTTTTGTAATCCTTTCGGTGGAAAAATATTTAATCTTGTTAACTCGGAAAAACCAGATCCGCTCAACAGGACCTATTCAAAACCTTTGACACAATGAAGTTTACGCTTACTCGAGCCTACCCGTTTCTTTCCAAGTTGAATGTTATCACTGACAATCCAACTCTATTCACGCTGCGAGTTTCACTAATATTTGTATTGAGTTTTCATTATCAATATTTGAACAGGATGTGTGTATTATAATCTCGCCACGCCAAGCAGTCTTGCTCAATACCGAATATTAGACTCTCTTCAGATCTCCAACAAAAACGGACCCCTCTTCACATCTGCCGTTGGACTTTGGGAGCACAGCATGACAACACGAACCCAAAAGTTAGAAATACCTGTCATATTTTGTCCAGGTACAAAAGAAAGACCATGCTGATAATGAACAGCTTAGAAATATCTGCACGTGATTGGTTCGGTTCTCCAGGTACAAGGATGTTCAGACAAGCTCATGCATAAAGTATGGTTAAATTGATTTAATGTCGACAACGATAGGGATACTAAACAGCCATGATCGTCATAAGTGGTCATGATATCATTGGCTCGTGCGGCACCTCGTGCATTGACAGTCAGCCTGCATTCGTATTGTCAGCATCACGGACATCGCGAACTCAAGGGTAAAAACAAACGCTTAGTAGCACCCTGTGCATGCTGCTATTAGTTGAAGTGAAAGAGAAATAATAAAAAAAAACACTCATCTGATAAAAATGAGAATGGTTGGCAGAAATGAACTGAATGTTTACATTTTTACAAAAGCAAGCGAGCAATATTTCAGCTTAACTAGATGATCATTCTACACATTCTTTGTAGGATTTTTTGCACTAGAATTTATGGCTGTTTGTCAGTCTAGTTGGGAGACAGGTGATGTACAACGTTTTGTACAACAGTACGGGACGTTCATTTAACATCGTTTTCTGTGAGAAAGTGTTGATGAATTAAAACAGCACCTTCGACAGAAGGATGTGTATGACATTTTATTCGTACAGACCCTTTACCCTTTCATGCGGGCCCTTTATTCTGTACATCCAACATAGCTGCAAAACACTTATTTAGTTCACACCAATACAATAAATTATTCATCGCTCTTGATTGTTACCAGTGCGACATTGAATTCAACCAATCTCAAGCCCGGTAATAGTAAACGGGGCCCTAATTAACGACTCTTCTATTAAACATATAATGTAGGTAGAAATTGGATTATAGACTTGCTGATTTGAAAACCTTTCGTCTTCATTGCCGTCGACCGTCATGTTACGTGATATATAAGCATTTGGTGACGCCATTTTAATTTTTCAGCTAAAACCCAGTCGTGCTTAGAATGTAATGATTAGATGTGACAGCAGGCGTCTCAGTGCCTGTGTGGGGACTTCACTCTTCTTGAAATCAGTTAGGTAATCATTTGTTTATACTAGCAAAACGCGCCACCCACCCATCTGCTACCGCTACTACAGTTGATATTACTACTATGACCACTGCTATTATAGTACTACCTCAGACCAGTGCTGAGATACTACTACTATCATTATTAACAGTAATGTTAATACCACTACCACTACCACTACCACTGCCACTGCCACTACGACTACGACTACGACTACGACTACCACTGCCACTACGACTACGACTACCACTAGCACTACCATTACTTGCTGCTGATAGCTACAGTTACTGGTGTCTCTACTACCAAGATACAAAACTAACTGCCTCCGTGCTAATGCTAAAAGACGAAGTTTAAAGATAGAATACCTAGGTAGGATTTTCATTGACGAATGGGAGGAAGTCCTTTAGGATGGGCACCAAATGCCCTGTCCGGCCGTCGAGGTGGGTTTCATGACTAAATGTCTTAAGAATTTTGCCGTGACAGTGCAAAAAAACTGAATGACGACCGAATAACGTTGGAGATATTTGTTCAGACAGAACACGTATGGACGGTGTAGCATTCGAGGTATGTTCTTGGCAAAAACGTCAGATTTTCACCGGTACCCATGCTCACATCCAGGTATTGCAAAAGGCAGGTGCAATATTCGCCATTAGTGCACTTTCAGTTGAGTTCTCTACCCACTCCAGGCCATCCGTTCATGTCCAATCTGATCCTTCAGAACCAATTAGAATAAAAGCGGTCCTGACTCAGACCGAGGCGGACCTTAACTGTTCACGAACGGTTCCTTGAGTGGACCTTCAACTGACCCCGGAGGTGCATTCACACCCGTCGCACCCGTGGCACCCCTCTCCCTCGATTATGGACATATTAATCTCCAGCTTGTGCTTAGTCATAAAGATTTGATGACGTGGGCGATATCAGAACGGGTGTAATGTGACGAAACCCTTAGAGTTTAACGACAAAAAAAAACGCTTTGTGATAGTGAGCAGTGACGGTTATTGGAAATATCTTCTGAAATTGACGGTGTACAAGACTACTTGTGGGGGAGGGGTGTACTCTAATCGTTAGACAAAGAACTATTAGTGGCGGGAGTTACACGGAACTTTGTATAATAGTATTTACGACAATAGAAAAAGAAGAAAAAGGAGAGGAAAAACGCTTCAAGAAGATTTTCAAAGTTTCTTAAATTTGGAACAAGCATTTAAGGATATTGCTTTTGCCATACAACAACACTATTTCCGAAAGCTGTTCTTTCCGTCTTTTTTCTTTAAGACGACACCTATATTTCGCTTTACACTAATTCAACAACAGAAAACCTTTTCATAAAACTACGACCGGTGAGCGTCGCTGTTTACAACTTGTAGTTGTACTACGTTGCTGTCAATTTACATTTTCCATTTTCGTTTCTTTTTCTGTAAACATAGTTGTCCTACAATATGCAGTGTGGCAAAGATTTTCCTTTTAAAATTACAATCTTAACATTGATTTTCCGCGACATCGTTAATCATTGACTCTTCTAACGCGACATTTAGTGAAAACAAAATGAAAAGATCTTACCATGTGAACTTTAAAGCTTAGAAATCTTCTCTTAAATTTCAGTATACACCTAACAGTTTATGTCGGAAACAGTTAGTCAACACACTTTACTTAGTAGACGTCACTTGTTTCTTTCCAATCGGTAACATGGAAACCCTCAAACAGCGTTTATACACCTCGCGATCTACTACAACAATGCTTCCCTCCCGGGTCAAACGAAGTCGATTGAATACAGTGTTTGGATTATTGGCAGACCATTGCAATTAACAACAATGAGAATAATAGTCGCGGATTGAAAAGGTGAACACCTAATACCTTTATAACGCCTCGGGGGCATTGTCAGCTTTCTTACAAAGTTTGTATAAATTATACAGCCGGCCCACCGCTTGATACTGTATCCTATTAGCGGTCATTGTGTGCTGAAAAGACTTAACATCATTTTTGTTTTTTGAGAACTTTGTCCTTTTCAAGCCCCGGAGCCATGGTGTAAAATGACTGAGCTGAAATTGGATCTTTTGGTCCGAAGAGAGTTACGTTTTGAATTAGCGTACGTTGGACTACAACCGTACGGTTAACAATTAAAACGTCGCAGAACGTGAATTGAGCAGTCTCAAAATATAGCAAGACTTTTTGTATCAGTGACGTCTGTTGGCAATTTCCTTCATACAGTTACCCTAGACACGTGACTTGCATGTGGGTACCGGGAATTTCCGTAGATAACCAAATGGGCGTGTATTCGGAAACTGAAAATTTTCAGGCGTTTTAGCAACACCAAATAAACGCTCGGGCGTTTATTCGGAAAAGGAAGGCGTGTAAACGGAAAGTCATAATCTTGCTGACTTTGACATCTTTTTACTTAAAACTGCGTTTTTAAATTTTATGTTAATAAATGCATAGTTCGCCAACACCTCAATTCGTTTTTATAAATGATAAATGCTCCACAAAACTGAATTTGTGACAAAAAATGACGCTGAGTAGGCTTTTAAGAGGAAAATTTCCAAATAAACGCCCCACAGTCTGGACACTTGACAATACAAGTTGTAACACCAAATAAACGCCCATGGGCGTTTCATCGGGCGGGCTTATCTACGGAAAATCCCAGTAACAGTCATTTGCAGACAAATTAATATCAAGTACCGAGGATAGACATGAATAACGTGAAATTCATCGGCGAATTTGAGTCAATTTGGTTTCCAGACAACGCTGGAGTTTTTTCCAAGTCAAAGTATTGATAAATATTCTAACATGTGCTTGTAGCCAGACGCATAGAAAACAATGATTTCACCCAATATCTACACCCACCATAGTCTTGCAACTCCAGTTTAATTGTGCGGTAAACGTGTTTGAATTCGTCATAAATTTTCATGTATAAACAAAGACTAGAAGAGTTGGAATTCCAACGGTAAAATGCCAACAGATGGAGCTAATACTCAAAATTAACACTTAATTGCCATATTCGATTGACATCAACTTTACACTTGCCATTTTGTTTTCAATTTACTTTGTAGTAGACGATGATATTTGGTGGATTTTTATAAGAGTCGTATGAACGAAGTTTAATTCCGGATTTTCCGCAAAGTTGATACTTGCATGAACGGGCCTTATGCCAGTGTGCCCATCACAAAATGTAGGGTTGAACCACTAAGGTGGACTCGGATTCAATTGAATTACTATCAGGCTAAGTTTCACACATTACACATTTCTATTTCAACATTTTTTGAAGTATTAATAAAAACCGTTAAAATGTGTTCAAGTGCAGCCCACTTAAGTACACCGTGCCGTCAATGTTAGGAAAATATAACTCTGTCTACACCTCGGGCGTCGCTGGTTTTCGCCCCTGTTTGCTCAATTTCCCCTAACTACCTTTAATTTATTAAACCGGCAGTGTTAACAGAAATCCGACACACATGCACGCGCACGATTATACGCGCGCAAACGCAAACACAGAAGAGAAGTTCTCTGGTAACACTGCAATGTAACCGACACCTGAAAACTGATGTTAAATTCGATTTTATTATCGTCAAGTACTAGAATTTAGCTTAATGCCAAGACGTAAAAATTAATAGATTTTTATTTTTATCAATAGAGAACGACGAGAGCGTATTTGTTCAAATTGAGAAGCTTTTGTCATTGTTTAAGAATGTCAACAGAAATATATTGAAAGCCAAGAGCAAACCTACGGGGAGTGATGGGGATGTAATGTTCCTCAGAGACAAATTTTCACCACAAACTTTACCCATCTGTGGCGTCTATCTCACTTTCAATTTTTTAACGTATAACACGCCTACTTACCTTTAGAGCGCCCAATAAACTTCTACGCACCCTTACACCAGGCTTTCGATACAGTTCTTGGAATATTCTTAAAATTCCGTTAATGTTACTGATATATTTTATAATCAACAAAAATGAATAACGGTTTGGCTGCTCAATTTTCGTTACGTGAAATGGCTTTAGTTTGCATCTGAGAACACAAGAGCAGGTCACTTAGAAACACGTGACCAACATAAACATGGGCACAATACAACACGTGAAATTATACACCTGTGCAACTGTGAAGTGTCATTTATAACATAAGTGCACAAGTCTTTATAATAGCCGCATTCAGTGGACCAAGGCCAACGATAGTGGTGCCTTTTGAGTGATATTATTTCACCATTGCCATTTCAAAATATGTACCATGGTTCTTGGTTTTGGTCTCTCATGGCAGTTGCATTTCCGTCACCATTTTAAATGCAACGGTAATCTTGGTTTTTGATTGCTTTCCAGCTCGCACATAAATTCACTGTACTTTTGTTTTTGTTTAACCCACACAGTTGGTTGAAAGGAGACAGAAGCACATTAGCCTGTTTTGTAAAGCCCTTATTACCAACAATCTGAACACCGTAAGACCATTCTGTGTGCACACCCTCTGAAATAAGCGATCATTACAGAATTTGCCTAGTATTACAGTGAAATCAAGGAAAGGAAATCTAAAATCTGAAATGGAAGAAGGACGTACATGACAAATTATCTATCTTCCATACACTGCCTCATGTTCCCTTAATAAATAGTATTTTACGGGCATTTAACCAACCGTGAGCCTCCTGTGGAGACATCTATCGGTACAAGAACTAAACAGAATTGGCCATGCGCATCCCATGTATTACTGATGAAGTTTCTTTTGTACGGTTTCATAGTATTCATAGATAGTCACACTTTTCCTCGCTACCAACAGCAACATACTTCATTAAACTCGCCAAGAGAGATGACATTCGGACCTTTCATTCAAATTAGTGACACCTTGGCGTATTATTGCCAATTACTTCGATCGACTGTTTAGGATCTTTGTAGCGCAGTTTTGCAAATCGTTTGCGTTTGTTTCTTGAATAAGTGACCGTTCCATTACAACTACGGTTGGTTGGAACATGGATTGACGTACATTAGATATATCGAACTTGGAAATTCGTATGATCAATTACTGTCTACTTTCCAAACACGACATGTTGGGATCTTGTTTCCGTACATCGCAGTCAGTAACGCTACTATAGGACTTCGCTAAAACGACTTAGCGAGATTACGTGAGATATTGCCGTGTATTTTGAATGAGAACACGTGACCTTGGCTAAATTTCAGCTAGGTCCTAGCGTAGGTCCTAGCGTAGGTCCTAGCGTTACTGAACGCACGCCGGGTCCAGGGGCGGATCCAGGATTTTGAGTTAGGGGGGCAGCGCAGAATATTAGCCAGGATTTTGCCCGTCAGACATTCGCACATCCATACTGCCAAATGGAATCTTGGAGAATTTTAGGGTGGGCCATGGCCCCCTTGGCCCCCCTCTAAATCCGCCACTGGGGTCTTACATGCGCCGCCCACAGTCTATGGGAGGTGTACCACAGGGGGGGCTGGGGGGCTATAGCCCCCACCCCACTTTTTTCAGTGCTGCGCCACCCATGGTCTACAGTTGGCCGCAAGTGACATTTTGGGGCTAAAATTCAAATCCAAATAATCAGTTTGGGGATCAAGTTTGACCGCGCCCAACTTTGCACGACTGAGCGTATCAGTAAGTGTGTGCTGGCGATTATAGATGGCAGTAGTGTACGCGTATGATCTTTGTCTCTCCTCACGGGATTACGAATTTGCGATTCAAAATTTAGTTTAGGTATCATTTCCTCTTCGAACCCTTTAAAATTTTCAGGGTTCAACCTGACACATTTTCCCAAAGAGTACCTTGCGCATGTTTTCAAATCTTTTATTTATAAACGCCCACTGGGTTGGGCTTGCATGCGGAATCTTCTATTAATGTGGAAAACGTAGTACAGCCACTCAGTAAAACACTGCCTATTACATAATGTGTGCGAAGCTGATCACTCCATAAAACATGCTGATTGTACAACGTACAGACTGTAGTCTCGCGATCATCGGACTCACAGTGCTTCCTCAATAGAGGCGATGCTACCTGTTAAATTGGCACATCTTTACAAGAAACACTAGAAGAAAATGTGAACACGAGCATCAAACGAATCCATGACGGCGTTTTCCCGTTGCTCCCAACTTGTTCGATTCTATAGTCCAATAACAAGTTGGGAAGTTTACCCCTGTAGCCAATATCTTACACGACTAATTAACTCCATTGCATTTATGGTTGGAGGGCCAGCTTTCTTTTGTTCGATAATTGCTCTAATAAGATCGTATTTACATGTAGGCCTATCCTGACTGGGTTGTGCTGTTAAGAATAAAAATTAAGTTATAACATATTTGAACATAAACCAATAGCATTTCTGAAATCTTTCGTCAAATGGTGATCATGTTTAGGTTTTGAATCGCCAAAATCGCCCAACTGCAACCGAAGTTACGACAATCTATTCTTTCCGAATGAGTTTGACTGTGTTCACACGTGGTCTGTAATAAGCCTGGTAGATAAGTGGCCTGCTTGTTGTCATAACAGACAAAAGACTGTGCTTGGCAGTAAACAAAGAAGCTAAATGTTATCACACGCTCAGAACTCCCTACGTCTGGTAAAGTCTCTGAACGGGAAAACGATGCACAAACCTACAAACTAAAATACGGTTATGTTGCATTCAAAACTAAGATTCAATGAAGTTCACACTTTGGTATACAACTCGCCGAACTGTTTTCTCCCTAAAACATACCAATCCGTTCTAAGCGTAGCATATAATTCTGTGGTGTTAATTTTCATCCTTCATACACGCACAGGCGCGCCCGCGCACACACACGCACACACTAGCAATACACGTGTACTAAGATACGTCAATGTGGCAGTCCGACGATATTATGTATCCATGAGCAACCGTTGACTGAACATTTCGCATCGTGAATATTAACACCACTGAACACACTGCCGCGCTTGCCTTAACAATCGCACATCCACAGTATAGGAACACTACAGAATATATTAGACTGGTCAAGACTTGAAACGTCTCTAATTATATCGTTGTGTTCGCAAATCAAATTTTCATTTTGTAACGGAGTTTTTTGCAAAAAAATTGTTTGTCTCAAATGGTGACATAAACCACGATCGTTGCAACAAAATGTCTTGCAATATTGAAGCGGAAACAAATTTTGACCAACAGGAACTCTTTGGAGAGTCTGCCGGACTGATTCTCTGAACATGATTCTTACATGTTTGGGATTGGCAATAACACGGTCTTTAAATCAAGCTGTCAAAATACTGAGATAGTTAACAAAGGAAAAGTTAACACCTCTTTCAACTGTTCAGGCAGATTACGTTGTTCTGGGCCCGGTCTCCAATCTTTTTACTCGAAATAGAACTCGAAATTAGGTTTGGCATTTTCTACTCTACTTTTGGGCGAACTGAAGATAAGTGTCTATTATTCTAAGCTCGAGTACACAATAACTTACGTAGATAATCTATTGCCCTTAGTTCACAGTTTGTAAACCCAATATTAAAGCAATAAGTTAGAGTTTGAACTCGAATTTTCGAGTTTTTACTCGAGTTTGTAGCACGAATACAAGGGTCTTCAAGGGCAAACTTGAACTAGAAACTCCTATGCATAAACTATAATGTATTCGAGCACAGTCTTATAACCAATTATCTTAAGTTCGCACAAAAGGAGCAGAGAAATTGCCAAAAATAGTTTCGAGTTCGTTTCGAGTACAAAGATTAGAGACCGGCCCCTGGTCACATTGCAAAGATAATGTTCTCTGAGGTTTTCCCGCGGGAAATATGACGTTGCACCGAAGAAGCTCGTGTCGCGTATGTGGCGATGGACTACTTCCATTCGAGTACAAAACGTACCGTTAGTGGAAGGTCGAGGTCGATACGCAGAATAATGTCTCGTGGGATATTACTTCATGTACGACAATCAAGGTATGTTTTTTATTTATCCCATACGCTTCGAATTCCTAATTTTTCATTTTTTCGCAAATTTTTTAAATACTTCACTCAGACTGTTCACGTGGCGGATTTCATCCTACATGTATGTACTTGCGCGATAGATTGCAAGCTTTCTCTAGTAAAAGAAACAGTTTTAAATGTAACAGAGATGAACACAACGGTAACTTTGCACTGAACTTGTAGCATCTTCTGAAAATAGTTAAATAACAACAATATTAGCTATTGTAGTTATCAAGGAATCGGCGCCTGAGTTGCAGACGATATAATATTTAGCAAATGAAATCTGAGACAGAATGTCATAAAATTAACAGTCCTGTTTCAGGTGTTACGATTGAGACCTGATTGCATGTTGAGTGTTATTTACACTGCTACAGTTGTATTACTTTAAACTACTTTCCGAAAATTTGATGATCTAACCGGCTAACGACGTCGCGTCGACATTGTCCTACCTTTTGAACTTTCCATGTCAGAGGTCACTGTTAAAGTAGTGCGGGAGGTGAATGCGGAAAACATTATTAAATGGCCGTATTTCCCTCGACAGATTCAACGCCCATGGGATAATGTGTTTAAACACCGTACGTCTGAGGTCCTTCAGGTACGAGATGATGGTATCAAGCAGTTGCACCAAAGTAACACGACATTGTCTTGTGCGTCTCTGACCAACTTGATCCGGGATCATTTTCTCATTCGTGTGGTAAAGAAACTCGTTCAAGAAAAGAATCATACAATTCTTCCACGTTATACTTTATGGTTCAGTTGGACAACATATTCAAAATTTTCAAGTTATTCATTGTCGTTGCAATTTAATGGACCAAAGCGAAATAACACCGCATCGCCTCGGTTAACACCAATAATAGCTGTTTAAAACAAAAGGTTAAGAAACGTCGATTGCTCAGCCTAACTGCCAATGCTGGAACTAGCGATTTGTATTTAGGTAACTGGAAGCCTCAAGGGTGACGATTGTGAATTCAAGGCAAGTGGTTTGATCGCATTTTGGCAGCTGGAGTAACCATTCACGAAGGTATGGTGCCTGATCTCCAACAATAACGAAATGATCTATCGCAAGCTCCGACCCCTTGCGAAATGTCGACAAACAAACAATAAGCTTTACCTGCTAACGTGGTGTTTGTCGGGTAAAATGGCGGCTTGAAAACGCAGGTGTGTCAAGAATGCTGCGTTCGGTTAAGTCGTCACTCAAAATCCTGGCGATAGGTCAATTGTGATAGTTCTTTCCCAGCTCGGACCACTTGCTATCTGAGGAAAGACCTGATTGGAACTACATGAAGTTTTATAGCCCGAAGAGGTCTTCATCAGTTTTGTCTCTTTGAACCCGGAAGCAGTTTTTTTAACTGCTAATTGTTCCTATATGTACTCGGACTGTCACATTTCCGGGGAAAACGGTACCAAATTTATTAACTAGTTTTAACATGGAATTTTTTTAAAGCCATGAATACAGTAATAAATATAACAACATACATTTTTGAAATAAAGATACAATTCAAGAAAGAAATGGGTGTTCAAATTTGAATGCGTTTTACGGCAGTAACGCTATTTTTACAATTACAGTGGACACTCGTCCCTCGGTTACGGCAAAACTGTTAGAAAGTCCAATGTCTATTTCTTAAAAACTAGATAAAGAAACGATGTTCGTACCGTTTGGATGGACGGAGAGTGAACAAGGAAGAACTGAACTATTTTAGCGCTGAAAAATTGAAACACCTTCCCTTTCTGAGTCGTCATGATTAAAGCAAACTCTTTTCGCGAGATAGCAAGACCCATTCCATTTCAAGTCATACTTTCGTGAAGGTTTTTCTCTGTAAAATGCCAATTTCATAAACGTAAAGGACGGCAGCGAAACGAAGAAGCGCACCGGCAATATGTTCTCAGTGTATTTTAGACCTACCACGAACCGTATCCTTTGGAAGCGTGGTCAGGATCCTCGTAACATTCTAGGTCCGCCATTGAGAGTGAGTGAAAATAGTCTCTTGATTATACGCGGCACAGCCATAAACACGTAGTTTTTCCCGAGAGACCCTTTTCGAAACAACTGTGCGCTGATTTGTTGCTGTGCACCGTTATGGTTTTGATAGTCATGTGTACAAACGACTGCTGATTAGTCTGCAAATACATACGTTCTCATAGCATTACTATATACATATCTATGCATGTACATGTATGTATAAGTGTTTATATTTTATTTTGGTAATCATTTTAGTTTGGTTTTCAATTCGCATTATGTTTAATATGAATTTGTCTGCATTTAGTGCCGCATATCTTCCAGGGATATATTTGTGTCTTAGATCTGTAAAAGGGATATAGCAAGCAAACGTGAAATCGAGGCTGAATAGAAGGCTGAACACAAACATCACATAGTCACCCATGACTATTACACTAAACCTTTCAGTCGGTAGGGCACCAGCACGCCCATGGGTCTAAATACGCCCATGTTTTAGCAGCCATGATCACCCGCGCATTCTGAGCTGCACGTGCAATATATTTCAGGCAGGATCATACTTCGCTTATGAAGTACCACTGGGGTTAGTGTCATTGTTTAAACCACAAAAAGTCAGCATTTCCCAGTACTCCTCTGATACATTTTTTACTGGTATACAGAACATAAATACAGAGACATGTAAAACAAAAAACCAAGCCATTCTCACTCTTAACATACACACACGCACACACGCACCTGCCCACCCTCAATATACCCACTTTAAGTCAGGCAACAGTTATGGTTAACCACTTTCTTCAGGTTCCATGGTATTCGTCTAAATTACCATTATTTAATAAAATTCTTCTTTGAATATAAAATTCTCCTTCTAATATCTTAAGGAAATGACAGAAACTGGTAATTATTTTTTACTCCTGGATAGGTAAATAAAATGTTTTAATTGCAAATGTATCCAATTTAAAACTTTATTTTCATTACTTATGGGCATGCCAAAATCATTGTTTTTTGCCAATAACTATATTTATACCTTTTACCAACAACACCCAACTGCGTAATTCTCCTATCAATGTTTTTATATTGCATTAGAAAAGGGTGTGATCCACTGTTTCGCTTTGTGAATGGCAGAAAGTACATACATCGGAGTCCACCACGTTAATTTTTCTAAGAAAAGAGTTCGTTACAAGTATTCTATGTAATAGTTTAAACTGCAGTGTACATAACTTGAAATCATAAGTAGTTTTAAAAGACAATCACTTCGATAGTTATAACCTTCTTGAAATCTTTTTGGGCAATAGGAAAAATTTTGTTCTGGCAAACAATTACATATATCATTTTAAATATTGACGTGCAGTTTAAAAATTACGGATATTAAAAGGTATTATTGGTCCAAAAATCTTAATTAATCTTAATTAATTGCATTTGTAATGGTGCTCTCCTCAGAAACCACCTAAAAGACTCATTCAGAGAACAATATTCCAAAAAGTGCGTAGATATATTTGAGACCTTTTTAAATTCAGTAAATGAGTAAAACCTGTTATTTTCATCAAGTAGGTCATTAATAAAAAGAACACCACCACTAGCATACTTGCTAAAGAAGATAGATTTTCTGTCTATTAGTATTTCATCATTATTCCATAAACTTGTTGAGAGTAAATCATTCGCATCCTTATGGGACTGTTTACTTATGAAAAAAGATCAGTTATTTAGAACAAAAAGGATTGATTACTTCAGTATGATGTTCAATAAAATCATTTCCAAAATTTATAATATTTGACTTTGCAATCCCTGTTTCAAGTTCAAACAAATTCACCCATTTTGATTCAGAGGTAAGTAGTCTTTTTATCCATGAAATTTTTATAGCCTTGTCAAAAAGAATTATATTCAACATTTTAACTCCCCCTTCCTCATAAGTTTTAATTAATACACCTCTCTTCACTCACTCAACTTTGTTATTCCAAATAAACTTAAAAATGTTTGCGTTCAATTCATTCATAATAATGTCTGATGGAGTATGCAGGGTTGTCATGAAGTGAATAATTTTTGGCACCATCAAGGTCTTCACCACCGTAACTTTCCCAAAAAAGGAGATCTTCTTCTAGACCAAATTTTGATAAGATTATTGGCTTCATCAATCCTCTCATTGTAGTTGATGTCAATCATGTTTTCTAGGTTAACTCTGAACTTGATACCTAGAATCTTAAATTCCGTCATGCCCCATTCCAACTTCCATCTCGCGTGATGGAAAACAGCTTTACAATTTTTTAATGCACAACCAAATAACATTTGTTTTGTAATAATTTACTCTCAAACCAGACATTTCTGCATATTTACTCAAAACTTCCATAGTAGCTTCCAAACTACGCCGTGAACCATGTAAGAAAAACGTTTTGTCATCAGCATACTGAGTAAGTATAAATTCATCATTTCCTATTTGAATGCCTTTAATTTCCCTATCTTGTTTCGTCATCATATCTAATATTTCAGCACATAAAATGAAAACACATGGAGAAAGAGGATCACCTTGTTTACAGCCCCTGTGCAGAGTAACACTTCTGGACAGGAAACGGGGGTTTTGAACAATGCATGACACCGGACAATTACAAAAGGTTTTAATCCAACGCTTAATTGAGGCCTTGAACTTAAAAATATCCAAAACTTAATTTATGAAGTTCCATGACAAGCTATCATAAGCTTTTTCTAAATCTATTTTAATAACTGCCCCGGTATACCATTTTTAACAGAAGTTCATAATGTCAAAGGTCAATCTTATGTTTTCATCCACACATCTCCCTTTTATAAATCCCGTCTGATCCGAGGAAATCATATATCCAAGTACCGTTTTCTTTTGTCTAGCAATACATCCGGATGCCAACTTGTAAACACTGCTGAGCACAGTTATTGGCCTCCAGTTTTTTATGAATTTTTTAGCCTTATCTGGCTTTGGAATTAAAGTTACGACCCCAGTTTTTTTGCGTGTTTGACATTTCGATTTTTTCATAGCTTTCATTTATGTGTCTTAAAACAAAATAGTCTAAATCTTTCCCGAAAAAGTTGAAAAATTTATTTGTGAAACCATCTGACCCGGGTTTTTTTCATTTTTTGAATTTTTCAATACAGAACAGAGTTCTTCATGTGTTATACGTCCCTCAAGCTCCATAGCAAATTATCGGGAAGCTTCTTTGAAACAATAAGATTCTCTATTTTACTTTTTTCAATAGAACTGTTGTCAGAATAAAGTTTTTCGTAAAAATTCGCGGCCACGTCTAGTATCTTTTCTTTATTTGTAATTATTTCTCCATTTTCCAATTCTATTTCATACATAAGTTTGTTACGAAAATGTCTCAACTCTAAACTACAAAAATATTGTTTTGGGCGTTCCTCCTCTATCCTTTTTGCCCTGGATCTGACGTAATACCCTTTTAATTTCTCTGGCCTTATCTCTAGAAGAGCACTCTTTTCCTTTCTAAATATTCAAAAGTTCTATCATCAACACATTGTTCTAAATTCTCTGTTTCTTTCTCTAACTTATTCTCTTGACTATATATTTCTTTCTTTTTTGAATAGAGTAAAAAGAGTATTTTTCTTATTTCCATTAACAGCACATCCAAAAATAGTTGATCATTTATAACAAACTGAATCACACTGTTCAAAATATTTTGAATTTTGGCTAAATGGTATACCGGAACGGCATATTGCTTTTTAATATCAGTTATTGTATCTTGACCGATGTCTACATATTCCTTGTCATTTAAAAGTGAATTTTTAAATTTCCAGAGTCCTTTACCTCTCGTAATTCTTCTAAATTTTATGTTTAACAAGACCCCAGAATGATCTGATCGGTAACTTGGAGTTATAGAAATTCTGTGGACACGATGCATCAAAGTTTTGGAAACCAGCCTAGCCTGTTTAATTGGATTTTTTCTTCGCCAAGTGAATCTTCTCTTTGAAGAAAAAAATTCTCGAAAGGGATCACAAACATTAAACGTATTAATCATTCCCTTAAGAAATTTTGTAACTTTTGCATTATTACAAAATCTATAACTGCAATTATCCAGTTCTTGACTCAGAACTAAATTAAAATCTCCACATTAAATAAACTTATCAACATCAATCTCTTCAATTATCGAAAATATATTACTATAAAAGTCCGGGTTATCAGTATTTGGACCGTACAAATTTACAAGAATAATCCTATCTCCCCCGGCTCCACAATTAATTCTATAATAACATAATTTCCCGTAGGGTCCTTTCTCACATTTTGAACAGTGAACTCAAAGTTATTGTTAAATAGTTCGAATAGCAACTCCTCTTGAGTTGCTCTGGTAAGAACTGAAATAGCTAGTGCATCCCCAATGAGATTCAATGTACGGCTCCAAATCACACGGAAAGTGAGTGTCTTGTAGACAATATATGTTAAATACTTTACTTGTTATATAATTAAAGACATCTCTTCTTTTTTCTGGGGTTCCTAAACCCTGGCATTAAACTGAAAAGATATTAATTCCGATTCTGATACAGTTTTTATTTATTTGTTAACACGTGCCACGTTCAGCCGCTCGATCCTCCACCCCGGCACCGCCAACCGATTACGAGGAACGAGTCGTCATTACTTAGATGAGGTCGAAATTACTAATTATTACTATACCTTTAAAACACTGTGGCAAGAACACGGTGTTGGATAATGAAAATCCCAAATAAGTACCTCTTCGCTCAAGATTGTAATAAATTTGACAAAAAATGCAAATCTTTTCTTCCGTCGATGCCGGGCACATAAAGTATATCACAGACCACTTCAACTGTAAATAAGTTGGACACAATTTGTTGCGAAAAATATGGATTAGAGCATCAGATGTCTTTATTCTCTAAGCAAAATAAGTTTTCAGCAAATACCGTTCACATAGCAATCGTTAATATACGAGAAACCAAACCCAAATACATAGCGAACGGAACAGCACCGGCGATCCTAGTAGCGATATCCGTCCAGTGTTTTAGTGGGGTGCAGCCAAACACATTTTGGCATTTGAAAATAGTCCCTACGCAACGTAACTTACGTTCAGTGCTCAAGGTCATACGGTGGACTTTGGGCACCTACTTATTTAAATGGGGCAACTTGATTTTTTCTGTATGGCTAGTTATACCATTAAGCAATTGATACCATAAAAGTTCCCACGTTTTAAGTTGCACTTTTTTTATAGAAAAGCAGTTTTTTGTGAGTCCAAATGTTACATTATTGAACAAGAGGTAGCGCTAAATCCAACAAAAGACTAGCAAAAGATGGGATTTTAGCCAATCACAAGCTCAGAAATTAAGTAACTGTAGACCTAATCTAATATGGCGGCTCCCTTAGAGATGCTGTTAATAAATGCTGCATACACTTTCAAGCACTAAACTCATATGATTTGCTGAGTTTCTCGAAAGTGACATGGGCAAAGAGCATTGACTGTGTGAAAGAATGACTTTCCCTTGGAGATGAAGACAGTAATGAGCACAATGTGTGTCACCAGTTGGCATTTGCATCAAGTAACTTCACGGATTCGCGTGGCCGTGGCCGTGGGTTTCAGGCACTATAGTATCACAAACCATGTTATACAAGCTTACTGGCGTTACAAAGATTGAAAGAGCAAAGAGGACAGATTGCGAAATTATAAAGTATGCCGAGAATAGAACTCCCTGATTACGACCAAGATGATGATGAATGTTAAATTTTTCCTGGGAGTATGATAAATTGATGCAAGTCACTGAGTCAGTGCCTCAATAGGAAACATGTCACTTCATACTCAAGTCAACACGTACCCAAGTCAAATTTCAAAAGTATTTCAAAACTATGTAATTTGGCAAAGTAGTGATTAAAATCAATCAATCGTGCCATATTTATGCAAAGCGACTCAATATTACCCGTTATTTAGTGAACGAAAATGAAAGTTTATTAGTAATGTTTTTAGCACGGGTACTAGTTGACTTAGGTGCGAGTTGGCTAAGGTAAGAACTGACTGGAAACCCTCATATGCACAACTCGTAAAAAGACTGTGTTCCCTGGATTCTGTGTCTGGCCTGCTTGTGTTTGGATCGATCATCCAGACAATTCACTGAATAATCGGTCCGTGTGATGGCATTCAAATGCAGGTAAGGCAAATAATCCAATAACAATGTGACCATTTTTCTTCAGTGTACATTGTTATTTTATCAGTATTCATAGCTCTGGGCATGGTGTAAGATATCTATAAAAATTATACTTTTTGTAATGTCCAGGGATGGGGGAGAGGTAGTCTCCATACTCGAATCTCAGCTCGAAAACTGACCAATTGCATGCCACAATTCTAGTAAATTCACTTGAGTTGTGCACTGTGGATAGTTAGGCTTTGAGTCTGAGTTTGAAGATTACACCCTGGGCCCAGGTGATTGGCCATCAATGTCATTATTGAAATCAAATAAATGTTGGAATGCCGTGCGGTTACCGATGAATAAAAATATAAAATAGTCCATAGCACGCCCTTGACAAAGAGCGCATCGCTCAAAACGTGGGGATATTTTTTATATATTTTACTACCGACGCTCGTCGTTTTAGTTAAACTAGTTCTACTATAATGTAATCATTGACTACAGAATGCACCTATATCTGGAGCACCACCATTAACATTTTCAAGCTACTTTTACTCTCATGTTTTGCTAAAAGGCACATAGGTGCCTGTATTTCAGATATAGGTGCAGCTTCACACATATGGTTGAAGAATAACAAAGCACATCAAATATTTTGAGAACAGTCATTTTTATTTAGTTTTTACTCATTCAACATAGTTTGTTGTTGGTTTGCTTTCAAAGTAATTTTGTACAGTGTTGTTGGAACACTATCTTCAAAAGTTCTACTTATTGTGTTTTTTTGAAATAACAAAATTTATTTGAGTGAAAGTTCAATTTGGATTGTAAAGACTTGTGTGCATATCTGAAAATGTATGTTAACTTTCAAACTAAAATTTGTTTTCAAGACCATTTTGCATACAAACCCATGAGTATCTTTTTCACTTTTGAGCACAACACGTTAGGCCGTGTATATGCATGTCTTGTTTTGAGTGTTTACTATCTGTCTTTTGATCATTCTTTTTACTTTCATTCAGTTATTGCACTAAAGAATTGAGTACATGTCAACATCTATCATTTTGTAGGACAGGCCTACAATGCTTTCAATATTTTTAAACTCTGACAACGGTTTTTATTTTTAATTTGCTTGGTTATAGGTGGGTTGTTTTTGGATGCTGCTATGGCCGGAAATAGCATGGACCTTTTGATCGTACTACAGGGAAGAGATCTGGTAGCACTCGAATCAAATACCATGTTCTTGCTACAAAAGCTTCACAAGACTACTGACAAAACAGAAGTCTAACGATAGTGAAATTTTCACAGATGTACTTCAAGAGTTTTGCTTTGAAGTTGTGGAGCAACGAATAATCTCACATGGGGAAATATTGCATTTGACTCTGTTAAAGTCACTGTTGGAGGAAACTTTATCCAAAAGAGGTTGTAATGAAATTACTGAGAATTTACCCTATTCTACAATTCCTTAGTTCAAAACGGAATTAGAGTGAATTGTTGTTCAACAAAAATTTGTTCTTCTATAAATGCTGGACTAAAATGCACTGAAATGTGCAACTGCCAAAACTGTGGGAATGTCAAAGTTAGTGATGGAATTGAGTCAGTTGATGAGTAACAGTGTGATGGACTTACATCCCAACCGGTGGAACTTGGATAGACATCTCATCAAGTGACAGAAACCAGGCTAGTAACTGGCCAAGTGAGCCTGGTGATTTGTGAAACATTTTTCTATTTTGATATTTACATCTCTAGTAATGGCTTTTTATGTTGTTACTTTCTTGGCATTTTGCACTTCATCCAATTGCATTTGTTGCTATTCTATACATTTTTGTCGCCATTTTTGAAAAATTGTATGCTTTGGACTTGTAGCAGTGATTGTTTTTGTGTGACAGATTAGTAAATATGTGATAAAATAAATGTGAGTCATAGACAGTTTGATAATTATAGTTTTACCAACAGTAAAAACAGCATAAAACACTATGAATGGTAGTTCCATATTTCACCAACAGGTGGCACCCATAAATTCATATTTTTCCATAATTCTACGTTTTAATTGAAAACTACAACAAAGTTTGTGTTTATTGTGACCTGAATACAGCCTGTAGGAATGTTATCTGCAGTATCATCCTTTATGGACACTTAATTTGTTTCTTTTCTAACTTTTTTTAATTCCATGTAAATTGTGCTGAATCGGCACAATTTTAACATCAAATTTCACAAAAATGTGCATCTTTAAACGTAGGAACTTTTTTGATTCATAAAGTATAATGATCTGTGACATCAAAAACACCTGAATTAAATTGTCCCCCTAAAATGGTCACAGAAGTGGTTTTCCAGGCCTGTGGCCTACAGCACTGTGTCCGTCCTCCAATATCGTGTCCTCAGTTGCGTTAAAGCAACCATCAGCGTACTCTTCACTTAGCGGGAACCGACCGTCATCAAGATCGTGGTCCTCTGTGAGTTCTCTGTAAGAAAATTAATTGTTTTGCTCATAACAGTCCATGCCAAGCTTCAGTAATTTGTCCATTAATTACCAACAAAAGTTACTCGGAAAGGGTTTACTAGACAGAGAGAGGGGGAAGGAGGGTGAGAGGGGGAAGGAGGGTGAGAGAGTTAGGTGGGATCAGTGTCATACCTGCATAAATTTTATTGCAAACATAAGGGCCGCATCGTTCAGCGAATGCCGAAATTTTTCATTCAAAACATTTGAACCAGAGCCCGAGTTTAGAGGGACACCGCGCTCCATTTACATCAGTGTAGACTAACAATTGTTTTTAAAATATCTGCAGAAAAGGTGTTTAGGGAGAGGTAATTCAATATTTTTGGAAGTGCCATATCTAGGAATTTAGGGAATCTACAAACAGAATACTCTTAGTTCAATAGGCCTTTCCTTCGTTTTTACAAATGCCGATCATTATTTTTTTTTTCACTGTGATATATATTTATTGAAGGATACACAGAACATACAAAGAAATAATAACAAACCCAGAAACCGCGAAGCATTATATCTGGGTTGTAAACAATTCATAAATGAAACTTATATACATAGAGGTATATACAATTAAGTAGTATCTAAAATAAGTATTCCAATACTTAGACATGCTATTACAGATATATAAAAACAAAAATATTTACAGATTCAAGTAGGGAAATCAGATGCAACAATATTGATAAACGGTACATAAAAATTTGCTAACGTTGCTTAGGAGGAATTTGTTGAGAACAAAGTCAAGGTTAGGACTACCATTCAGTAATAATGTAACTCTAGTAGGGATATTATTACAAGAATTGAGAGCGTTAACAACTGATTGGTTATCATTGAGTGCACGAAAGAGTGAGTCTCTCAGGGATTCGATGAGGGGACATTTGAAGAAAATATGAGGATAAGATTGATGGTCACCACATTTACAGTTTGGAGATACATTACTAAAGTTGTGCCTGAACTTGTCAGAGTTGAGGAAAAGGCCACATCTTGATCTGTACAATGCTATTTCGTTATCGCGGGTAAGGGAGAATTGAGTCAAGGGTGTTGAGTTATCAAAATTATGAAAAACAGTTCTAAAATTATTTTTTATACTCGTAAAAGAGTTGCTTTCCTTAACAGAGACTGGAAGAGAATTCCAGTTGTTGATGCACATCATGACTGTAGACCTTCTGAATGCCTGACTGAACGACGGAGGAATTGCATATGGGGTGGAGAATCTCAAATCACTACGATGGCCTTGTCTAATATATAGATCAAATATTTTTTTGACAGACACGTTGTTGACATTGTTTATTACCTTGAACGTAAATGTGGTCATGTGAAGATTGCGTCGAGTAGACAGTTTGGGCCACTTGAGATTATTCAAAACCTTAACACTATTGGATCCCCTGTAAGCTCCAGTTATGAGTAAGGCGGCTTGATATTGTAACTTCTCCAAATGTTGGAGTGCACCCGTATTGGCAGACTGATATATAATATCACAATAATCAATGTGTGGAAGTACAAAGGACTTGAACAAAACTTCTAAATGTGTAGAATTCAGATGACGAGAGACAAGCTTAAGTGGGTTAATTAGTTCCTGAGTTTTTTGTACGAGCTCCCGAACGTGAGGGGTGAATGAGAGTTTTTCATCTAACAGTATACCCAGATGTCTGTGCGACTGTTTTCTAGGAATGATTTCATCATTAAGTTTAAGGTCATAAGACGGGTCAACAAGGAAGAGAGCATTAATAGATTTGGAGAAGGTAAGGTCAACGCTTTTTTCTGGTTTAAAATTCATTCTCCATTCTTGTGACCAATAGCTTAGTTTATTTAAGTCGTGTTGAAGCTGCAAAGAACATTCAGGGCTGCTCCCTGCGAAGGGGTAAAAAAGCGCCGTGTCATCTGCATAAAGGTATGTGCTACATGACAGGTTATCAGGAAGGTCATTAATATAAACCAAGAAGAGAAGAGGGCCCAATACGCTACCCTGCGGTACACCTGCGTTTACAAATCCAGGATGGGATAAAATTGAAAGTACGCCATCGACACGAACACTGTATGTTCTTTCGGAGAGATATGAGGTGATCATGTTTAAAAGATTACCAGTAATGCCATAGGATCGAAGTTTGTGAAGTAGAAGGTCGTGAGGGACACAGTCGAAAGCAGAAGCTATATCTAGAAAAATGGACCTGACACTCTCTCCCTTCTCAAAATGTAAATGAATCTCATGTACTATTTCAACAAGTTGTGCCACGGTGCTGTTCCCACGCAAAAAACCAAATTGACGATGATAGATCAAGTTGTTTTGTTTGAGAAATGTAAGAATACTTTGAGCAATGATCTTCTCAAAGATTTTGGACAGGGTGTTAAGTAATGTTATTGGGCGATAATTTGAAATTTCAGTTTTGGAGCCTTTTTTGTGTATGGGGACCATAATTCCATGTTTCCAAGAAGACGGATAAATGCCTAGCTGAAGAAGTTTGTTAAACAGATTGGTCAGGGGCATGGTAATTTCGTTGGCAATCATTTTGATCATCTTGCTGGTTATTAAAGCTGTGCCATCATTCTTATTGGGGTCAATTTCATTGAGATACTTCCGGACATCAGTTTGATTAGCCGGGATGTCAGACAGTTGATTGAGACAACGTTCACGAAGAAAGGGAAAGTTACTTACTTCAGTTGGTGTAATGTGGCTTTTGTTCGTGAAAAATTTGAGAAACAAATCAAATGCCGATCATTATCGACGATCCTTACAAGTTTGTTGTAAATCTCACTTCAGTCAAACAATTCGGCCTCATCCGCTATTTAGCGATGTTTAATTGGAAGTCCTGGCATGCATTCAGTTACGCTAGGACCTACGCTAGGACCGAGCTGAAACTTAGCCAAAGTCACGAGTTCTCATTTGAAATACACGGCAACATCTCACAGTCTCGCGAAGTCCTGCTTTTTAGCGAGGTCCTAGCGTTACTGAACGGGAGGCTGTTGTCCAAGTCAATGACAACACCAACACATATCAATTCAATCTTTCATCATAAACCCGTAGAAGACGCCTTTGAAAAAAATTCTATTAAAAATGTTTCAGTAGTGATTTTCCAAGTACTTACTCAGCTGCCATAAAGCCAACATAGGTTACCAGTAAGACCATGAAGACGGCGACGTTGGACATCGTTGATCTGCAACATAGTGAAGAAGCTTGAGAAATAGTTGAAGGTTTGTTTTGTCCAAGAACAACTAACAGGTATCTAAAGCCTAACGGAAATTTATTTTACATGCGCGCACCCAGCCTTCAATATGGGGACCTATTGGTAACATAAAGGCGGGCGGACCAAAAAAAAAAACCGGGACCACCACTGTGAATTGTTCAGTGGACTTTTGTGTCATTTTCTCGGACATTCTGTTTCTCAGAGGCGGACCTTTTTGCCCACATCGCCACATGGGTAGCGTTCGAGCCTTATGAGATACAGATTATTTTGAACACTATGCAAATGAATCAAATCTGACTTAAAGAGTGGAATTGTATCTAAATGATGAAAATGGTTCAAAACGAAGACAAAATTTGTTTGTAAACTCGAGTTTGTTCAAGTTTTCCAGTGTGGACGGGTTGCCAAACTCGACCAAATGATTTTGCTTTTAAGTTTGTATTTTAAAGTTTGGCAACGCATTGTAATTTGAAAACTGTTTGCTAGACTTTGGTGAAGCTGCATAGTCTGTGCGCATGCGTCGTTTTGGCGTCCGTCTACACATTTTATTACAGCTCTTGAAGAATCGTGAAAGTTGGCAGATGTGTTCGTAATGAAGAGAGTGTCATGTGACCGACAGCAATTTTCGGATATATCTATAGACCCAATTCACGCGGCGGACATTAAAATCCAAAGCGAGGCTCACTGCGATAAACAAAGCGGAAATTGACATTGCGTGAGTTAAATAGCCGGTCTTTCTAGTCCAACCTTCATTAATAATGTGTCGACAATTAACCACAGAGACGTAGAAAATTACATTAGAGAACAAGTTGAGGCGCCAAAGAGTTGTCTGACGAAAGGGTTTTTTTTCGGAAAACTAGGGTCGAAACATGAAAAGTAAATATGACCAAATTGCGGCGATCGTAGTGTTCCGGATTAGGTATTATGATGAATGCAGGGTTACGTTTTTTTCTTGTAAATTGTTGATCAATATACTTTCTACGCGATCCAGGTCATCTGCTCGTATTCTTGACGAGTTGAAGACATATTCGACAGTGGTGGCTGTCACATGCAATTAGTCACATCTGGTTTAATTTGTTGATCAAGAATATTAACATCAAGCATAGCCTGATCCTATGCACTCACTGGGACTAACAGTTGATTTGTCATTGATCTCAAAGAATAATTGATGTTATTAAACATATTTTTCATTAAAATAAAAAACCAGGTTCTTAAATAAAAATAAAAATTATTTGACCATCAATTCTGCTTTCTTGGTTGTAATAATTCTTACGTCTATTTCATGTGTTAGGTTTCAAATATTAATCTGGATCAAGTTGAATTTTAAAATTAAAACACCCAATTCGTTCGTCCAAAGCATAACCTCGTTTTAGAACTCAATTTCAGTTAACTGGACAAAGCAATCATTGTTATCATGTTTCTTCAGGAGCCTCGTTCATCCCGAGGGGAAAGGTGCCAGTGCCTACTGAGAGGCGATTTTTTCGCCGAGTGAGGGGAACAGTCTACCTCCTGATCACCATCAATAGCACCCCCGACATTGACGCCCCAAATTCGAAGGATTGAGGGCCCTGTCCTTTTTGGAAAGAAAAATTGTAATGTTTCAACCCGTAGTCATGAAAACACAGCCTGGCTGGCCCATTCGCCGGTCGCTACTATGATGCTTGGCAAACCGATATGATCTAACTTTGCGAAAACATTTATAAATTTTACACGGACATATTTTGCTTCGTCGCGGCGTCCCAACGCTTCCGAATCTCAATTTCTAGGGATTGTAGAAGACAGTTGAGTGTCAGTATTTTTTTCTAGCCGTTCGCTGAGCAACGCGGACTGAAATACAATTATGCCGATAAGCTAACAGAGCTATCGTAGCCAGCCTCGTTTTGGAACGCGCCGCCTGTCGGCATGAATTCGAGTATTTTATGGTTTACGTGTATGATTATCGTATCCTAATTTGCACTTGAGAATCTCAGCATTAAAGCAATTCATAATTTCGAGTCTGAACTCCAAAATCGAGTTTTCCCGTGAAATCTTTAGTTTTTACTTGAGTTTGCAACTCAAATCAAGGAGCGTTCGAGCGCAAATGTCGATGAGAAATTTATCTGCGTAAACGATAATGTACTCGAGCATACTTATTGACATTCATGTGGAGTTTGTTTTAAAGCAGGGAGGAAAATTGCAATCGGTTTGAATAAATAAAATTAGATTTGCAAAATAAGCTACATACACTGCACATATTCATTTTAAAAACCCGCAGAAAACAATTCTTTTCATCCCTCCTTTACTTGGTGACTACAAGTTCGTTGATTGCTCTGTAGAGGTCGCTAGATTTTAAAATACGACTTAATTTCATTCTTCTTGCTTTATCGCGCCAAAGACTTCCATAGTAACTCCGGAATAGTTTTCGATTCTGAGTACTACGTATTCAGAAGACTGAAGTTTGTTTGTCACCATTTTTCTAATATTATTCCAGTTGGTGCAAGTTGGAGCAAGAATCTTAGTAATTTAATGGCCTGAGTAAGCTTTAATGGTCACGGGCCCTGAAGCTCCATCAACATCAGATAGTCTCATCTCAGCGTAACGCTGTATTGTTTCGGGCGCAAATGGCAGTGTGAATGCCACTTGAGAGAACAAACCCGGAAAGTTAAAAGTGCAACCACACCCAAACAAATGGTATCTCAAGTTTAGACGTCTTGAAATAAAATCTGATGACAAAATACAAGACAAATTTGATTGGAAAAACTTACCTCGAAATAATTTTCTCTGGAATGCAGCACTATATTGTCTGATTATCGGTGTGATACTCTGACAACGTGATTACTCTAGTTTTGGCGTTAATTTATAGTTTTTCGATACGTTTTATGCGATCTCTTGTTATGCCTTTAATGTGAACCTCCTTAAAAGGATTTTCACTTTAAAGAAACAAATGTGGTGAAGTCGCCTTATTTACAAGCGAATGTGCAACGCCAGAAATTTGTAACATTCTTGATCCGCTAGGTGACGCTTAGCACCATGTCCCTAACCAATCATAACAACGCATAGTAAGGTTAAAGGTCATGAAGCTTGGGCACTATTACCGGAGCCGAAGTCAGTATGCTCTGCAGAGCAATATTTATCAAGTTGACAATAACAGCATTTGAAATGTCTGGGTCTACAGTATGACAGTGCTAGCTGGGTGATTGGGGTCACAGACACACATAACCACAACAAATGTGAACTGAACGCCAGCCAGCCAGCCGCGTGTGCTTGCAATTGGCTTAAACGGGCTGCCAAAAAGTGCTTTTTATTAATTTTCTGATGTTTGTCAATACATATTTTTGTCCGGAATCCACTCCAATGTAACAGTTACTGAATTAAGACGAAGGACAACGTACCGTGGATCACAAAAAACGAAATAACATTTTGAAGATTACTAGTATATCAACTATATAGGCCTACTCACAGGCGAAACTTGCATAATGACTGTACAAAATCCGACTTCGAAAGTATTTCTGAACTCATACCGGATGAGAAAATGAACAAATCAGTTTCTTACCGATTCTACGCTAATCTCTCATCTACAGAGTGCAAATTCCATTGCAAAGAGTCGACAGCCAGGCGATCGGCAACATTTCATCTCACTGACAGCACTGTACGCCGATCCATTTTCTGAACACAAGAGACGTGGAAAAATTTTCGAGAAACAACATGAAATTTGGATCAGCAACCTCTGAGTACTCCTGGTAGTCACCTAGGCTATCGGCAAATCCGATGGCAAAATGAATTCAGCCACAAACTTGACTTCAAAATGAGCTATGCGCTCAAATAGTGGCTTCCGGACGATCGTTAACATAGGCCTGAACGGGGTAACCTTCAAACTTCAAGAGACGTGGAAAAATTTTCACCACTGGCGCTGATATTTGGCGGTAACATGTCTTAACATACACTCTATGTGACAGGCTATCGGCAAATTGTGTAGTTATCTCCCCTTGCTTATAAATTCCTGATTTTTGCCTGCTCTTGTGTATTTCTTATGGAGGGCTGCTTGCAAGATTTAGCGCATGCGCAGTAGTGCATGTTACAAATTTCTGGCGTTGGTGGTGCCGTTAAGTTACAATGCAGGTAACTAAATTTTCATCAAAGGATGTCCACTGTGAGCAGTAGTTCAAAGGTTGGAAACGAGGAACGGCACTTAAACAGATGCACTCTGTGGCCTAGTGACTCGTACTTTTGACAGAATTAGTAATTTAAAACTATGAACTTAGTATACGGATATGACGCAACAAACCACCAAATTCGGGTACAAAAGCATTTCACTAGTTCGTACTGAAATTCACGCGTGGATATTACAATCGTCTACGCAACATTACACGTGTGAATCCGGCAATCAGTGATAGTTAGATATACAGAGAGATGGACGGATAAATAGATAGGTAGACGGCCTTGGCAGATAGATAGATAAAAAGGTTGTTTTCTTTTCAGATCCATAAACAAAAGTTAATCCAAAAGAATCCAGTCATATGTCTCAGTGTTCTCTTAACACCAAGGAGGTGTTTAAATTCACAGAAATAAAAAGTGACGAGAACAGAAAAGACCAATGAATAACAAAACAAATTAGCTAATAAGTATACTGAACTTAGAGCAATAATTGGATGTAATGAATAATTCAAAATAACTAGAAAAATCCTGAAGTGAATGGGTTTACGGTTATTCCTAGAACGGTTTCAGGATACTGACAATGGTGTGCTATGAGCGATTTCACTAACATGAGGTCGCTGCTACCAAGTCAGATACAGGTCAGAGTTCGTCTCAGCGGCAGTGTGCGGAAACAGCTCGGCGTCAACCCCATTCTATTCCAAATGTTGGACAATATGAGTTCACAGTTTCACCCACTGTCTTAAATATAATAAACACATTTACCCACGTGCAAAGAGTGAGGGATGTTAAAGCTTTATTGTTCGAAAGATCGCCACTAGGTTGTTAAAAGGTTGCAATAATATCATTTCCAACATAAGCAGGATATTTATAAACGCGTTTTCTTCCTGGGAATCTCACCAGCTGTATTTTAGAGCGTGTTTAAGCATGTCGATGATGTCAGTCAGTACTCGCTTGCTGAACAGTCACGCTTTCATGTAGTCCAACCCCCTACTGTTAGACCTCAACACAAAAGGAAAAACAAATCTTTGGATTATTACAATCAAAGCCTTAATACTATTACCATCGTAAATTACGTCATCAATGACCACCCGTTTAATTACTTTAGCAAACTTATGCCGGTTGTGATGGTCTGATAACACCTGGCGTGCGTTCACTAACGTTAGGACATACGATAGAACCTATCTAAAATCTAGCCAAGTCACGTCGTAATCTCGCGAAGTCTTGATTTTTAGCGAGGTCTTGGCGTTACTAAACGGAAGGCTGACTCCTTTGTAAAATGGCAAGCCTTGCCTTTTGTTTCAAAAGACCCTTTCATCTTAACCACGGAGGCACTGAACAGTTCTCTCAGGGGTTTGCCTGTCAGAACACACGTCTTAACCCTTTCTTCACTCTGTCAAAAACTGCAGGCAAATAAAGAAAAGTTTTGAGTCATTTCACATTAAAAGCCCTACAGAGGAGCACAGAAACTTTATTCTCTCTTGGATTTTTGACCCTTTCACTCACAGTAGAGATCAAGTCAGACTAAGAAAAATAAGGGCAAAAAATGCAAAACTGGCACTTTTCACCCTTAAACCACCACTTCCCTGCCGATGCTCGACTAAAGCCAACATTAGATTCCGAAAGCAAATTTCCTACCGATTCCAAAAATGTGGTCCAAAAGTACTGTCAACTAACTTGCTTTTTTGCAAATCTGGCTTGTTTGAGGCTATCTGAAATCGGGGCCAATTTCTCAGTTGCTACACAGCAATTCACAATTGCAACAGGGGGCGCAACCATCTTGAAGGAGAGTGTAGCTATACAGCCGAGAAAGTGGCCTTTTTTTCATTCTCAGCATGTTCACAAATACAAACAAACCACATTCACTGAGCCTACATCCAGTGCCTACAGACAAAATGCCCTCAAACTTTGCCTACTCCAAAATTTTAATATTTTGGCAGTGCAATTTGGCCGCGGCCGCAGCCTAACTGTTCAGTGCCACCTACGCCTGCATGTAAAATGCGAATGTCCGGATGTAAGACAACGCAAAGCCTACTGGGATTGCTAGTCGTGAGATAACAATCACGGCTGGTTGACTTGGAAACTGCGATCACAGAACGTGTTAACTTTTTACTGTTCGCACAGTATTTTTAGAAAAAAACGTAGCAAGACGCACATTCATGACCTTCTAGACACCGTGTCGCACTGGTATCCCCCCACTTTTACCCCCAAGCTTCGACCACCAGCCACCGTGCGTCGCCACAAGTAAGCATGACGTGAACGGAAGAAGCGTATATTTTGGTGCTATTCCGGCAATGAAACGTAACAAACACTTTAAATGTAGAGGTTAACTGTGACTAGTCGATAAAAATACTTTGTTGTCCGTAATCCTGATAGTGTAAGTAAAATAGATAGGCCTAAGCGAACATCGTTAAATGCATCCCAGAGGAAAAAGGCGGTTTTCGTGCAGAATGTTCAACAACACACAAGATGTTTTGCTACAAAGCTTGGTCCAGAAATACTTAGCAAAAAAACGAGGAAAAGTTTAGTGTGCATATGTTGATTTCGGAAAGACATTTGACAGCGTCGATGTTTCCCGTCTTTGTAAGGGTTACTTGAGAAGGATATTCACGGAAATATGTATGAAGTATATCTCAACACTTTCCTTGATGTTCGCGGTTACACTACTCCATATTTTAGCTGCAAAACCGGTGTCAGGCAAGGATGCATTCTAATCCCGTCGGTAGTGAGTGTCTAGTTTCTGACGTCAGAGAGCGTGGTGGCGGAGGAATCTGGTTAATTCTGATTAGGAGATTAACTGTCTATTTTTGCGGATGATCTCGCGTTGATTGTAGACATTGCAACTGAGCTGCAACGAAAACTTAACGTGCTTGGAGAATTTTGTAAAAACTGGCATCTTACAGTCAATCTAGAAAAAACAATGACTTGCTTACAAGCGTGGTGGTGCCGTCTGTTCACACGATATGTGGTACTCTGGAGAAAATATAATTGAAACTAAACCGTATTATGTATACCTACTGTTACGTTGTCCTGTCCCCTTAACTGGCGTCAAACCGGCATTTTTTCAGTACAGGCTCGAAAATCGTTAAATTTGATAAAAATCTGTTTGTCTAAATTAGATTGCTCTTCACTTTCAGTCCTTTTAAAGCTGTTTGATTCTATGATTCTACCGATTTTAAGTTGTAATGCAGAGATTTGGGGTGCCTCAGTTGCAAATTTGATAAAAAGTGTTCATAACGATTTCTGCCAGTATGCCTTGCGACTAAATAAAAGGATGCCAAATGTCATGTTTAGGGTCGAGTGTGGTAGATATGTTTGTACATTTACCGTATGTTCAAGCCTATTGTTTACTGGACAATGCTGCTTAAGATTTATTTCTGTACTTCTGGAACTATTTGATAAAAGCGCTAACAAAATGCTAGCAAATTCTTTTTGTACATAAGATATCTTCCCCCAATCAAGTATTCATCACCGTTACGCCAGGTAAAGGAAATTACATACTTACTATTATGCAAAAAAAAATTAAATCTCCTTAAGTAATGTTTTATCAAACTTAGTAAGTAGTTTTCCAACCTGTGTCTTCAATAAGGTTTTTACATTTTTCAATTTAGAGTAGTAACATTTTTTGAAAAACATTGCTTTAATCAGTATCGTCTAGACTGCACCGTCGTCAACTGCCTTGTTTGTAGCTCAGTTGTCACATATTAATATCACTATTGTGGAAATTTCTGCTAATTATTATTGATCACGTAACGTGGTATTTGAGGATGAGCGATGGCGACCTGAAGGTAGTATGAGAGGTTGGACACAAATTTCCAGCCGGCTCGGATACCATGGTTCGTCCGATCATACAAGAGTCACTATTTTCACTTGTGCTCCAGTCTTCCGTATTTCGGCCAGGCACCTGCTGACCAAGCCTCATTTATCTTGAACCAGTCGAGAGACATTGCACTGCTGTCGCATGTGAGTCTGGTTTCTGGATGACATAACGCGTGACGTGCTATCAATCTGTGCACCACCAGATGGAGCTGAATCAGATCCCAGGCATTGTCTAGCTGTTGCAACAGTTGTGGAGACGGCGCCATGTTGTCATGTTTTGACCGGTAGAAGCTTTATTTGAAATAAATCACATCCAAAGCTAACAGTATAAATACTTATCGTTGGGATGAACTTCATGAATACATCGTCATGTGTTACGATGCTCTTCAAAACTGAACATACGATATTCTGAAAAATTTGAATTTATCCCAATCCTACATTGCTGGGAAGCCACCTTTTGAAAGTGCAATCGATATCTTTCGAAAATTGTTGATTTTAACAGGCCTTGCTCCACCGTCCACTTACATGGGGAAGCACGTGAAGAGCTTTGTCGACTCAACCAAAATAAATATTTAAGATAGTGCTTGAAGCCGTGGACTCGTGTATTATACTGGTCTTAGCTAAAGGCTGAAAGTTAACCTGCTGCGGTGTGGACTGAAGATCGCATTCATGTATTATCAAGCTCCATTTCCTTGACAACTCTGTCGAAAAATTCAACTTAAGCCAAGTTTGTAGAATGTCCTTTCCGAAAACGAATAACGTTCAAAAACGTGATTGAAAAGCATATAATTCTATGAATACTATTTATAAGTTTGTTGTAGTTTTCATTTGGGTTTACATCATCCTTTAACTCCAGCTGTTCCATTAAACATACATTTTTGGTGCAATGCCAATGAGACGGTGTAAGTATTTTGGGAAACGCGTTTACGTACATCATAACACGATCATGACAGATGTTTAGTGCGAATCGTGTTTGTGTATCGTGCACTGGAAGTGCTATGAAAACAGCGTGCTACTAGCGGATAAAATGTGATGGCTTGTCACATCGAGATAATGACTGGCGTGGTCGTGAGCAGACAATCAGAATAGGGACGTGTTGCGTAGACAAGACGATCAATGTGTCCGGGGGAACTGTGGCAATTCTGAAAAAGCGCTTTATTCCCACATGACTGATTACAAAATTGTTGTATACAACGGAATGAAACGCATGCTTACTTTCTTATGCAACATAAAAAGTTTCTGAATAAGTAACGCTACAATAAAAATCACCAGTTCCTCACTGTAACAGTTGCCATTTTTTGTCGTGACTTACTAGACCTGGTCTGCCGCCAGGCGGAATCGTCAACTTAGTCATTTGAGTCTTGGTTATGGGAAATCAAAGGTGTCAGAATTTTGCCACATTTATAGGGAAATCACCGGAATATCACGAGTAAAAAAGCTTTGAAATTTTCTGCAATATAATATAAAATTGAAAACTAAAGGTATATTGCAGAAATTTAGGTCTAAAATATTTCAAACATGATGTATTTTTGATTCCAAAACAGATTAATTTCTACGATAATATTAATAAAAAAGAATTGAAAATAAGTACGCAAACAACTTTTATTTCAAACAATAATCAAAACAATGCCTTCTGCTTCATGAATGGCAGCAACACGCCTGTGAATAATTAAAATCTGCTTTTGTTTTAATTACCTCAATCTTTACGCAGACGGTAAATCCCATAACCAATCCTGAAAGTTTGGGAAGAGGCAAAGACGTTACTACGGTCGCTGGCGTAAAGGTGGCACTGAACAGTTAGGCTGCGGCCGCGGCCAATTTACACTCCAAATATTAAAATCTAGGGGTAGGCCAGGCTTGGGGGCATTTTTAGTTAGGTCAGTATTGTATGTAGGCCAAGTGAATGTGGTTTGTTTGTATTTGTGAACATGCTGAGAATAAAATAGGCCACTTTCTCGGCTGTAGCTGCACTTTTCTTCAAGATGGTGGCCCCCTGTTGTGTATTGCTGTGTAGCAATAAGGCCGCGATTTCAGGTAGCCCTCAAACAAACCAGATTTGCAAAAAAGCAAGTTGATTGACAGTACTTTTGGACCACATTTTTGGAAGCAGTAGGAAATTTGCTTTCAGAATCTAATATTGGCTTTAGTCGAGCATCGGCAGGGAAGTGGTGGTTTTGGGGTGAAAACTGTGGATTTTGTGTTTTTTGCCCTTATTTTTCTTAGTCTAGGTTGGTTTTCAGTAGCAGTGAAATGGTCAAAAATACAGGAGAGAATAAAGTTTCTGTGCTCATCTGTAGGGCTTGTGATGAGAAATGACTCAAAACTTTTGTTTATTTGCATGCAGATTTTTACAGAGTGAAGAAAGGGTGAAGAGTCCATTGACGTGTGTTCTGATGGGCAAACCCCTGTGACAACTTTTCTGTGCCTCCTAAGCATCACAATGGGCTGCACCACCAGCAGGGGCGGATCTAGGATTTTGAGTTAGGGAGGGGTGCAGGACACAGTAATAACCAGAATTTCACCACGCGCGCGCCCCCAGCCTAAAGTGTAGGGATGCAGGGGTCTCGAATTCTTGGGTTTGTGCACCTTATTACTAAAAAAGGTAAACGGGGTTTCTTCAAGGCCTATGCATTGTTCATTCGCCTCCCTAGCCCCCCTGCGTGCGCGAATGTTCTAGTCAGCAATTCGCACCCCGAACAGCCAAATGGTATCTGGGAGAATTTTAGGTGGGGGGCTGGCCCACTTGCCCCCCCTAAATCCGCCACCGTCTAGCGACACCTATCGGACGTCCGCGGTACTAAACATTTGGAGACCTCAAATCCGAAGAGCTGAAATTTTACCCAACTCGCCAATTTCGAGTTGGCCGTTTCAATATCGTCGGACCCTGTATACTGTTGTATACAAGTTTACCTGCTAGTGTGATGAGTTTTACGTTGGCGTGACAACTAGGAGATTAAGTCAAAGAGCAAACGAACATTCCAAAGTGACAACATGCAGTGCCCTCTGTATTCATTCTATGGTAACAGTTCACGTAATAGATTATCCTACAATTTTTAACAATGATGTAAATAAATGGCTTTTAAGGAGAGCCTTGCCACTGTTGATCTATATGCTAGGGCTTCATGACAACCTGGGGCGGTTCGGCTTACCCTGTGGGGATAGCTTTGACCTTTGTATGTGACTGCTTTACAAGTGAGTTGGGTTCAGTTGATTTTTTTACTTGTGACCCTGATGTTGGGATTGGTGGACACCTTGAGAATGATGAATTGAACTTCGTCGAAACGTTGGACTCGTGTGTAAATACAGAATGTTAACAACAATTGTGCTGGCGTTTCAAATGTATACATTGCAATTTCCTAAGGGCTTTATCACAGAAAGTCCCTACCTCCTCCACGTTTCATTTTGCACCAAAAACAATACAGAACATTGAGTGCTGTTATTTACTTCAATGTGTTTCTGTTGTCTTGGAGGTGGCTACTGAATGCAATGCGTTTTGTTGTTTCTTTGTGTATCCCATTTTGCCGTCCATTGATTAGAAAATATTTATTCCCTTCAGTCATTCAATCATGCTGATGTCCTGTTTGAAGCAGATAGAATAATTATTATTGTTAGGTTGAATCTTCACCTGCCACGTACAGTGACGTCTGTACCGCTGTTCCCTGTTACGGTGTAGTCCCATTCCCTGTATTTCGCAAGTGATGTACCCTGGTCCCTATGGGCCTATTTTCTGCTGACCCTATATTCCCCCGTCCCGATGCTCACCTGTCCTTATGTTCCCTCCTCCAGATATTCCTCGGCTCCACGTTTCACGTCCCGGTGCTCTCGCAACATACTAACACTGTATTCTCTAAATACATCGAGAGTCGTTTCCTTTGTTTTAATCATCTACTTATATATTGCTAATTAACGAAGGGCCCTCAAGCCCTCGTTTTGGGGCCGAATATCGATCCCATTTCCCTCTGAAAAATATTGAAAAATCACGCAAAATTACCCTCATGATTCCCATAAATTCTCCTCAAGCGATTGTAAAATTCCCTCGAGGTTCGAATCACTTGTACCTCACAAAGTTTAGGATTTGAAGGAGCACAAAATACTAGTTTTGGCTTCTTGAGGCAGAGCTTATGAGGGCTCGCAACAGGGTGGGGGTTGGTGTTGTTGAGGAGAGGTAGGATTTTCCCCTCTCAGAAGGCACAGGCACCTTTCCCCTCGGATGAACGAAGACCCTGTAAAGTTAAAGATCCTAAGGCTGAAATGCGGACGAGGATCGCAGCCAATCTTAAGCATTCCCAAGATTTTAACTCTAAGAGTAACTGCAAGAGAAAAAGGCACCTACTGATATTTGCCAATCATATTGCTTTCAACGGTGCATTCATCGAGCTGTGGACACTTTTCAGTTACAAATAACGAACAAACTGCTTCCTTCTAGGGCGAGTGATGCTAGGCCTTCACCGGCCCAGATCGAGTGCTACGACACGTAGGCTTTTGTATCGTGTTTAGACCGTTCTCATTACATCGTGGCAACATTGAACATGAGTAACCCAAGTTTACTGTGGCCTTGGTCAGTGATTATTAAATGTCTATTTTGTATAACAGCTGTCCTGTTCTTGCTCAACATCGTCCTCGTCCTTTGCCTTGCTATGTTCCGCCAATGCAATTGATTGTCAAGTGACCAAACCTCTTCCACTCATTACATCATTTGGCGGGAAACTTGGAAAAAACATTTTTTTCTTCAAAATTAAATATGGTGACTGTTTGCCATAAAACCTGCTTATTTAGCTAGTTTTTATGGTACTCATTTCCTATTAGCTAACTGAAACCTCAAAACTAAGAAAATGCGTGCTGGGAATTCTTTCAGGTTACGAACATTTGTCTTGAGATATTGGAGTTTAAATCAGGCTTGCTTCTTTGACGGAACGCGAATTTGTAAACGCTTTAATGGATAATTTTTTGTAAGACTTTTTCAGTGACCTGTTTGTTGAAAAAATCATAACTGTGAAAATCAAATTCCAAACAATACAAGATCAATCAAAAATAGTGAAAACAATGATTCAGGGTAAAGTTTGCAAACAAAAGAACATAGCAAGTCTATTAATATTTGATTAAAACCTTTAAATTTCAAGAACTTTGGATTGAAAAAAAAAACACGTTGCCGAATAATTGTTCAAGTGAGGTACTTGATACCATACACAAATTGCTCAACAACTAATACCCGATGACTCTATTCTATTTTCAAAACAAAAACACTTTAAAAGTTAAATATGACTTACGGAATTGTTATGCAGTGAACGCAATACCTGGGCCCTGACTAATCTCTGCACTCAGCTAAAAAACTGATCAATTGCATGACTTGCTTCGTGTGTATCTACAAATTTGTACTCGAATATTCAGGGCTCAGTTCGGAGATTAAGCCCTGGCCCAGAAATCTATGGATTTGTAAAGCTGGAGCGACTGCGAAGCCACCATCTCGGTCACAAAAATGATTATGTCTGTGCTGAGCCTCATCGACGTCAGTGTATTTATCAAGACATTGACAAAATTATGGCAGTTAACTCGGTAAAGGTAGATAACTTTTGAAGGAAGAACGCTTGAACAATTTGATTTTTCAATTTCACTAATCTGACATTAATCGGGTCACGTGACCAATGTTTTTATTAAAATCCATCAAAAAAGAAAGGTACATCGCTAGCATAATAACGGTATCAAAATATTACCGAAATGTTTTAATATAAATGTTCCGGATGGAGTCTGCAAAACGCTGTTACAGTTTTCAAAGTCATTACAACTTCGTTAGATAAGACGTGATCCCCCGGGTTTGTGGCCTACTACTGGTTGGAGTGTTCTTGGGAGGCATGGTGAGACATCAATTACGTAACAATAGCTTCACAATCGATATAGGTCGAGAATATCAAAATGTCCGACCACTCTTTCAGCAATGACAGGGCGACAACTCAAAGTTTGCAGTAACAGAAAATAGACACACATGCATGGGACTTAACTCACCAAAGAGCACCTCCACAAAACAAAGTCTTTCTGGCTTGATAGCAATTAAAGTGCAGAAACCAGGTTACGAGTGCATAAAACACATAAAATTAGGGAGAGACAAACTTCAAGCGTGGCAATACTACGACAACGCCACCTACAGTTTTCAAAGTCATTACAACTTCACAAAATTCATAGTCCTGTTTTAATATCCCTTCGCACAAGCTTAGAAACTGTTAAACAGATTTCTAATTTCGGATGAACTGTGTATAAAGTATAGTATCTGAAACTTTCATACGGATCACCCACACATGCTGTTCCGAACTTCGCCAAACTTGGACGTACATTTACCATTACGAACTTGGCCTCAGATTCCTCAAGTCTGCTTTCGCGGCGTGTCAGTTTATTCACCGAAATCTTGAGAGACAGCGAAATGTCAACTCTTTGCAAGACCAAAATCGCTTCGCTTTTTTGTGAGAAATATGTTGAGATTAAATTGATAGCGGTAAGTAATTCCACAGAACCCGGGTTTGATTGTCGGTTTTTAAAAATGTAACATTGGTAGTTTTTTAAAAATTTTATTTTGCTCTAACATGATGATTACATGTCACATAAAACAACACAGTATACATCATTTACAAAGAATAACATTAAATCACTAGTCAACAAGTACCGTATTTTGTTCAGGTTGTAACTTAATAAAGTTTACGAATATTTGGAAATTGAGATTTTTAAAAAACTTTTGGCTAAATACGTAATTTTTTTGCTAGTATGATCAACAGATAAATGTTACAATTTTCCGACTGAGTGTTTCCCAAAAAACCAAACAACACTGTTAATTTATTCACATGAAAATTTACATGATATGTTTGGTTTTAACCACTCAGAAAACAGGAGCCAGAAACCGGAGACAGGGCGACATTCACAAAACCGACGGAGAAAAGTTTCACTGTGTTCACCACAGAAAGATCATAAATCCCTTATTTTAATTTCATGCAAACAATTATTGGTTGGCAATATTCTGTGAATTAAGCCGTATTGAAACCAATGCAATTTTGTATCTTTTGTACAATTGAAGGGGAATTTATTTACTTTTCTCCACCATGTATCAGGGTCACTAAAATTTACATTATTTATAACACCGTTTATATCTATCTCAGATGACCACTTGTTTTTATATTTTCAAGCTGTCTGAAGAGACTGTACTAAGGTGTCATGAATATTTACCGCCTGTGATTTATTATGCAAAATTTTATAAACATAACTTGGAAAATTTGGTAAAGAGATTGTCTTGTCTATTCTTGAGACCCCTGTACGCTGCAAAGGTTGCACTTCTTAATCCGTAGAATTCTAGTATTGGAAGTTGAAAGTTATAACTGTTACAGAGTTCTTCGCATGACATAAAAGAACCTTCAGCATTAAACAAATCACACACACAATAGACTCCCCTTTCGTACCAGGTCTTGTAGAAAATAAATTTTCTACCGACTATACCACAGGGGAGTATTTTTCATTTTTGTCACACATTTAAAACAGGAGCACAACATCGCTTAAAACTTGCTTCCGAAACAGATTGTCGGTTCCTTCAGCTATTTTTTTAAGGAAAGCGTCCCCATTTTAAAAAAGTTATCAACTTTACAACCCAAAACTGCCTCTTCATGATCACGTATCGTATTTGAAGCGAATAGTTCACGAAGCCACGACATTTTCCAAGACTTAATAAAAAACAAACATGAACCATTTTTAAACCACCTGATTTTGTACAATTTCATTTCGACTAACTCTGTCATTCTTCCCATTCCAAATGAAGCCAAAAAAAACTCGCTCTAATTCTTGAATCCTGTCAATGGATGGGCTAGGGAGGGGTTGAAGCCAATGAACAATCTTGGGCAATAAAAGTGTCTTAACAACGGTTATTTTACATAAAACAGTAAGAATTCTTCTTGACCAAGAACCTTTAGTTGATAATTTTACTGTTGTCATGCTTATTCTTGACAGAGATTACAAACATTCAACCTGTAATTTTCCTAAGCATTTCTTAGTCTGCGGCGCTCATCTTTCTGACCTTTTTAAACGCTAATAATTAGTAAAAATTACAACTTTGCAGATAATGTGACCATAACAATAACTTAAAACTCAGAAATGGTAATTATAATCTAAAAAGCTTGTGAAACGATTTACGGAATACCTCTACCCCAAAGGCGTAGATGAAAGGGTTTGTCGCCGAGTTCAAAAAATAGACGTCAACTACAACATGTCTGAAAACGGATAGCCAGAGCGGTTCGCCTTGGGTTTCTTCGGTCACAATGGTTTTGAATACAGTGGCTGGTAAGTTGCAGACGACGAAGAGCAAGATCAACTGTAGAACAGCTTTCGTTATCTTGAATTCGGCTTTTTGTCTCTCTGGAATACCCTGTGACGAATGGATCGGTCTTCGGAGTCTATACGCTTTAATGGCTACATAGCCATGTAGAGAGGCGATTAATAGTATCGGAATATAGACCACCAGGAAAGCATAGATATTCCGAAAGAGTTTGCTTGGTATTACAGTTTTCATGATACAGATGTTGTGCGCGACGTCAATTTCGTCTGTAGATGCAGTAAATAAGCAAGCTATCAAGATAATATGGGGAGCCACGTATGCGGTGACAATCATACGTATGTAGACATTTCTTCTCATAATAACCCTATGTCTAAGAGGGAATCGTATAGAGACAAAACGATCGATTGCGAGGAACGCCAAAATACAATTAGTTATCGCATGGGGGAACAGGCCGACGTACACAACCCCTCTGCAAACGTTGACGCTGGTGAGCAGTCTTCTCGTTAGTAATGACCTCCAGTGCAGAGGTACCAAATACTTCTTAAAGGCATTCAGTATAATGGCAAAGCCGGTTAAGAAATCATTCTGAGCCAAGCCGTATATAAAGACACTAATGTTTACGTCTCGGACTTCCCGGTATTTGAAAAACACGGAACACACCAATCCGTTTCCAAAAAACGTAAACGCACTTATGATGAGTTCGAATGCGGTGAACGCGTACAGACCAAC
This sequence comes from Phoronis australis, assembly GCA_002633005.1. NCBI lineage: Eukaryota > Metazoa > Phoronida > Phoronidae > Phoronis > Phoronis australis. The sequence continues at coordinate 535,862 of NMRA01000001.1, forward strand.
CTCTGAGAGATTGGAGTGCTCATACCAATGCAGTTGAGTAGAATTTGTGTCGTTCACAAAGCTGTTGTTGAAAGCAGGTGCCATTGTTTTCTTGTAAGAAACATGTAGTCAATAGAACTGAGTGAACACGTCTGTTTTGTATAACTATTCCGGAAATTTGGCATTTCAAGCATATTATGAGGTAGGATGACAGCGTCTCGTGTTTCCGTGAACACCGGTAATGATGCGCAAACGCCTGCGACAACCCTTCACTGGGACTCGTTGCAGGTTGCAGTCTGTTCGTCAAGGTTTAAGCGGTAATAAACACACGTTTGTTCGAAGGAGCACTGGCTTGACCACTTACCAGCACAAAGTAAGACAAGAAGTGATCGGTTTTGCAAAGAAATGACAGTTCGTCATTGCTCGAGACCATGCTGTGCGAATAAAATATCACGCCGTGACAAGTCAACTTGTAGAGGCCGGTCTCAAGGACTTATAAAACCAGAAATTGCTAAGAAATAAGTTGAGACGAATTTTACAACCTGAGAGGTCTAAATCGAAACTTGGTTTTTGTAACGGAAGAATGGTTATAGTTACTGTAGCTTTAACTGATATTTAGTATGTTAACTTGGTACTGCTTTCTACAGGCGGTATTGCTGCCTCCAGAAGATGACGAGAGTGGGACAAGACCATAACGGTCAGACGACAGACGTTGGGGACTGGAAGTCCTTACGCTTTTTTAGTATATTCCTGTTCACAAAAAGCGGTCAATACTTGTAAACCGGTATAAAAGCTATAAATCTTGGCGTGAACGGGGCGTAAAAGTTGCACCTGTTGTAGAGCGTGCAGTTTTAATGGTTGTAATCCAGAGGGAACGGTCTACGCGAACGATGTGCGCAGGTCTAAAAGTTGTAACCCTTTTTGTTTGCTCCTATCCCTTTTTGGATTTTGGGAAAGGAATTCAATAGCGCTGACCTCTTTCAACTAAAACCAGGGACGAGTTCGGAAACGCTAGTATCTCACTTGAAAAACAAGATCAGTCAAGAGTGTTTAAGACATCACCGTGGATTTTCGATGAGAGCACGTGACTTTGGCTAGATCTCCACCACACAGTTATTGAACTCGACCCAAAATTTGGGTTTTAACAGAGTTTTTCAAGATGACCACACCCATTACAGGGCTTCATGATAGCTGGCTGCAGGAAGACTATCGTCAAAATACAGATAGGTACCACTGTGTGCCTCAAAATTGCACAATCTAGGACAGTTCTGCCCTATTTCAGTTCCCAAAATCGTGAACTCAACATTTTTATACTGCGCACGCTCCAATTTTTACCGCGCTTGCTAGGTGATGTGACTTCATGACCTCAATCTTTAGATAGGCTAAAGGTGAGCCATTGCGGTCTTGTCAGTCAAATGTTCGTTTCCAAAATGCCACCACTTATACTTGTCTTTAATTGGCGTTACTTGAAATTGTTTGTATTTGATAAAAATAAATGCTGTTGATATGACATTTTTATGTTTAACAACACGGCAAATGCACGGCTGGTTCCCGGCAGCACTTACGCAAAGGGCGGAAACTTCAGCTTTCAAAGTTCGCCTGTAGGACCGCAACTTCTGACCTTCGGCCTTGTTAAAAGAATCTTTGGGCGTGCGCCGAGTGAAAATGTTGAGTTCACCATTCTGGGAACTGAAATAGGGACTTCTCGAAGAAAAAAAATTGATAACGGGAGTATTTGTTCGAGTTGGAAGGAATTAAACACATCGACAACCTCCTAAGGTGTTCCTCTATGCGCAAAAGGTATTTATAACAACGTGACTTTGATGGTTTAGTCGGTGCGAGGCATAATTCGCCGAAAAGCTTCCGGCGTACAGAGCGCCTATAGGAGCTGCATCGCCTCTGGTTCGGGCCAACAGAGACGATGGTCATTGCCTACAGTCACATTACCCATGGCCATGGGCATGGGTATGTTTTCCTAAATTATCCTTGCGATCGTACGGGTGACATTTTGATTTGCAATTCATGGACTGCAAGTATCCAAAAAGCTGACGATCACATCGTACGTTCATCATAGTCCTTCCGCCGGCAGCCTAGCCTACACTGCAAACGAACAGTGGCAACGGGACTGCGATCGACTTGTCTAACAACCGTGAACAACGCACACAATGAAAGACAATATATCATATTATTGAATAACAGATAACCCTCACCTTTCTAGATCCTTAGGAAATCTAAAAATGACACGTCTGGGGTTTTCGTGGATGAATTCGTGCAATTTATCGCACTGCAAAATGCGTCCTTCCCCATTGTTTTGGCGCTTCTTGGTTGACAGTTGCTTAGTCACCACTTGGCGGCGCTAGTAGTAGCGGTAACAGTAAACTCACAAGTGAACTCTAATATACTACTACACTCCTTGGTGACAGCGAACAAAATTTATTCTGAAATTCGGTTTGCTGTTATTAAAATTCTAAAAACTTATAATCTGTGAAACCAATTTCAGTATTAATTTGTTGTGACGTGTACGCTACCTTGTGAAAGAACAACTTTACAGTTGATTGAAGAATCGACGGAAAAGAGGAACCGGCTCATAAGTGATGCAATATTTCATGGCTCCGAAAGCCGATGCAAAAGACCGTACCGCAATTTTAGCAGCAAGATAACAGTAGAACGCCAATTTTCCAACACCGGTTAATAATTAAATTTAATCAAGAAAGCGTGTACCATTGAACGATACTAATTTTGTGTCAGATTTTAAGTGATCAGTTTTTACCCACATCGGCTGTATATTTAATATACAGCTTTGCACCAAGGCAAGGCTACGCGATGCAGAAGGCACCGTCCCACTAGTAGTCAACACGACACTGCAGTAAACTTGTATTACGAACTTTTGCACCAAGGCAAAGCTACGCGATGCAGAACGGCATCGTCCCACTAATAGTCAACACGACACTGCAGTAAACTTGTATTACGATCTTTTTAGAGCCGAGATCGCAGACGAGTTATACACATACAGTACAGCTGTGTAGACGAGAGGCCTTCACCCAATGAGCTATATAAATAATAAGCTTAAAGGAGAATGCCACCCAAAAACAACCTAATTTGTATCAATTTAGATCAAGTAGTTCTACTCGACTACGGCACGTTCGGTTGCGTTACCTGACACCTGACGGCACACGGAGGTGTTGAAATTATCCAATGACGTAATGGGTTTCACACGCAGTCTGTTCAGCAGTTCACGTGACTGGAGGTTTAGTGGCCAACTCAAGCTGGTTTATGTTCGTGCCAGTCCCGGCGGCCGCGACGGGCCTGATCATCGGGTTCTGAGCCACTAGCCGGGATAAGGAGTCAGTCCGGCCGCGACGGGCATGATCGGGTTCCGAGCCACTGGCCGGGATAACAAGCCTTTTGTGTGTTTAGAACTCAAAAAATCACAAGTATAAACAACACAGATCTAGATTCTCCTGTCTGTATTTCACGGAAGAATACTTCGAATTTATCACCGAACAGACCCCAAACTCCTGCTACGGACCTTGGTAAATTGGCCTGCCCAACTTTGTAGGCTACGGTGTGTCCAAATACCAGTAAATCCGTAACAGCGAAATAAAACAACACGTTTTTATAAGAACTCGGTGTATTTTAAGGGTTTTATATCGACGTTTGATGATTTATTGGTGTTAAACGATGAATTCAAGCGATAAGCTGACACCAGTTACCCGTGTTGTGAACTGCTGAACATACTGCGTGTGAAACCAATTACGTCATTGGATAATTTCAACACCTCCGTCTGCCGTCAGGTAACGCAACCTAACCTGTCGTTATCGAGTAGAACTACTCGATCTAAATTGATACAAAATAGGTTGTTTTTTGGGTGGCATTCTCCTTTAATTTACCTCATTGTGTTCACCCACGGTGCAGCCTCAGTGACGTCAGACGCCCGTTAGGCAATAGGAATTAACGTTGGAAAAACAATTTTAACAAAAAAAAGCGAAAGAATGAGAAAGATGGGATTTCTGATGTAGACTTCATTCGTAAACTTAATTACATCATAGACTATAGTACATGGACCGCCAACTCCGTATACTTTCAATGAACGAAATCTGTGCTCTTCCGCACAAAGTTACGTCATTATTCACTGGCGACGCCTGGCCCAATTATCTGGTGTTATTTCCGGCAAGTACGTCGTCTGCTAATTGTGGTCGGCTGTAGTGTGGTCGGGTGGTAGTAGCATTGCTAAAAGTACTCACGATACCAACAGTTCTACTGTTTTAAGAGTTTGAACAGCGTTTTAATGCCGTAAGTATTATTTTAATTTCGTTGTACTATACAGTAAAATAGATGTGAGAATTTCCCGTCACGATACACTAACCGGAAACTGCACTAGATAATTTAGAATAGTGGCACCTCCTCTTGCATAGCATGGGAGAAAATGTCGGAGTGGCGAATCTGTTGTCTATAATCTATGATTACATTAAAAATGCATGTTTTTGTACTTCAGTAACCTTCTAAGCCAACAAAGGACAAGCAAGAACCCCATAACATCAGTTAAAAATGTCGACGATCTGTACAGTGAACTGGACAATGAAGTTTTGGATAAATATCTGACGAAATGTAACGCTTGCTTCTCGGGAACTAACACTGACACTGTTATTCTCGGTAACTTTTTATTGTCCCACTATAACGCATTTAACTTGTCACCGACGTTTGAATCTTATAAACTATATGGAGTATATGTATTATGCATGCTAATTAGAAATGGTATGAGCCAGTCGGCCGAATAGACTCGTCTGAGAACATTTTATGAAAATTCGAAAACATTATTATCGCAGCTGTTTACATATGTGAATCGTCTAAATTTTATGACCAGTCCAATTTTGATTACATAGAAAACGATATCATTTGTCTGAGGGTCTGATATAACCTATTACTTATGGGAGATTTTAAGAACTTGAGCCTTAGATGATTGTAAACTGATTGATGGTCCTGTGGCGCTGTTAACTGGATACTTCAACCCTAGTGTTTCATGTAATGTTTTGACTAGAGTTAACCAAGACATCATAATCGGAGCCGTAAAAACTATTTTAATTATTTTTGCAGTTTAAAATTCTGCAAACAGCTGTTATTGGTAGAATTGGATAGAGTGCCAATACAGGGGAACTTACACGATACAACAAAAATGGCGGCTCTAGCAGTGTTGACTATGCGGTTGTGTCGCAGGAGCTTATGCTCAATATCTGAGATTTTGTGGTGGATCAAGTGCTTGCTTTTCAGACGTGAAGTGGCACTGCTGATGTGGTTCCAAGAATGGATCTGCCTATCATCTCTGATGACATTTTTTCTCTGACATACAATCTTCCCAACCGTCTGGTGCAGGCACAATGGACCAACTTGCTTTGCGCTACTGCTGGAATGACGGAATCCGCGGCTCATTCGGCGAACAGTCTCTGACAATTGTATGTGAACACCTCGACGAGAAATTGAGGTAAACAGACATTACGAACCAAATCTCCCTGGATACTCTATATCAGGAAATATGTCAAACTTTGTCAACTGATGTCACCTCTATTGGTGCCTCTAAAGTACAAATATACCAACAGGGGTCGTGTGGTTTGTAGTGATGGTAAGCCATGGTTTGATGATTGCAAGAACGGCAGTCAGATCTCATTACCTATGTATGACCAGACACTCAAAGTCCGATGCTAGTATGGTTAAATCCTTGGCAAAGGCGTACAAAAATACCAGAAAGAAAAAGTGATTTTAGAGTAAGACGTTTAATTTCCGCATTAAACAAAGTAGGTCTGGCAGCTTCAGACAATACTGGAGTTGGCTTAACAGGGTTAGTGAGTCGTGTCCCATGTCAGCTAAAGTGGCTCTGGGTGGTTTTGAGAACTTTGTTAGAAAGCTCAACTGTATGAATTCCTAGGTTACTATCAGCGCCTTTGAGTCTCCGGCCAATGGTAAGTGAGCCTTTGAATGCTCAGTTTTCTCGCCAAGAAGTTGCTGATTCGATTCGATAACTTAAAAATGCCAAAGCCTGTGGCGTGGCTAAAATCCGGAATGAATAATTGAACTATTCATTCAGAGAATTTACCTCGCTAATCACCGCTCTTCTTAATCGGGTATTAGACACTGACGTGGTACCATCGGACTGGTGAAAAGGAATCGTTATTCTGATATATAAAAACGGCCCAGGTACAGATTCTAATAATTTCAAAGGCATAATATTGCTCAGGTGTATTGGCAAACATTTCACAGCCTGCCTTAAAAATAGACCCAACTCTTTTTTCAGTGCTATTCACTTAATCCAACGAGGCCCAAACGAGTGTAGCTCTGAGACCTAAGGAAGCTTGGCCACTAAATACGCTATTGTCTGCACACAAAATTGCTTAACGATACCACTATGCTCATCGTCAAGTTGTAATGTTAGGGATTGGTATCCAAACTGGCCACGAATGATTATTATAAGAATGACACAAAGTCACTTTCTCAGGAGGTTGCCAACTTTATTCGTCCTCTCACGCCATCTATTGTCCACGACAAAAAATCAATACACTGCAAACTCCAAAGCACTTTGGTAAAGATTCAACATTGTAAGGTAAGAGGCGAAATACAGCTTTACAATGCACATGTTGGTCAATGTACCCAAATGTGGAGCTGCATTTGACATAGCTAGGACTCACCGGGGTGGCAGAGATGAAATAAAAACGCTAAAAAATAGATATGAGCTGGAAAATCACTAAAAATCAATGTAGTGACCCTTCAAGAAATTTCCAAGTTGATTAAGGAAATTTGAGTCAGTAACAGCTAAAATACTGCGAATCGTTGTAAGCACAAGTGCAGATAATGGAAAGAAGTATAATAATAATAATGGTTTAGAACATACTGGTAGTGATTTATACAAAAAAACGTACCGAGAGTGGCGTAGATAATAATATCCCACGAGATAGTATTCCGCGTATCGAACGAGACCAAAGGACGAGGTCGATGCGCTTAGTGAATAATGTCGAATGGGATATTATTTCATCTACTCTCGACTCAGTTTCGATCGAGTGTTGTGGTTATCAAATCAAGACAAATTTCATTTTTACTTGGCGGAATTCTTCCGTACTTAAGTGATCGTTTTTGTCACTCTCCCACGACATCTAAATTTGATTTTCTCATGAGAACTCCGGATAGCCTACTTATTAAATTCGTCAATCACGCTCTCAAGCGTCATAATGTATTATCCAGTTTGAAACGTGGCGCCTAACAATGTTCTGTCTTGTACATGATATACTTGTGGCCTATGGCCATGTGTATATGTCTCAATAAATCAAATATAAATATTTGTCATGTACCCTTTGCCATTGGTCTTGGATTGTAATCTTAACTTATTAACCTGTATCGAGTTGACAGCATAAACATTCAGTATTGATTGATGTAACTGTCACTGATAAACTTTTAGAAATCATTCCAAACAATAATAATGCTTTGATGTACGAAAAGATACCGATTGCTACGTCAAGTATCGTAACACATATCACAACAAACAAAGATTAACCCGACTGGCAACTGCCGCGAAGTCGACATCGGCTAGTACCTCAGTTAACAGGCATCGGTAGAATAATCATGGAATAATCCTTAAAATACGCACAAACCTTACCTTTGTATGAGGTCGTGCTTACTTCCTCTCATAGAAGCACCCTTTTTACGCAATCTCAGATTTAGTTGGCACTGCTGCAAACCATTTCACCATGTATTTAAAGGGCTCGCGAAATCGAGGCTGTTAATCTATCACCACTAGTACACACGCGCCCTCTAGTTATTGTACATTTTCCGAATAGCCCCATTCGAGTAGCTGCAGACTTAATCTAACATGGCGGCTCCCTTAGAGATGCTGTCAATAAATGCTGCATACACTTTCATTGGAGATGAACACAGTTATGAGCACAGTGTGTGTCACCAGTTGGCATTTGCATCAAGTAACTTCAGGGATTGGCGAGGGTTCCAGGCAGTAAGATCACAAAGCATTTTATACAAGCTTACTGGCGTTACAAAGATTGAAAGAGCAAAGAGGAAAGATTGCGAAACTATAAAGCATGCCAAGAATAGAACCCCCTGATTACGACCAAGATGATGGTGAATGTTAAATTTTTCCTGGAAGTATGATAAATTGATGCAAGTCACTGAGTCAGTGCCTCAATAGGAAACAGGTCACTTCATACCCAAGTCAACACGTACCCAAGTTAAATTTCAAAAGTATTTCAAAACTATGTAATTTGGCAAAGCAGTTATTAAAATCAATCAATCGTGCCATATTTATGCAAAGCGACTCAATATTATCCGTTATTTAGTGAATGAAAATGAAATTTATTAGTAATGTTTTAGCACGGGTACTAGTTGACTTAGGTGCGAGTTGGCTAAGGTAAGAACTGACTGGAAACCCTCATATGCACAACTCGTAAAAAGACTGTGTTCCCTGGATTCTGTGTCTGGCCTGCTTGTGTTTGAATCGAGCATCCACATAATTCACTGAATAATCGGCCCGTGTGATGGCATTCAAATGCAGGTATGACACATAATCCAGTAACAAGGTGACCATTTTCTTCAGTGTAGATTGTTATTTTCTCAGTAACCATAACTCTGGGCACGGTGTAAGATATCTACCAAAATTATACTTTTTGTAATGTCCAGGGCTGGGGGAGAGGTAATCTCCATACTCGAAGCTCAGCTCGAAAACTGACCAATTGCATGCCACAATTCTAGTAAATTCACTTGAATTGCGCACTGTGGATAGTTAGGCTTTGAGTGTGAGCTTGGAGATTACACCCTGGGCCCAGGTGATTGGCCTTCAATGTCATTATTGAAATCAAATAGATGTTGGAATGCCGTGTGGTTACCGATGAATAAAAATATAAAATAGTCCATAGCACACCCTTGACAAAAAGCGCATCGCTCGAAACGTGGGGATATTTTAATTTATTTAGTACAGACGCTCGTCGTTTTAGTTTTACTAGTCCTATTATAATGTAGTTATTGACTACAGAATGCACCTATATCTGGAGCACCACCTTTAACATTTTCAAGCTACTTTTACTCTCAGGTTTCGCTAAAAGGCGCATTGGTGCCTGAGATTTTACTCATTCAACATAGTTTGTTGTTGGTTTGCTTTCAAAGTAATTTTGTACAGTGTTGTTGGAACACTATCGTCAAAAGCTGTACTTTTATGTGTTTTTGAAATAACAACATTTATTTGAGTGAAAGTATAATTTAGAATACTTGCATGATTGTAAAGACTTTTGTGCAGCCATATCTGAAATTGTATGTTAATTTTCATACAAAAATTTGTTTTCAAGACCATTTTGCATACAAACCCATGGGTATCTTTTTCACTTTTGAGCACAGCCGGTTAGATCTTATATGTACACGTATTGAGTTTTTCCTATCTGTCTTATGATCATTCTTTGTACTTCCATTTGATTATTGTAATAAAGAATCAAGTACATGTCAACATCTATCGTTTTGTGGGACAAGTCTACAATGCTTTCCATATTTTTAAACTCTGACAACGGTTTTTACTTCAAATTTCACAAAAATGTGCAAGTTTAAACGTGGGAACTTTTTTGATTCATAAAGTACAATGATTTGTGACATCAAAAACACCTGGGCCCGGTCTCCAATCTCCGTACTCAGACTCATACTCATACTCGAGATTTCATACTCAAAATCGTGCTCACTGGAGTCGTACTCAAAAAAGCGTATCTAATGTCGTATTTCGAGTAGACTCCAAACGTACTCAAATCTGACACTCATACTCGAGTTGGTAAGGAACTCTTTATGATGTGAAATGCAAAATCACGCAAAGCCGCGCTGATTCATCGCTCCCTATTGGAATAGACCACCCCAAGAACTAGGCCTACATTATCGTCTGCTGTCGCTACAACTACAAGAGTATGTCTATAACGTGGAATTCTGAGTGTTCTGTAACTGTTATTCATTTTTTAGTTTCAATAAATATTCTTATGCCATTTCTTTGATACATTTGGCAATTACTAAGCTTTACTTCTTAAGTTCCTCACCCAGTCCCGAAAATGTCTTAAGGAATTTGTAACAGCTTATCACATCACATCTCCGTTGCTAATTTAGTCTTGACACAAAACCCATTGCTGTGTAGGCCTACGCTGATGTCAAACTTTGATACTGTATCTTCGTATTTTTCCGGGATGTAACAAGTGAGTTGACATTTGGCACGTGAGTTAAAAAACAATACTTGTGCAGGCATTCAGAGTTCACCAGTGGCAGTGAACGGGACGAGACGTCTACTTAGAAATCGGCAAACAAAATCTGAAATTCCATTTGGGAATTGAGGAATTATAGATGAATAAGTTATGATGAGAAATGTACCTGATAGTGAAGCGAACTTTTTTAACTTCCCTCCCCTCCTCATCTTTTGGAAACCCTACAAAACGTAGGCACACATACCGAAATAATGGCAGCACAAACTTCTCACACGACTCTTCTCACAACTGCTTTCGACGCTTGTTATGACTCGCCGACAAGGGGATTACAATGCGCCTGTTGCGGCCAGGAACTGTAGAGGTAGAATGGCGGCCATAACATACAGTGATACGGCGGGTTAATAAGGTGAAGAATAAGAAGATTTAAGATGAAAACTATTATCTCTGAACTGAAATTGAAGTGCTGAGATACGGTAAGAGAAATTATTTTTTTAGATTTGCTGTGTTTCTTGGTTCTCTTTCGATATTTTGTTCTCTGGCTCGTATTTATTTTCGAGTACGTTTTCAAGCACACTGCCATACCAAACTTGAAATTTGAGCATAGACTCCAAATTTTTACTCAAAATCGTACTCGAAATATAGATGAGATACACTTCAGTTCGAGTACACTCGAAAACTGAGTACATGCTCGAAATTTCGAGTACAGATTTTTTGAGTATGACATTGAATACACCAAAGCTGATTCTGTACTCGAGCTGAGTATGAAGTATGAGTTTGAGCATGATTCGAGTCTGAGTACGGAGATTGGAGACCGGGCCCAGATTTAAATTGCCCCATGGTCACTGATGTGGTTTTCTAGGCCTCCTGTGGCCTACGGCCCATGGCCTATTTCGGGCTCTCGAGGAAGTCGAAAAAACGATATACCCGTTTCCTTCGCGGCTTCATAATTCGGACAAGCGGGAACGATGCATCGCGATATAGCGGCATTCACTCTGCAGACCAACCACTGACGTCGCTGAGTCGTTTCTCACCTTCCTCACGGGTTAACGCGACACCTCCCGGCAAGGTGAGGTCGACCGTATGCGGGGCGATGTGGATACAGACTGATTAAGACGGTAAAAAGACTAATTAAATCGGGTGGCATTCTCCTTTAACACATGTAGCTGGCTTTACGTCAAAACTATAAGAGGACATCATTACCGGGAAGGAGAATATACGATTTCGTAAGTAATTGCAGAATTACTGCTTAAGAGTTCTCTGAATTGCGTCAATGGCGTAATTGTGGTTTGAATTGTTGACTCCAGCGAGCGCTTTCGGCAATTACCATACGCGTAGTAAGCGGGGTATACCTTTGATGTATGAGATGGCGTTGAAGTCGCGAGTGCTTGGGCAACAGTTGGTCTCACTCCAGTCACTTCATCAAACCACTGTTCGTGAGTACCAGCGCGGTTAAGTCTTTTGCATGCGGTAGATTTTGGTTCTGCAGCGAGTTCTAGCGAAATCGCGTAAGATTGCCAAACTCGTCATGGCAAAATACAAACTTGTTGTCGCGATGAGCGCTTGGAAATGAATTGTCGACCCATGTAAAATTGGCCAAGTATTGTAGACCAGTATATTTTGCGACCATGTTCCTAACACTGCAGTAGTTGCCATGGCCCACTTGAAAGCAGCCAGTTTTAGGGCACTCCCTGAATTCCCGCTATTAGCTGACTAGTTAGCATGGAAATAAATTACGCGTTTCATGGTATGAGAATTAGTGTTATCGAGAAACAATCGTTGTATGATAAAATTGTTATTGTGAAAAGCGGTGGGTTGTTCTTGTAAACTACTGAGATTGTCATTGCTCCGGCGAGACCATGTTTGCCATGACAAGTCTACATGTACTTTTTAGTCTGATCTCAAGCAGCAATGAACTGTTCAGTGGCAGGTCAACGTTTTAAGTAAAGGTAGGGGCTTAGGATTCGCGCGAATCCGAGGCGCGAACCACCGAACGGGGGAGGTCTACCCCCTCCCGTTTAAGTTGTTTAAACCTGTCCCGGGGGTTAAAACCCCTGAACCCTCCCCTCCCTCAGGAGACCCACCTCTGCAGTCAGCTCTGTCAAATCTCCGAAATCACGCCGGATGTGACGAAGGAACTAATTGAGATCAATTCCATCCGGGTAAGTGGACTAAAGCTTGGTTTCTGTCACGCCAGGCACGTTTATAACCGTTTTAAGCAAGTATAGCATACAACAACTTTACCAGGGAGCTCGAAGCTGTTTCATGGCATTAGTCCGAAGTGCACCTTTGGACCAGTGCACCATTCCGAAAATATTTCGGACTCGCATGATTTTCTCATATTTTTGTACGTGCAATCATGCGGACGGTTGACGATGATTTCCCGATGACTTCGAGTACAATGGCGCCTCCTGGTGGCAGTTTTTTTTTTTTGAAAAGTTTGTATCCGATCCGCCAAAACCTTACATTGTCTTTTGAGTATCCCATTGTTGCGGTGTTATCGAGGGTAAACCATTCTGCCTCACCTAAAAACAGTAAGAATGCTATGTTGTCTAAGGGAAACGTGCCATCTACTACCACCCTATTAAACCCAAGTGCCTGAATTCTCTAAACCTTTCAAAGCATCGATCACGCGTGGTGCGACACCAACATCCTTGTACTTCCAAATCTGTCTCCATATCCGCTTCGCACTCTTTTCGCCCGACCTATTCTTCATCTCTGTCATTTCGTTCTACTTTTGATTTCTTCTTAAACTGACTCTTTCTCGTGAAGATAACGTTTGCTTGAACTAGTTTGACACAATTTTGAAGCCTTCCCCCAAAACAGTGTTAGAGATGCACCCATAATTTTTTACTGCGAAACATTCCAAACATCTGTGTTTATACAGTGTTAGATCTCTAATCCTTAGTACTTGATCGCCGTGATTTACGATGCCGTGGCCAATTCCTTCAGCAAAGTGATCTATGCTCAAAATGGTCATTGAAAATGGCAAAACATACCTGTGTTCTCACTTTTTAAGACTAATACACCATTTGCAAATGCATGCAGTCTTTCTCAAGTCATCTATCCAACTATTGTCTTTGGCAGAGTTGTTTTGTCAGGAGTGGACTGACAGTGTTCTTAGTTTTATTATTTTGTTCTCTTGTTCTGTTTGTGTTCTAGCAGATAGTTATTGATTGATATCACCCCTGAGGTCAGAACAGTGATGATGTAATTTATTCACCACATAATAGTGTGGAACATTCTAGAAGATTCTAGCATGTAAATGATTAATGAAGTGTGAAATATTCTAGAGCCTAATATATGTTTGTAGAATGATTGGGTAAATTCCAAAAAGTTATAGAATGTGCTTGAATTGATGATAGTTCTAAAACATTGCATGAATTTGTAAATAACCAAGGATGGGTTTGTGACAGGGAGTTAAAACGTGAGTTAAAAAGTTGAAAGTAAGTTGGAAGTTAGTTACAAGAGAGTTACAGTTGAGTTGAAAGTGTTCCAGAAATTCATCACGACTCAAAGCTTCGCAGCACCGGCTGGAGCATAGAACAGACATTACGTCGGACGTTTTGTTTGAATAGGCTTTTGAACGCACGGCTAGGATTAATAAAGTGAAGCAGTCTTCAGTCTATCGTGGCACCGAAAGCTACTGTTCGAATTAGTGACTCACTATGAAATCCCACAATTGCCACCAAGCTTAAATTACAACAAGAAGTAAACAGACAGAAGTCTAAATTGTAAGAAAAACGTCAAGGTAGGCAAAATCCACGAAACCAGCCCATGCGATCGTCTATTCTATGTTCGTTTCACGGTAGGAGGACTTGAGTTAAAGAATGAAGGTACACCTACACTTAAGAATTTACGGGGGAAATCGGAGGGGTAGGTGGCGCTACGGACATTCGACCTTTTTTGGTCGACGAACTTTTATATGCCAGACAGGATAGGAAACCTCGTACGCCTGAGATTTTCAGTTTTGAACATTCTGTCAATTGTTGCGATGCATCGGCCTTTTGGGATGATTTTTGCGTTTTGATCGCGAATTTGTTGCAAACTCGCTGGGGCAGGACACTGTAAATGCTATCAGGAGAAAGAACAATCACCCACAGTTTGCTGAATCCCGATTTTGTGTAAATTCATTGAGATTGATGTTTGATATGGACGGCTGAAGCGAAACGTCCGTGGAAATCCTATCCTATAGTGTATTGGGGACGATCAGTAGCTAAGGATGCCTGTGCGCTTAGTTTATCTGTCAGAATAATTAGATTCTGCTAATTACGTTCCCATTATATAAAATAGTGTTAAAAACGTCCAAAATTAGAGAAGTGCGAGGCATGGTTTCGCATTATTTCTCTCGGTGAATTAAAAAATGTCGGAGATGACATCCGGTTTCGAATAGAGAAGTTTTATCGTTTCAACAGCTTGATATAAACAGTTTCATAACTGGCCAGTCAGCAGGATAGTTTACACAAATTAAGTATGCTAACGGTGCCTTTGTGCACCAATCTTGACCATTCTCTTTGTAAAGTGCGGTGCTTTTTGAGTTTTCATTCACCAGTGTTGGTGGCGATGTGAACTGTGAGTATAGACCCTATTCACGCCGACAGGAGGCGCGTTCCAAAACGAGGCTCGCTACGATAGCTCTGGTGGCTTATCCGCGTAGTTGTACTCCGCGTTGCTCGAACAGCTAGAAAAAATACGGACACTCTGTTTTACAATCCCTAAGTAGGCTACGTTGGGATTCGGAAGCGTTGGGTCCTTGCCATACGCCGCGACGAAGGAAAATATGTCCATGTAAAATTTATAACTGTTTTCAAATCATAATTTGTCGCATCTCGGACTGGATGCCGCCATAGCAACGAGGACCGGAGAATCTTCGGCCTGCCAGGCTGTGTTTTCATGACTATGGGTTGAAGCGCAATGCATTTTTCTTTACAAAAAGGACAGGGCCCTCAATCCCTCAATTTTGGGGCCAAATATCGGCCCTATATCCCTCTCAAAAATATTGAAAAATCACGCGAAATTCCCGGCCACGAGGCCTAAAAATCCCCTTTGTGATTGAAAATTTCTCTCCAACGGTTCAAATCACCTGTGACCATGCACAGAGGTGACAATTTGAAAAAGTACAAAATCATAGGCGGATTTAGGGGGGGCAGCGGAACGCCCCCCCCCCCTTGACTGCCGCAACCAAAGTAAACCAGCAAAATGGGAAGAGGGAGGAAACTTGTACTGAGTTCGAGCTAGGACCGGTAGCGGACGAGGGGGGAAAACACGTTCCGTTTTATTTTTTTTAGTCCAACGACAGATTTTCTGAGCAGAAGGTAAACATCCTCGGCGCCCACAACTTCCGGGCCGCCTGCGTGCATACAATCGCGCTTTGCCCGCTTCTCCGAGGATGTCGCCCCCGGCCCCCTCGATCACTATAGGCCTATATGGTATCCTAGATCAGCCACTGAAAATGCTATTTGAGACAGAGCTATGAGAGCTTGCAAAAGGGCGGGGTGCTATTGATGGTGATCGGGAGGTCAGTGGAGTTTTCACTGACCCGTCACTCGGCGAAACGTTCCCCCCTCAGTCGGAAGGCCGCTCACACATGAGGCACCTTTCCCCTCGGATATGAACGAGGCCTCTGAAGAAACATGATATCTATGCTTGTTCCAGGGGGGATCCAGGACTTTGAGTTGGGGGGGGGGGGCAAGGCAGAGTATTAGCCAGGATTTTGCCCGTCAGAAATTCGCGTTCCTGAACTGCCAAATAGAATGGGAGAATTTTAGGAGGAGGCTGGGGCATAGCCCCTTGGCTCCCCTCTAAATCCGCCACTGTGCTCTGTCCAGTTAACTAAAATTGAGCTCTAAGACGAGGTTATGCTTTGGACGAAAAAATTAAGTGTTTTAATTTCAAAATTCAACTTGGTCGAGATTGATATTTGAAAAATATAACACATGAAATAGACGTATTTATTAAAACCAAGAAAGCAGAATTGATGGTCATATAAGTTTTATTTTCAATTGTGAGCCTGGTTTTTTATCGTAATCAAGATATATATTTAATAAAATCAAGTATTATTTCAGATCAATGACAAATCAACTGTTAGTCCGGGTAGTGCCTACCTCACCAGGACCTATGCTATGCTTGAAGCTAATAGGACTGCTCTTGATCAACAAATTAAACCAGATGTGACTAATTGCACATGACAGCAAAATGGTATGAGCCACCACTGTCGAATATATCTTCAACTCGTCAACAATACGACCAGATGACCTGGTTCGTGTTAAAAGCATTTTTATCAAAAATTTATTAGAAGAAACGTAACCCTGCATTCAGCATGATACCTAATCCGTAACACTACGATCGCCGCAATTTGGTCATGTTTACTTTTCATGTTTCGAACCTAGTTTTCGGGAGAAAAACTTATATCCTTTCGCCAAACAACTCTTCGGTGGATTGACTTGTTCTTTAGCTGTATTTTTCTGCGTTTCTTTGGTTAATTATTGACACATCTTTTAAGATTTAATATTCAGGTTGGACTCCAAAGACCGGCCATTTAACTCACGCAATGTAAATTTCCGCTTTGTTTATCGCAGTGAGCCTCGCTTTGGATTTTAATGTCCGCCGCGTGAATAGAGTCTATAGCGAAACTGTTATCAATTTTAAAACTGAGAAATGGATATCTCGTGTATACATGTTATTGCTTATATCACGGGTGCGCGACCTTTTTAAAACAGACCATTGCTCAAACTGACTTGCACTGAACATTTTACGGTTTGATATTAGTGGCATATTCTGGTAGGCAGACTGTTCTTTGGGAATATAGGTTACGTTCTGTTGGTTACATTCTACTTTGGTAGAAAGAATTCCAATAATCCGTTGTTGTTTGACGTTTCCATCTAACTGTAAAAAGATCAGTGTCTAGGTCGAGTAAAAAGGCGATCCTGTGGCTGCACAAATTTTAAAACAATGAACATTAGTATTAGCATTACAATTATGTATTTTCATACCATAAATTCACTGGCGTGTTGGTTGTACATCACAACATGACGTCACAATCCATATATGATTAATACACAAGTATGTTCACAAGCATAACTACGTTTGTGAGAAAGGCAAGCCTCAAAGTTACTTCAATGTGGTCGATGTGGATTTGAACCTTCAAGATTTTGAATGGAAGATGAATGCTCAACACCACATAACCGCACTGCCACGCAAATCGTGAACCAATAATTATTTTACTCAACTTAAGTGGAGTTAAATCCACCTTCCATCATAAAACCAACTTTTGATTCAGACCACTTAACGTTATGAAATCGACCTCAACTTGTTCCGTAGTCAAGAGGTTACTCATAGGCTTGTAAAGAACGGTCACTTTGTTATTGCTCAAGACTAGGTTGCACAAATGTAATGTTGCTCGATGCGCCGAGTACAGCCTTAAGAAAAAACGACCTATCAGCCCAAAACACTCTTCTTATTTGAATAAGGAAAAAGCTTAAAGGGTCTATATCAAGTTCGCTTATTCGATGGAACGCTCATTTGCAGCCGCTTCAATTGATAACTTAACATTCACTTTTTCGACCCAACAGCCGAAAATAAGAGAGTCGATTCCCATCAGGAAAGAGAGGTCACCCATGAACCGTGACGATAGTGGATATTACATTGGCCTGCCTGTCGATGATAATTACACCCGACCAAACAATGACGTGGTTTTCTAAAGCTGCATGGACTGTGATTACAGATTTATTAAACTCGCTTAAAGAGGCTGATCTAGTGGTTCTGGTGAAGGTTTTATTAAGAGTCACCTCCTCAACCTCTTTCTAATGTTCCATTGGGGCGATATTTAAAAATCCTAGAAGTCTCGCCATTATATCTTTCACCACAGAAGGCGCAAGATAAGCGAGTCGATCTACACCAGGAAAGAGAGACCACCCATGAACCGTGACGAGGGCGGATAAAAACTCAGCACATCATATGAAATGAATTTCCCAGTGCTTCAATTTCTATACCTCCGAATCACTGTTTTTCTGGCAATTTTATCCTTCTCATGACCCCATATCCACCCCGGCCGACCCGCGATCGAGAACGACCGGAAAGCGATCGAGAAAGAAACCTGTTGCGAGAAACGAAGCCAGGCAAGTTGAGTAAATTTGATGAATTTACGTTGTTTTTACTTCCAATGTGAAAACAGATATGAGTTCAAGGCGTAACACATTGAGGAAGGGCAGGTAGAGGTTTGGGCTGGTGTCTGTTCCAATTATTGGAGATAAGTTACGTTGAACGAGGCATCGCTTGAGTCAAAGGTGATTCCTATGTCATTTTGGCAAATTGCGGTTATTTTTGGCACTAAATCAATAAATTGACCATGAAGTTATGAAGAAGTGACTTGTGAAAATATAACGCAGCGCTTGTTTTTCGTAGTTTTGTCAGGATCTCTGGTTTTTCAACACTTTTCTGTTGAAAGATGCGATCGAGAACGCAAAGATAAGCGATCGGAAGCGCAATTTTTTGTTTTGTTTATGGGATCGAGAACGCATCGTGGTGTGTCGAACAGTTATGAACTTTTTACTTATAAAACGTGAAAAGGGTTACAAAATAAGTGTGGTGAAATGAATTAATCACATTTTGAGTCATTACTGTTACTTTCGTTTCCAAACTAAACAATATCATAGCATTACCATTAAATCAAAATGAGCGACTACATGTACATCAAGCACTATATTAATTATAGATATTTTCACAAATGAATTTATTTTCATTTCAGGAAACACGTTCACTGTTATTATTGAGACGAGCTTCAACGAGTAGATTAATCAGGGCGTGAAAGTACACCCTACCAGGGTTTTGAAATACAGACACATACTTTTAGACGAAGCCAAGTGGAACAAGGGGTTCTAAACTAAGACTCACCCAGCAATTGTTCCAAGTGGCGTGTAAGCCAAGAGTAAACAAATTGTTGATGCAGACGAAAGCAGTGGCGGATTTAGGAGGGGGGGTGTCAAGGGGGCCATGCCCCCTAAAATTCTCCCAGATATCATTTGGCAGTCCGGGTGCGAATTGTCGACTAGCATATCGCGCACCCAAGGGGGTTCGAGGGGTTAATGCGCAATTCACTCATAGGCGTTGAACAAACCCCGTTTACCTTTTGTAGTAATAAGGTCCACAAACGCAAAAATTCGAGGCCCCTGCATCCCTACATTTTAGGCTGGGCATGCGCATGTGGCAAAATTCTGACTATTCTTGTGCCCTGCCCCCCGTCCCCTACTCAAAATCCTGGATCCGCCCCTGGAAAGCGAGTGTCGAATCTTCTTGCAAGATTGTGACAGCAAAAGGACAAAAAAACAAATACGCCAGTGAAGTCAAAGAATGATGATGAGCGTGCCTGTGGGGACCGAGAAGAGTGCGACAACACCATTCGTGAGGTGATTCAAAGTTTACCGCTAATGAACGTCTGGGATTTAAAAAAAATGCCAAAAATGGTGTTAACTGTTTTGCTGATAAAAAGGGGGGATATTTTGTTGGATGTTTGACTGATATTATCGATACAGAGATGAACAGATTGACTTGTGGCATTTGTGTGGCTTGGATATACAACATATGTTTGACTCTTCTGTTTTGTAGTATTGGTCCTGAGTGCATCTTCAATTCATGATCTCCAGTTTAACGTGACATTGCAAAAGAGTGAGGATCCATATAATACACCTACTATATTGTGATTTTCTCAAAAACGTAGTTAAAATGTTGTCTTTAACATCACTTCAAGACACATTGTAGTGATTACACAGGAAATCAACAACAATATTAAAGCAATTCTATAATATTATTAATATTTTATCACACATACCTCAAAATTGGTCACACAGAAAAAAGACATAAAACATTACTTTAGAGAAATCAACATAACACATCTAGTGTACATTTCCTGTGAATTATTTTTGGAGTGTATTAGGCTAAATCATCACTGAATCATAGACAATCTATTTCGGACAGGTTCATAGTATAAAATTCTCTCACAGGGAATCAACAACAATATGAATACAATTTCTACAATTATGCCAGACATATAGTTTTCTTTTAAAATACTAATTGGTCATAACAATTGTATAAAAGAATCATACAATGACACATAGAGTGGCCATTTAAATGTACCCAAACACAACAAAAATGCACTGGTTCTGTTAAAGATGCTGCTGAAATAACACAAATAGGAAAAAGGTTCAAAACAAAACGTCAAAATCATCAGACAACTACCAACCATAAACTCTGTAAATCTGAATAAAGTTTCGTGACTTACTGTAACAACTTTCACTACTGGACTGAATAATTTTATTCATGGCGATTATGGTTCTCATGGCTGTATAAGTAGACACACTCTTTGCATGACACATTCACAACAACAAGGAGTGTCCTCAGGCTTACTCTTTCCGTAAAACATTGATAGGGCACTGAATCAATTTGGTTCCTGAGCACTATGCTTCGTATTGTGTTTTCTTATGCGGTAGAAAAATCTTGCCCCATGCAACACGGGGCTGGTAAAGGTTTTGCTTGCAGCTAGTGAGTGGCAGTGTGTTTTATTGTCATGTGGTTATACAAAAAAGGTTTCTTCCTGAACGAAGCTCCACAACATATATGCATACACAACCCTTTATAACATGCAGCAGTTGTGCTACTCTTTTTTGAAGGCGTATATGTTAACATTCTGAAGGACTCCTCATGCGGCTACAGTCCAAGTGAAAAATCAAACGCATTTTATCATATTTGTGAGGCTAAGTCTCACACAGAAATCATAAAAACTAATTCATGGTCGTATTATTCTAAAATTATTGATATAACACCGTAACCTGAACAATTATTCAGGAAAATGCAAAGAAAAAATGTGCGTTCACGATCGCATTTTTTGCGTTCACGATTGCCATGGAGAATTAACAGCTTCGTTCCCGATCGTCGTCTCACACAAGGACCTGCTTGTATCGGTAGATAGCTCGAATTGTTTCACAAATTATAACTAAAAAAGGTGTCACCAAGGACGATTTAACTATAAACGTCACACGTGTCCACTGAAGAACCCAGGAATTGCTAATAACAAGTAGAAATTGACGAATTTACGAGACGCAAGTCATTTTACCGAAAGCCATTGCATTCTGCGGTCTCTATTTCAAAAAATACCAAAAGCCAAGTATTATTTCAGATCCACAACAAAGGCTAAGCTCTGACGCTTTTTGGTGTGTCGCATTGGTACCAAAGTAGCCTCTATTTAAGAACAAAATGACACTTAAACTCACCGGGTACTTCACTGTCGTCTACCATTTTTAGTGTAAGGTCTCGTTCTCGATCGCCTTCAGGGCGTTCTCGATCGCGGGTTGGCCGGGGTGATATCAATCCACAATTTTCCAAATGCCCTGTCGAACAAAACAATAATTTAAGAGTCAAAAACAGCAATTACAACGTAAAAACCATGCGAAAGGTTTTACGGAAGACGTCTACCCTCAAGGCATATATGAAAGGGTTCGTCGCCGAGTTCAAAAATAAGACGTCAACTACAAGATATCGGAAAACGGATAGCCAGACCGGTTCCCCTTGGGTTTCTTCAGTCACAATGGTTTTGAAGAAGGCAATCGGCAAGTTACAGACAATGAAGAGCAGAATCAACAGTAGAACAGCCTTCGTTATCTTGAATTCGGCCTTTTGTCTCTGAGGAATTCCATCTGAAGCGTGGATCTGTCTGTGCTGTTTATACGCTTGAACGGCTACATAGCCATGTAGAGAGGTGAGTAATATTATCGGAATATAGACCACCAGGAAAGCATAGATGTTTTTGGAAAGTTTGCTTGGTAGTATAGTTTGAAAGAGACAGGAGTTGTGTGTGACGTCAATTTCATCTGCAGATGCAGTAAACAAGCAAGCTATCAAGACAATATGTGGGGCCAAGTATGCGCTTATGATCATACGTATGTAGACCTTTCGTGTCATAATGACCTCATGTCTCAAAGGGAATCTTATGGAGACGAAGCGATCGACTGCCAGGAACGCCAAAATACAATTAGTAATGGCGGCGGGGAGAAGGCTGACGTACATAACCACTCTGCAGATGTTGACGCTGGTGAACAGTCCTCTCATTGGTAGTGACCTCCAGTGCAGAGGTATTATGTACTTCCTGTAGGCATTCAGTATAACAGCAAAGCCACTTAAAAAATCATTCTGCGCCAAGCCGTATATAAAGATGCTAATGTTTTCGTCACGGACTGCACGATATTTGAAAAACACGAAACACACCAATCCGTTTCCAACAAGCGTAAACGCACTTATGGCGAGCTCGAATGCGGTGAACGCGTACAAGGTGACATCTGGGAGCTTGGTATTCGCATACCAAGGCAGTTTTGTTGTTTGCAAACGTAATATTCGAAGCAGGTACATCTGTCATTGTTTCCTTGTAGGAACAACGTAGCGTGAAGAACTGAGTGACTGCAGTCTGTTCTGTAAAACGATTCTGGCAATTTGACATCGAAAGTGGATGCGCACTTACAATTAAGTATATCTCAAGATAGGACGACAGTGTCTCGTGCTTCCATGGAAACCTCTGATGACGCGCCTTCTCTGGTATTCTTTACATGTCGTAGTTGATACGTCAATGTTCAAGCGGCTATAAGACGGCGTTCGTTCTAAGGAAGTGACTTGCTCACTTACCACTGCAAAACAGACCTGAGACCAGAAATAATTGGTCTTGCACAGAACTGCAGCTCCCGCCTCGAGCTCAGGACCATGCTGTGCTGAACAAAATGAAAGGCCGTGATAAGTCAACTTGTAGAGACCGGTCTCAAGCACTTACAAACCCAGAAATGGGGAAGGAATAATTTGAGACTTACTTTATAACGTAAGTAGTCTAAATCGAAAGTTGCTTTTTGGGATGGAGAAAGGGTTTTTATTGCATACACGTTGATTCAGTCGAGTGCAATACGGCCATGTAGTAATGTATTCCGTATTCACCTCCCGCACTACTTCAACAATGACCTTTGACATGGAAAGTTCAAAAGGTAGGTCAATATCGACTCCACGTCGTTAGCCGGTTCGATCATCAATTTATTCGAAAATAGTTTAAAGTAATACAATTGCAGCAGTAGAAATAACACTTAACATGCAATCATGTCTCAAACGTAACATCTGGAACAAGGCGGTTAATTATGTCAGATCTGTCTCAGTTTTCAATATCGTTTGCAACTCAGGTGCCGATTCCTCGGTAACTACAATACCAAATGTTGTACAACCTCAATGCACAGTTACCATTGCTTTTATCTTTGTTATCTCTTTTCAAGTAATAAATCGTTACATTTAAAACTGTTTCCTTACTAATCTTACAACCTCACCAGCAAGTTCATACATATAGGATGTGATCCGCCACGTGAACAGTCTGGGTGAAGTATTTAAAAAATCTGAGGACAAAATGAAAAAAATAGTATTTAGAAGCGTCTTGACCTCGACATCCGGTCTCGGTTGATACGTGGAATAATATTTCGTGAGGTATTACTTCTTGTCCCATATGTGTGCATATACGGATGTTGTATACGTCATTTTTTCAACTGTGAAATGCCGGAAAGTAGAGCCAATCCGTACACCACCGTAGAGGCCGTATTCAACGGTAGAAGCCGTATATCACGGTTGGTGAGCAGTTTTCTCATCGAGTAAATTCGCGTGTGCGGCGCCAAATGTGGTTGCGCTCGTTCATTTGGGTTACCAAACCATGAATCCAGGGCGGCGCTCCTGAAAAAGCAGTTTTAATGCAGAACAGAAAAAAATTTCCGATGAAAATTCCTACGCACGGTTATCAGGCCGCTATTTTTGGGCCCCGCTGAAGTTTCAATCTGGGTAAATAGGTCAAGCTAAGCATCGTCCCCGGCCAGCAAAATCAGCCAAAAATATAACTCAAAATCCATCGAAAACGTTTCATTATTGGTGCATGGTCTTTACAGGAAATTAAGATCTAATAACGTGTATGTGTTTTTACTGAGCTAATCGTCTGGTCGCAGCGTTCAACATTCTCTCTGTCGCTGTCAGCCGTATCGTAAAATCGATACAGTCTTTACTCCCCCAAGTTCTGCAAATTAGCACAATTTCCACCGTTATTTTCCAATGCTGTGATCAACACGGGGAAATGTTTCTATTGCTATTTACAGTCCAGAAGCTAAGACACAAAATAGACCAAGAAAACTGAGAAATTCATCGAAGATAGAACGACACACTGTTGCACAACTCGGTTAAATTTTTGGATTGTTTCTAAGTTTTCATACATATGGGATAAATAGGTTATCCAACATACCTAGGAATACTACTGCGATGTCCTATCTCGAATTCATTCCCAGATGAAATGAATTCTCGATAGGATTTGGCAGAAGTATTCCTATGCATATGGGATAACCTATATATCTACGCCACTCGCGCTACGTTTTGTGTATATAGTTGCCTTAACTGATATTTAGTATGTTAGATTTCATATTGGCGCTCCCTAGAGCAACGAGAGCACGAAAATGCCGACTGATCCGAACTCATATTTGGTGGACTGAAATTCAATTACTTCAAAGCCGTTCATTAGGCCACTCCTGTGACCACTTTAGGGGGGCAATTTAAATAAGGTGTTTTTGATGTCACAAATTATTGTACTTTATGAATCAAAAAAGTTCCCGCGTTTAAACTTCCACATTTTGATGTTAAAATTGTGCCAATTCAGCAAATTCTACATGGAATTAAAAAGTTAGAAAAGGAGAAAATTAACTGTTCATAACGGGTGATACTGCAGAATATATTCCTACAAGCTCTATTAAGTTATAATAAACACACACTTTGGTATATTTTTCAATTAAAATGTTGAATTATGGAAGAAATATGAATTCATGGGTGCCACCTGTTGGCGAAATATGGAACTATCATTCAGTGTTTCATGCTGTTTTTACTATTGGTAATACTATAATTATCAAACTGACTTTGTCTCACCTTTATTTTATCACGCATTTACTGACCTATCACACAAAAACAATCATTATTACAAGTACAAAGCAAACAATTTGTCAAAAGATGAATACAAAATGTATAGAATGACAACAAATGCAATGGGATGAAGTACAAAAGACCGAGAAATTAACAAGATACAAAGCTATTACTAGAGACGTAAATATGACAATACAAAAATGTTTCACAAATCACCAGACTCACTGGTTTCTGTCTCTTGAGAAGGTGTCTTCCAAGTTCCTCCGGCTGGGATACATGTCCATCACACCGTTACTCGTCATCTGACTCAATTTCATCACTCACTTTGACATTCTCACAGTTTTGGCAGTTGCACATTTCAGAGCATTTTCGTCCAGCATTTTCACAAGAACAAATGTTTGTTTAACAACAATTCACTATGATTCCGTTTTGGACTAAGGAATTGTAGAATAGGGTGAATTCTCTGTTAATTCGATTTCAGATTTCCAGTTCGGACACATACATCACAACCTCTTTTGGACAAAGTTTCCTCGAGGAGTGACTTTAACAGAGTCAAATGCAATCTTTCCCCTTGTGATATTATTCGTTGCTTCATAACTTCAAAGAAAAACTCTTGAAACACTCTGTGAAAATTTCACTGCTTTCACTATCGTCAGATTTCTGTTTTTTCAGTGGTCTTGTGAACCTTTTGTAGCAAGAACGATGGTATGTGACTTCGAGTGCTACCAGATCTCTTCCCTGTAATATGATCAAGAGGTCCATGTCAGCTGCATCCAAAAACAACCCACCTACAAGCAAGCAAATTAAAAATAAAAACTGTTGTCAGAGTTTAAAAATATGGAAAGCATTGTAGACTTGTCCCACAAAACGATAGATGTTGACATGTACTTGATTCTTTATTACAATAATCAAATGGAAGTACAAAGAATGATCAAAAGACAGACAGGAAAAACTCAAAATAATACGTGTACATATAAGATCTAGCCGGCTGTGCTCAAAAGTGAAAAAGATACCCATGGGTTTGTATGCAAACTGGTCTTGAAAACAAATTTTTGTTTGAAAATTAACATACAGTTTCAGATATGCACACAAGTCTTTACAATCAGGCAGTGGAAAACGTAATTCAAACCTGATGTTCTTGTTCATCCATTGATATCTCAAAAGGTTTACTTTCTTCGTCGCCCAGCAGTGGGAATTTGCCGACATCATAGTAGCCGGCACGATGTTAAAACACTGCTTATATCTGTTGATAGAAACCTTCCGTTCGCATCTGTAGGTAGCGCTGAGTTATCTATCCTTTGGTTCTGTTATAATCAAACACCACCATGAGCTCATGATAGATATTCTAAAGATATGACTTGTATGGAGTTGCGAAAATTTTCTGTGACAGTTACGAAGGTGACACGTTTCCTATTGGCCTAGTGTTGAAATGTAAATTTTTGTTATCTTTTGTCCTAGTTACACGATTTTGGTATCGTATTAGAGCTCGGGTGGCAGGGTGCCTGATCGTGTGGATATGTTTTGAGGAAAGTGTTAACTTTCGAAATTACTGCAATACGTCTAATTGGCTTTCTGTTACGCCTGCGAATTAGACTATCCTGAGATTTTGGGGTCATTAGACCGCAAAATATTTCAAAAATACAGATGAAATTTGTTCGGAAGACGTTTTCTGTGATAACTGTTCTTAACTTATTTCTTTTGTAATAAATTAACATTCCACCCTAAACTCTATGTTTCATAGTAAGAAATTACACCGGAGCAAACGAATCCAAACAATGACCACTCATAAGGTCGCAACCTCAGACCCACGAAATCGAAGTTGAACATTCCATATCTAGAGTTAATTTTATGCTGATATCAATAGTATGCAATTGAAATGGTATTAATCCGTTCATCGAAGTAATTTAAAGACTGGTTTTTCCTTTGAACAGTATAAATATAAACCTTGGGGTGTACTTCGTTAAAACGTGGTCGATTTTTAAATGACCAAATTTTACCGACAACATCGTTGCGCTCCAACATTTAGCGTAGATGATTCTCAGGGAGAAAAAAGAAGTTTGCGGCAATCTTGGATGTGATGCGAATGGTATAACTGCAACCTTTTCATAATCCAGTCAATAAATTTCGTATTTGTCTTAAGAGAATTGGTCTCTTTATTCTTCCGAGACAAATATTNTTCTTATCCCTCTTTTGTTTCAATCCGTTGCTAGGAGCCGCAAAACGAGTTGCCTCTCTAATTAAATCTATGACGTCATGACGTCATTGACACATCCGTCCGGTAGGTGTCCCTTCCGACTGTAGTTATACCACGTGACCTCCTTTCATATAGATGACCTTTGACCGAGGAGCCTCAAAACGGGGCGTCTAAATGACTTACTATACTACTGCAACCGCAGTTAACAAAACTGACTTACAATGCTGATGAGTCCAGATAACATAGTCATCAAGGATTTGAAAAAAATGTGATTTCATCGGGTGGCAATAGGCAGGCCTACTTCAAGACCCGTAAACCCGCCTAAAATCCAAGAAACGATTTTTTGATGATTTAGACCAAATACCGGTAAGAACTGATCTCAATTTGTTCCTTACCCAGATGAGAAGTAATTTACGAGTTTTCGAACTACCGACGGTTCTTCATTGATTGAGATTATGCTCGGCGCATCAAATGACACGTCGTGACAAGCGGCGCATAAAATGACACGTCGTGACAAGCCGGATTTCAAAGCACTGAAATCATCTCCAATTTGAGACGAAGGGGTCTAAATAAATAATTTTTGCGATGGGTAAACGGGTTCATAGCCGCTTTAAACTCGATCTAACTCTGCTCTTTGGTGCGAAAGATATGGTGCATTTGCTGAGGCAAAAATTCAGCTTTGAGTTTATTTTGAAATACAAATGTGGATGAGCAAAGACAAAACAAAAACTCGGTTTTAAGGAAATTTAGTTGATGAATTAATTAAGATATCTGATCATAGGCTTACGTCACTTAGAGAAACATTGAATCGAACCAGTAGAAGACCGCCAACAGAATCATCACTATTCCATACATTTTAACGAAACAGGTGGAGTTCAGAGACTGTCCAGTTCCGTCGCCTGTCTATCACCGCACTCGTACGGTATCCCGGTCACAGCACGAACATCCTGTCACACTACCAATTTTCTGTCACGCCAGGAAACTCTGCCAGTTTGACTTTAGTTGTCTTATAGGATGTCGTGACTGTAAGTAGAGAACGCGACAGACGAGAGCTTCTATCTCACCACAGGTAGATTAAAGATGCAGTTGCATGCTCCGAACTATGATAATGTATATCAGGAACTAAGCGACAATGCTATTTTAACACTGCTAAACAAAGTGCAGTTGTTGTATTTATTGA
This sequence comes from Phoronis australis, assembly GCA_002633005.1. Lineage (NCBI taxonomy): Eukaryota > Metazoa > Phoronida > Phoronidae > Phoronis > Phoronis australis. The sequence goes on from NMRA01000001.1 coordinate 564,384, forward strand.
AAACTTGTAAATGTGTAAACAAAAAATTCTGCAAATAGGTGACCTTTTCCCAGTGACATATCTCGAGGGCTCACGTAGCTCGCGTCATGTAGTGCTATTCCCCAGCACCCCGTCACGATACTTACTGGACACGGTTCAGTGATTTGCGGCCGATCATTTTCCCCACAAAACTCGTTCTTAAAACCTTTGGCAATTTTCAACCTACTTCATTTTCAAATCACCGCTGATATGTTGTGTTTCTAACTAATTTGGCCAAGCAATAACAGAGATAAGGAATTAGCCTGCAAGTTCCACTTTAAGGGAGCAAAGGCCCATTAGTAACGAAACAAAAACGGTGCCGCCGGGATGCCGTTCTTACGGTTATCACGAAGTTTGTCTGAGAATTAAGAATTTCGAGCTTATTTCTGTTCATACATATTGACTCTGAGAGCTGTCGAGTCAGTCATAGTTCTACCTCGGTTATGAGAAGTTCGATCGTCGTTTGCTGTTGTTTGCGAGTCAGTCAACATGCCGCACTGTTGCCGCATACCGGGATGTACTCATTATCCCCCAGAGCCTGTAAGCAGCCCTGCTGTGATGTTGAGTAGTGGGAGTGAATACAGGCCCAGTTCGACACCCAGTGAACACGACAGTTCGTCGTTCAATGGACAGATCGGCGAGCCAAACTTTGACAAGTTTATTGTGGACTTGTCTAAAGTATTGGGGCTATTTAGAAGGTGCCAGATGTGTGGCAAGGGAGTCACACGGCGGGATGTAAGCAGTTTGTGTGCTCAGGTCACTATCCAGTGGGAGTGTGTCTCAGGACACTCGGGCAAGTGGGGCAGATGTTCCTCTGTCCCTGAGACGATAATGAGTACATCCTGGTACGCAGCAACAGTGTGGCATATGTTGACTGACTCGTAAACAAAAGCTAACGGCGACCGAACTTATCACAACCGAGATAGAACAATGACTCATTTGGCAGCTCTCACAGTCAGACTATATGAAAATAAATTGGCACGAAATTCTTGCCCCCCAAAACGTCACTTCCGGAGAAGAGGGCGAGTAATTGTTTAAATTAGCAAAAAGCTGTTATTAACTGAAAAATATGTCTGGGATAATCAACAAACCTTAGTTTTGCTGAAAAAGACATGAAAAAGGTTGCCTTCGCCTTTAAGTCTACATCTTTTGACGGTTAGAGAGCTGTGGGTTATGGCTACCGAGGATTCTTTGTACTAAAGCGCCCATCACTAAAAATTAAGCGCTGTGGCTTGGAGCTCTTTCATTCTGTGGAACGCGGACGTATTCTTTTGACATTTGTTATTCTGCTATTTTTGGTTTAATTGCAACCATAGTACGGTGGAAGTGTAGGCATTTTCAATTTTTGAATTGAAAGTGATCGTCAAATATGCAGATGTGTTGTTCAACCAGTGTCCACTTTGATTGTGGATTGATGGATCATGCATGCGTGTACACGTTTGAACGCTTCTTTTCTTTTAAATTCAGTACATGCTGACAGTAAGTTCACTATAGTCAGTCCTCCGTCGTGCTAAAAGCCAGACATTCAACTACTGTGTTTTCTTGCACTGAGAATACACCGTTGAGCATTTTCACGTCAATGGTGCCCAACCCTGCAGACTTCATACGAGCCACAAACTAGATGGAAAAGATTTCCAGTGTTCCATGTCACTATGACGAAGGTTCAATACTCCGAAGGTTCAGTACTCAGAATGCCCTTTACTCCGAAGGTTCGTTATCTTCTAAAGATTACTACTTTTGAATTTCCACTATTCCAAAACCAGGGCCCGGTCTCTAATCTTTGTACTCGAAACGAAGTGGAAATTACTTTTGCAATTTTTCTGCTCCTTTTGTGCGAATTCAAGGTAAGTGGTTATCAGATGGTGCTCGAATAATTATAGTTCATGCATCTGAGTTTCTAGTCCAAGTTTGCACTTAAAAACCCTTATATGCGTGCTACAAACTCGAGTAAAAACTCGAAATTTCGAGTTTAAATTCAAACTTTTAGCTTTAATGTTGGATTTGTCAACTGCAAACTAGGACTAATCATTCATCCACGTAAGTCATTATGTATTCGAGCATTGAGTAATGGACACTTATCTTGATTCACACAAAAGTAGATTAAAAAATGCCACCAAACATTATTTCGAGTTCCATTTCGAGTAAAAGGATTCGAGACTGGGCCCTGAACTCAGACAGTTCACTAGTTTGGTTGTGTGATCACGACTCATTCTCAAGCAGAGACAACATCTGGGGCACGGCTGCGGCGACCAACGGCGGTTTCAAATTTAAGAAGACTAAATGGGACTCCCTGACTTCGTGAGGACTTGCAGGGACAGGGTGGCCTAGAAACTTCATTTAGTCTCGACCCGGCCGTGTGCGTCGCGCTGCGATTCGAACTTGACATGGATTTGATGAGTTGTGTCATGGCTGATAATTCATCAGTATTCCTACTTCATATCATTTTAAAATGCAAGTGCGTACTCATTTTAGACATGCGGGCAATTTCGCATGCGCATGAAATCTGACTACCGTTTCTAGTTGTGCTGGCCAGCTGGAGGGCGGTGGTCACTGTCTACATAAAACTCAAACAAAGTGTTTAGTGCCAGGGCGTTGTTTTTGGTATAGGTGCATCTAATAGCCGAAATATGGTTTATTTTAGCATGTAAAAGTTTAAAAATCACATCTGAGTTTGAAAGTTTAGATATTTTTGGAGCGGTGAATCTTCGGAATGGTGAATCGTTGAAGTAGTGAACCTTCGGAATAGTCAGTGAACCTTCCGAGTAGTAAACTTTCGAAATAGTGGGATGTCCCCATTTCCAGCGATGTAAGCAACTTAAGTAACACGCTAAAATACAACCAGATACACAAATTTGTTAAGTCATTCGCCAACTAGACTTCATATTTTCGTCTGAGTATGCTATGAGGTGTAATCACTCATTTAAGCATGGCTGATTTGAAACTTCGGCAGGAAATAATGCGAGAATGTTCTCTTTTTGGACCACATTACATCCTAATTTATGTCGCGTTCTTTGCAAACAACCGTCACAGCATCCTCATATCTGGTGTTACAAATTTCGTCTCATCTCATGAACATGAGTCGTCGTCATGTATACAGATTTCCCTTCCCCCTAATTAAGCTGCGTCAAAGGCATCACCGAAAACTTTAGATACAGAGTCGACGTTTGCAAAATACCAAGATCCACCGTTCTTGAAATTCGAACTACCCCTCATTGCTGGCTACGGGCCTGAATAGGATATATGCATTTGAGTAGAGAGATAGGGACGTCTAAAAAGTCTCCCCTGCATCGACCAAACCTCTGCACGCTTCTGCCCCACCGCTAAAGATGTCTGTAAAGTACCTTTTGTTGCATGCAGAATGTTGCTCTACATTATGCAAATGATTTCAAGCGGTTACCTGGCGGGTTGATCAACTCAGGTACTTGGGCGTGTCTGGCGGGGATAACCCACCACTGAGATTTGTCTGGCAGTATTTATTCTTAATATCTGGGCTTACGGCGAATATTTTGCAACTGGTTTTATGTGGTTACCTCTTGGGCTGATCTAGCTCAATTCATATATTTGGGCGTGTCTGGCGGGGCTAATCCACCACTTGATTTGTCTGGCAGTGTTTATTCGTGATACCTGGGCTTACTGTGAATATTTTGGAACTGGTTTTAGGCGGTTAACTCTTGGGTTGATCTAGCTCAATTTGTAACCCTTTTTGATAATCGTCTGGCACGGGCGCCCCACCATTGAAATTGTCTGGCAGTCTAGCTGTTGTGCCATGTTCAGTGATGCTGAACATCGTGCAATTGGTTTCAAACGGTTACCTGATGGGTTGATCTAGCTCAATTCTGGTATTTGGGCGTGTCTGGCGGGGGTAACCCATCCGTAGATTTGTCTGGCAGTGTTCATTCGTGATACTTGGGCTTACGGTGAATGTTTTGCGACTAGTTTCAAGACTCGGGTTACGTCTTGGATAATTGATCTAGCTCAATTTTATTACCCTGTATATGTTCGTCTGGCGGGTACTCCAATTTTGATACAAGGATGACGTAGCAGGTATCGACGGCAGTTTTAAGTGGTTACCAGAAAAGTTGATCTAGCTCAATTTTTGAGTGTTTTGAGTGTAATTCTCTTGGCTCCCCTGACCACACCCACCAGAGCGAACCTGCCAGACGGCCATTTCCAAGCATCAGGATACCCACAGATCCATGGCACCAAAGAAAATTGGTTACCATTTCATGCACAAAAAGCTCTGGGATAACGGTGTATATAATCCCGTCTGGGAAATGGAGATGGCTCCCGTAATGTCTAGAGCTTCCTCTACCTGACGCCGTACGTCGGTTACTGAAATACGCGTTAGATTGTGACCACGGCGATTCCAGGTGCAATTCCGATCTGCCAGTGACTCAGGCCCTGCAGGTTATCTTAGAAAACCACCTTTCTTATCCGACGAAAAGTGTAGGCCTACCCCATGAGCAGCCAAAGCGTCATGAGCATATGGTACTAAACATGAGTAGGGCCTGGGTGAGTTACAGCTTATTTTATATTTTACCATTCAGTCACGGCTGGCACCCCTCAAATTGTTATGAACGAACAACCGATGTGTGAATAATTCCGAGCCAATGACATTCGTTTCTTTGCAACATCTCGGTTGTTCATTGGTTCGCCACTGTGCACGACTCGCTGCACGAAACTTCTGGCGCGCCTTCATTGTTTCAATCACATGTGAGGAAATGCTGCTGTCGATTCGCTTGCGAGTGTTGCACTTTGTATTTGGCAAAGTCGACCATTCCTAACATCCTCGTGACGTGAAATTGTGCAAAATGATGGAAGATCTCAATGAGTCAGATCACGCATCCCACTTTAGCTGGGGAAGCTTTCGGGCTGAGCGGGTGAGTTACTGCGATTTCTCGACTAGTAGGTTTTCCGAAGTGCATTGACGTCCTGTGACTGTAAGAACTGAAAGTAGTGGCATGGATACTTTCGTCAGGACTTACGGCTTTTGTTTTATACCAGTCATTTTGACCTCATAGATGACTAGACAATCTTCAACCAGTTGAATTTGCATAGGCGCTACTTCAGTAATTGAGCTAATGACAGAGTAACCTGGGTCCCCACCCAGCCCTCATCGACAATAACAATGTCTCACTTGGAGCCCGATATCAATCACACGGGATAAGAGAATCTCAGTTGTAATGAATTAAATGTCAAAAAACCAACTGAATATTGCCCTTCAGAACCCTCATTCACCTGTGGGCAATGGCACCAGTGCCTTCTGAGAGGGTAATTTTTTTCGGTTGTAGGGAAACTTCCTCCCCGTTAATCAAGTCCACCATCCGGCATTTACTTCGAGTGGCCAAAACTCACGTTCTGTGCTCTCGACCGTGGTCTTTTACACTGCTCCGAGCGGACGGACCACCCCAGCAGGTCACGTGGAATTGGACTAGCCTAAGTAACAGGGGTGTCGGGAAGTAAAGCCGGTGATATCGTGAAAGTACTTCTCCATACTGTATTGCGATCACACTTGTTGTTGTCAGTGGCGGATTTAGAGGGGAACCAACCCCTAAAATGCTCCCAGACTACATTTGGCATTTCGGGGGTGTTTTTGTGCCGAATCTTGGGCGTTCCTTGACGAATCTGTCTGAAATTTGGCCTTTATAAGCGCTATCAGGATTGTGAAACCCTTTTCTTGCTATAACAATATTCAAGTTTTTCTGCTCAGATCATTGTGATGTTCTTTTGTTGACTTAAGTTATTTTTAGTTGCACTTTGTTAGCCTATCATATTTGAGCTTTCATTGAATCATGGGGGAGGTAATTTTTGGACCTTATGACCTAATTCATGTGATTTTTAATGCGTCGAGGGTGGGAAACTTAACATTTGTTTCCTGTTTAGTTGCCAAGCTTTCCACAGAGCTTATAAAAGTGTTTATGATCACTGCGAAAGGAAAACTGATATTTTTTGTATATTCCATCTTAGTGACATATCCCACTTACACTCAAACACAGGCACAAAATACACAACATGTATTTTATTGATAAATCCTAACCACGATGTGAAGTAACAAAAGTCTTTTGTTCTTAACAAATGCTTTGAGAGGGGGTCATCCCGAACGAATGTTGTCGAGTCTCAAAACTTTGTAAGAAATCTTTTTTCTTAGTACAACGTAGTCATGCAAGAAAGTTTTAAAATTATTAAAGTTGAGACTGATCCTTGCTACATACATACCGGAATATAAAATATTATGTTTCAGTTAAAACAGTATTAATCTCTCTACAATTGGGACCCAAGTAAGTTATTAATATTACATCTTCAAATTTCATTACGTAATACTTTTCTCAACATTGTTTGCACATTGTACCTCAGTTTTTTCGTAAAATAACATTAAAAAGTAAATGGATAAATGTTTTCCTGCTTTTAATTAAAATGTCCGGCCTGTTATCATAATTTATGCCAAAACTGAGGGTATGACAATAAGCACGTTTGACTGTATTTCAAAATCTCAAAAAGTTTGCCAAGAATATTTTTTTTGAATTATCTCCACTAATTCACAGTGCACCCATGCAATTGAAAGTTACATTGCCACTTTTGGCGGATCTTGCCACAGAGTCTGGTTACAGGTGATGTAGTCTAGAATGTGATTACCTCACATCCCCAGCAAACTACTCCAATTTGGAGATGAACGATATGACGACCGGTGGCCTATTCCCTCTGCTGCATCTGCTTACAAAAGAATGAAGCTTTACCTTTACCCCTGAACTCACCTATGATATTTGTTCAAACTAGCAAAATTCAACTTTTTAAAATTTGAAGCTAATGCCACAGCATCTGTGAGTCATGCATATTAATTAGCATATTAATTAGCATATTAAGTACATGTGTTCTAAAACAAAGCTTAACTAGTGATGTTCCAGTTAGAACTTTTGACCTGTTGTAATTTCCTATTGAGAAATGACAAGGAATAGAACGAGATGGCTGAATCTCCTAAACGACCCCAGTAAGGTGTCGTCACATTTTCTGTCCGTATCAGTGTGATAATAAACAAGCGTGCTTTTAGGGGAAGGCTTCAGGAGGCTCAAACGAGGCCCCCCTTTGGTGAAGTGAGCAAAAAAAGTCTTCCTCATGGAAATAAAAGCTCCAAAAAAGTAGAAAATGAAACAAACATCCATTAAAATGGCAGGAAATACCAAAATTTGGCAAATGCACAATTCATAGGTCTAAACGTACCCAGTCAAATTTATTAAAAGGTCCACTTTCTCAAAAATTCAAGACCCTTTTTTAGGCTGGGTGCGCACATGATAAAGCCGCACAAAAGGCAGAGAATACCACAACAGCAGGCTGGCTTCAGATTACAGGCAACAAACTCAGCAAGTCATAGCTAAATTGTCCAGAATTGATCTTGGTATTATTGATGGAGCTGAGAATCCAGGCAAATACAAAAAATAGTTTCCCTATTAAGAGCTCGGTTGAACAAATACTGGCCGGACTATTTCCTCCTATTTTCACATGCGAATGGTATTATAATATGCTGCATGATCATGTAAGTACAAATAAAAAATCTCCCGTCATCAAACTGTCTTGATGACTGTAAAATGTAACCAATTTCGGACAAAAATAGTAGGCGATTTTGCACTTTTTCATTTTTCAAGGGCTAATAATGTGAAAGACCACAATTTTTCAAAACATTGTCTGTCTGTAAGTGTGGTACAGGATTTTCGTATAGCAGAGCATCATTCTTGTACTGCATAAAAAATAAAAATAAAATTAAAACCTCCTCGCCATATTGTATCCTATATTGATGAAATTAGTTTATACTTTTTAATAGCAAACATTCAACATTTTGGGACCTTGCTAAAATCTAGCCAAAATCATGTTCTCGTTTAAAATGCATGGCAATCTCATGTAATCTCACACTCTTGTGAGGTTCTAGCATCACTGAATGCTACCCAGGTGAGTCTACATGCAAAGTTACGTCACTTCTAGGAAAACAGGATGATAGTTCCAAATCGTTCTAAATTCCTTGTAAATGTCATTTTTCTAGAAAAATTAATTTGCTGTTTTCTAAACCCTTCAGGGTAGAATCTGCAACTGGCCAGAAGGGGGCAGTTATCTGGATCTGGTGCATGAGAACGTGTCGGCCAACATTTCACATCGACGCCATTCACCAAACAACGCCCCCTGTGGAGAGAAAGACCTGCAACTTGCGCTTGTGTGCCATCATTCTCCTTGCTCAGTGTGTTCCTGTGACACAATGACATCACTGCTGGAACATTCCAATAACCTCACCCACCCCTTGGAAGGAGATTACTCTAGTGGTGAATTGGTGGCCCCACAGTCAATGCCTTGTGCAGGAAGCCGTGACCGCAATGTCTTGTCTCCTGTTAGTGTAGCAAACAGTCTCGTTTTTGTCTCCGATAGGAAGTCGGGTAACCGGACATCTACTCCATACAGTTCAAACAGGAGTCCAGCAAACCTGTCGCAAGGGGGCGGTAACGGCAATCGTGTTTGCCGTAGTCTTCTCAGGTCTGTGCATTTCCCGTTTTCATGGACCCATAATGTGTGTGCGTGTGTGTGTGTGTGTGTGTGTGTGTGTGTGTGTGTGTGTTTATTTGTCATCACTTCGTCCGGGCGTCTGTGTGTTTGCTCGATATCTCGAAAATCCCAGCTGGTTGGATTTTGACTGAGATGGGGCACAAGGGTGTTGGCCATCCCTGAAACGATTATTGCCACTTTTCAGTCTTTCCCCACCCCTTGCGGTCGGTGGCCGTGAGGAAGTTCATTTTCAGTATCTGGAGAACGGATTGACTGATTTCAATGAAACATCAAATTGTGCTCAAGCGTCTCGTAGTGACGATTTTGGGGAAGAGAATCTGCGAATGATGTATGGATTTTAATGAAACTTGACACAGAGTTATATGATGTTAAAGCGCTGGCACCATGAAATTTGCTAGCGGATTTGACCACTGCAGCCCCTCCTAGTGGCCATTTCCTTCTCGGCAAGGGGCTTTTCAAGTGTTGTTAGTGGCCGATGAGCGTTTCCAGATTCAAGAAACATGACTGACTGATGGATTTTGATGAAACTTGACACAGTTGGATATGATGACAATGTGCAGTAACCATTTGATTTGTGGATGGATTCAACCACTGTAGCACCTCCTAGTGGCTGTTTTGGGGAAGAGTATTTACGGATGATATCTTTCGAACCAATTGATGGATTTTAGTGAAACCTTGACACAGATTCATATGATGTCAATGAGCCATCACCGTTAAATTTTCAGGCGGAATTGACTACTACAGCACCTCCTAGTGGCCATTTTTTTTCAAGGGTTTTCATATTTTGTTTGGGGGAAGAGCAAAACTGGATGATATTTGAATATGATTGACGGGTGTCAACAAACCTTGGCACAGACATATGTGATAATGCACCAGACCCTCCATTTTTTGGGTGTTCTTGTCCATTTCAGCATTGTGACTAGGGGCTTTTCAAGTGTTGTTTGAAGGAAGAGTGTTTCTGGATTGTATCTAGGGAACCAATTGACTGATTTCAAAGAAAGTTCTGACAGTGGTATATGATTACCATGTGCCGACACTATTTTGTTCTTGACAAGAGGCTTTTCATGTGTTGTTTAAGGGAAGAGTGTTACCGTATTAGATATCTATAGAGAGCTGCAGTTGACAGATTTCAATGAAACTTGACTCAGCGGTATATGATGACAGCTAGTGTGCTCAAACCATTTGATTTTGTGATCATTCCACTACAGCAACACCTCCATGTGGCCTTCAGAAAAACATCATATGCGATGCACCTTGAGTGCATGTGAACACTGTAGTACCTCAACGTTGCTCTTCAGTGTTTATCGTGCTGTGTTGCAGGTTGTAGCTTGAAGTGGTCCAATTATACGGAGCAGATTATACTGCGTGTGTTGAACTCAGGCACCATCACATGTGGTGTGAACAAATTAGTGTGTTTTGCACAAACTATTGGGAGGAGGCTACGAATTCAGAAACTATAATGCTTAGTTGACAACCTCTTAAATTCCAAGTTTGGGAGTTGGCAGATCCCATCAATGAGTCGACCTTCCTGATATGATGCGCTGCATGTCTATCCAAGTTTCTAATGCCTTGTTTGAATACATTACCCTTAAATCTATACACAAATCTTTTCAAGGGCAGTGTTATGGCTTTGTACCATGCACCTGCTGCCTTAGTATTTTTACCGCTCAGACTAGACTCATGCTTTGCCACCACAGGCACTAACGGTGCAGAAATAAACCTCAAAACTTAAGCCGGGCTCATTTTCTTTGCATTTACAGTGACACCCGAGCTAATTCCGGCACCCGGAACAACTTATGCACTACTGTTTGAAATTGATAAAACTGGAAGCAGTTGGTTTAGTTTGCCCTGGCACAAGTTGCGTTTAAACGCCAGTGCAGTGTTCCTGAACAATATGTTTCTTGAAATATTTGTCTTTTGAAAGTTAACAGGATACAATGTATGTGCTTTTAACAGTGCTTTCAGCGAGGCGTCGTCCATCCTCTGCCGAATCTGCCATGACACCGAGAAAAATGAGGACCTGATCTCGCCATGCCGCTGCAGTGGCACCATGGGGTTGATGCACCGAACTTGTATAGAGAAATGGCTGAGCTCGTCCAACACAGACCGCTGCGAGATCTGTCATTATGTGTATAAGGTGAAACGTGAACCGCTACCAGTTGCAGAGGTCAGTGGGTGTAACTTGCCCTCCAACCTTTATGTATTTTCTAAAAAGGAGAGAGTTCGAGGTGATTGTATTTTTCTCTGACTAGCTTTCTTCAAATTGCGCTGCCTGCAGTAACTATTCCTTACACACCTCGAAGAGTGATACGCAATATTACCGCAGTACTTCTTTCAGGTAGTGAGTTCACAAAGAAGTAAATATAATGGTAAAGAATGTCCCCTTATCATGTGATCTGCGTAACGTGCCCAGGGGCCCCGTTTCATGAAAGCTGACTTAAAAGAACAAATTCGGGCTGTTAAATCTGATTTTGTGTTCACGACACGGTCTCTTCTGAATTTTCATCCTCGGTGTTAACTTAGAAATCAAGTTGTTTTTTGTGATAAGGTGAGCATACAAACTGCGCTTTTGCCACCTGTTGTGAATTAAGCGAGGCAGTCAGGTGTGTGAAATACAGTCTCAACTAAGAAAAATCTTGGTCTTACAAATCTAAATGGGGATTTACGTACATTTTGGATACAACTGGTATCTAGTTTGCTTTAGAAGACCCTGGTATGACTGGAAAAATTCATTTCACATGCACCCATAAGTCACGTGCGGCCTTTGCCAGTTCTCAAATCGAAGGCAGACAATCTTCAATTTGACACTGTTTAGAGTAGACACTAGATTGTAAACAAGAATCTGAAATTTTTTCCTTAACAGTCCAAAGTTTTAGTCATTGTTAATTTTGGTCATTTTCAATTGTGGTCTTAAAAATTAGACATTTTGGTCTTAAGTTAGTCTGATTCCAGTCTAAGTTAAGACAGAAAAAGTTTAATGAAATGGACCTCAGGCCTAAAAGACTGACATTTTCACGTGAAATTCTGTTGAAACACTGGTTACCCAAGATTCTGCTGGCTGCCCTCAGACAGGATGTTCTAGACTTACAGATTCAGGTGTGGTAACCCTTGAATAAACTCTGCTCAATTGAAGGGACATTATGAATCGGCCATATTTCTTCTTTTCAGAGGCTTGCTCAAAATTTTACCAAATAATTTGTTTGTTTAAGTTACGCCATACAAACCATGCTAAACGCAAAGTAAATCTTTTTTTTTGTTGAGAAATTTCACAAAATGAAATTTTGCCTGTTCTCCACGTTTGTATAACTTGTCACGTGGGACACAATGAACTGTCACTACCGTGAGATCTCTCTTGTCATCTGAGTCTGGAACAAGTTTGGAGATGGTGATTACAAGCAGGGGTGGATCCAGGATTTTGAGTTAGGGGGGAGGGGCAGGGCACAGGAATGACCAAAATTTCGGCAGATGCGCGCGCCTAGCCTAAAATGCGGGGATGCAGGGTCTTGAACTGCTGTGTTTGCGGACCCTTTGACTACAAAAAACAAAAAACATAACGGTAAACGGGGTTAGTTCGGGGCTTATGCATTGTTTATTCACCCCCTGGTTGCGCGTACCCGAACTCCCAAATGGTATCTGGTAGAATTTTAGGGGGGCCATGGGCCCCTTGGCCCTTCCCCCCTAAATCTGCCATGAATGACAAGTGGTCTAAATTGGGTTTATATTATTACAAAGAATTATGGGAAACAGTCACTTATGTGAGCTCCAGATTTTGGGAATCAGTTAGTGGACTGAGAAAACTCAGGTGCTCAAAATGCGACATCCCTGTAAATGGCCATTACCGAACACGTGTCTACGGTAATTTTTCACTTATTTAACATACAGTGTGGCCGACAAGTGGAATTTCTCCACAAAATTAAAGATTAGGAAAATGTTTAGACTATCATTTGTTCGGTTCGTACTGTGTAGATGTCGTAAAACAACTTTTGATAAATTTTCCAATAATGACAATTTTGTCAATCTTTGGGAAAATGCGGAGTGGAGAATTACCATGATTTGCTACAAATATCTTGTTGCAGTGGTTCAGGAACCCCTCGCGTCCAACGGACAAGCGCAATCTCATCGGGGACATTGTCTGTTTCTTCTTGCTCACACCATTGGCAACGGTGAGCATCTGGCTGTGTCTGAGCGGTGCTATGCAGTACACCAGCTGGGAGACTCAGTGGGAGGCCTCGGGACTGGTGGCACTCTCTATGTTTCTACTTGTAATCTACCTCGTCTGGTGCCTGGTGAGTTGGGTGGCAGTTTCTAAAAGGCACATTTCTGTCAGCCTTACCTTATGGGTTTCATGCAGGCGCCAGCAAGTGGCAATTTCAGCGCACATTTTTAGTAATTGTACCCTATTTTTTAAGTTTCCTCAACATTTAACTGTGTCTTGCAAATGCAGTTTTAAAAAACTTGACAGAGAAAGAGCTATGAAGGGTCAGGATCAACGTTTAATTGGCCGTTTAGAAAAGTTTGTTTGCTTTTTACTGTATATTTCAGACAAAGGACTACAGTGGGATTGCTCCTGTTTGTTTGTTCAAAACTTCGAATGAAATGGATTTTGCCGTATTCAAATGAAATTTCTCATTTCTGTGTACTATCCAACTTGTGCGAGTTTGCTGGTATTGTGGTGTTTTTGTTTGTAATCTTCTAAAAAACTCCAGAAAGCCATGGTTGTCAATATCTTTGTTATTTTTATCTCATTTGTTGCAGATTAGGTTGCATACCACCAGAAAGCATTTGTTTCAAACAATACCACTTGACATCACAAATCCTTTTTTTAGTTTTTAACCAGCCAGAAATCCTGCTGTTAAACATATAGCTGTGTGTTTGAGAGTATAAGTAGCAAATTTGGGGTTTTATCAAGTATTCTTAACAATGTGACCTTCTCTTGATCTACCGGCATGTAAAAACTCACAACAGTTTTTAGACGCGTTCACTCTATACTTTCAGAAAAATTACAGATTTGAGTCATCGAAATCAGAGATTTATCTCGCTTTTTGTGAACAGACTTGCACTTGTATTAGAGATCACAGCGTTCACAGTTGCATGGTGACTTGTGGTGTAATAAGGCCTTTGGTTTCACATTGCTTCAGCGAAGATACTTTACACAAGTTAATCTTTTTATGAGAAACTGAACTATTTTTGGCACTTTCCATTCTTTTTTTGTTTGAACTAAAGATAAGTGTATACTAGTCTATTCCCAAGTATGGTCCATGCTTGAGTTTCCAGTCCACGTTTGCACCTGACGATCCCCAGATTCAAGCTACAAACTGGGAAATACTTGAGATTTGAAGTAGAAACTCGAAATTTTGAGTTCAGACTCTGAATTTTTAGTCTTAATGGCTGGGTCATCAAAGTGCAAACTAGGATAAGATATTTAATCGAGCATACAGTAATAGGCATATTGAGTTCGAACAACAGTAGAATAGAAATCCCAAAAATAATTTCAAGTTCAATTTTGCATAAAAAGTTTAGACCCAGGGCTCTGGGTCTGTTTTTTTTAACATCCTACATGTATCTGTTGGCATGTAAAGTCACAATTGCAAATGATATTGTTTGAAAGTGTAATAAAAAACTTTGTGATGATGTAATGACTACAATTTGATGATAAAAATAGACCGTATTGCAAGAGACCTAAAACGTGTTAACAAAGCCTAAATTTGCAACTTGGTACGTGCTCTTCGGAGGATTAGAAATCGTTGGTCCTTTTAATCATGTGACTACTCAAGTCAAAAATACAAAGTTAACGTTGAATTATATTGATATTCTGTCGGTTATATACTAAACCAGTCTGTTATTCCATCAGTGGTAGGGAATTCTTTTGTGAGTGTGTTAATAAATTTCTCCACAGGTGGCGATTCGGTATCACTGTCGACTATACATGGAATGGAAGGAGCATAATCAGAAAGTACAAGTTTTGGACTACAATGCCACTACGGATGAGCTATTTGGCAAAACGGAATCGCCCACCTGTTCTCCTATGCTGCTGCAAATGACACAGATAAACTGTGACAATTTGACCAATCCTGCGAGTTCAGACTTTACGTTGTCCGCGTTTGACCATAACTCGTCTAACAAGGAGCTGATCAAATTGCCTTCGTCTCAGCCGAGGGCTGGATTATTGAACTATGGCCGTCAGACATCTCGGGAGAACTGCTCATTTACCCCATGTGGTGTGCAAACAATGCAGTCGTCAGGGTGCCATTGTGGCATCCTCCCGGAAACCAGCAACGCCATGTACATGGCTATTCCACAGAACCATGTGTCGCATTCGGCCATCTTAGTTGACTTATTTGGGCGTGGTAACGTGACGTCTGCAGGGCATCATACATCGCCGATGTCATGTAATAGTCATAATGTCCTGATCCACACGCAGTCACCCACAACACGAAATACAGACATTGCCTCTGTACATATTTTTCCGCAACAGCGCAAGCCTCAACGACATGGTAACATACCTGCATCAATTTCCGATACTGCCGTTTGCGTTACACATTCGCCATTAGTGGCGACATCTGCCAACCCTAATGTAACACACATCAGGTGGTGCGATCCACAGAGTTTGAGATGGACAAAAAAAATGCGGGAAACGTTCGTTTAAGTTATGCAACTTTTCATTTAGGGGTAATGCTCCTTTTTGAAGGCGTTTTTGGTCAGTTTGGCATGTTACGTACTCCGAAATGTATTTTGTATTCTAGTAATTTTTTTTGAAAGTGATATTGAAATTCTTCATAGTGCACATGTGACACTATCAATGTAAACACCTTGCGGCCGAGTAGCAGAATTGGGGGTATTCCACTTTTATTGCTCGTTTCTGGCATCAGTGCTAGAGTCACATTTTGGCTTGATTCACAAAGAACTTTGTTTTTGCATGTTGATTTCAAAAGACCCATTCTGTGTGAACGACACTCGACTGTTTACCAAACGTCTACAAATTTCTAAGCCAAAATAAAATGGCAAATTGTTTTAAAACTTGGCTGTTCCTCAAAATAGGCAAGCTTCTGGGCCGTGTCGCCTAGTTATGAGAACAGAAAATCAGGAGACAACATCTTACTCTGATCATCTAGCATGTTTAGCACTAATGCTTAGAAAAACGTATTTTTTATGAAAATGGACTAGAAAAAAATCGAACAAACTTTCAGATTAAGTAATATATGCCAAATTGATCAAAAGCACCTTCAAACATGTACGAAACTCCAATAAGAAGAATTTTACTTGTGTGGTGAGAAAACCGTCTGTTGTTCGAGCAGATGCATAACAAAGTAAATTTCTCCTACACAGATATTCGCTCTCCTATTTTTCACAAATCAGTTTTCCAAAGAAATCTGCATGTGGGGTACGTAGATGGCAGATGTCACTTCCGAGCAATTCATAAAGTAAAATGACGTCAAGTACGTAACTACATAACTACAGTTATTTGGTTTGTGAATGTGTTGGAAAGGGCAATTTTTGAGTCCTGCAAAATTTTGAAATACTTTAGTCAGAGAAATACCTGTATAAAAATGTCCATTGGAAACTGAAAAATGCTTTGAGCCAACACTTGTGAAGAGATTGCGTAAAGACTATTTTTGCCAACTATGCTGATTATGCAAGTAGAACAAATATTAGTTTGAAACCAACTGGCAAGGCAGTGTTTAGCCAATGCCAAGTTTTCTCGAGATCCAAATTTTGAATTTTCAGATTTATCATCAGCCACATCTCCATGGCAATGTGATGTAAACGCGAATGATAGCCATATTTTTTGTTTGGAATTTCTTGAACTTTGGTGAAAGTGGGATTTAATGTGTAACTCTAGTATTGTCTGAGATGAATATTCATTAGCTAAAATCTTGCAATAAGTAGAAATTCATTTTTTGTGCTTAAATGGATGCAAACCAGCATTTTGTGCCAGAAGCAAATTTTATTTAGAAAAATCACAGCCTTCAAATTAGCCTCGACTTATTCTTAGATCAAATGAGAATTGATTTCCGAGTTTGCGGAAAACTGGCTGTTTGTTGTCTGTCTAGACCACACTCTGCGTGTAAAATGTCAAGTTTCGACAAACTAACGTGTAGAGCCCGATCTAGAGCATTTACAAACTGTGAGTTCTTGCACCACCCCGAGATCACCCCCAATTGACAAACGAGCAATTTTGAGACCAACTGACAGTAAATGATTTAAATCAAAAGTTGTTTTTGCGATAGAAGGCTGGTTTGTCACTGCTTTAACTGACATTGTTTGTGGTTACTCGTTTGTCCTCGTATTTTTTATTTTTCTATTTATTTTCAAAGATTTGTGTTCAGATGTTAATTTGTTAACAAGGATAATGCAATTTAGTTTTGTGGGAATATTGTGTGCAATACGTTTATTATGTTATTTGTAACATTTCAAGTTTGTTGGCCTTGCAAATTTTATTAAATTTCCGTTACAAGATGTTGGATTTGTTCTAATTAACAGACATGACATTTCCATAAATTTCACATGAGAATGCCATTGTTTTCACAACTAGATTCAGTAATAACCCTGCAGTGTGTCACATGCAAAAGTAAAAAAATGATTAGATCAAAATTAAGTGTTAATTTCGAGCACTTTTATTCCAACGATATTTCAACATTCACAGCAAATAAAAACAACATCTAGGCAATAATAAAAACATGAGAAATACTTAAATCATTGTAAAAAGAGTTTTTCCTAAATTTGTTAATAATCACTATACAAAGGAACTAAACCAACTTTTTAACACCAAACAAGTTCTACAAACAATAGTTCATGGGACCTGTTTCTTGAAGAGACTATTGACCAAGACAGAAATGTGACTACAAATAGTTAAAACTCGATTTTTGTGTTGCTTTTCCCCGAAAGGTTTTGCCTTCTTTCTATTCAAGCAGACTAAGGATTTCTGTCTTTTGACTTCGAATTGTAAACACACTTTCTGATGTTTTGCCTCGGCCTGATTTTCGTGACTGCGATTTTATCCGAAAGTCGAATACGGCAACAAAATCCAATAGACTATTTGAGTAACACTGAGGCCCTAGATGTCATCAGGGTTCTTTGTTCACAGATCCACTGAAGTGACTGCTTTGGACTGGAACATTGGAGATATCACAAGTATATAGTACGTGGTGCAAACAGTACTCTGACAAAATACGCGGTCTGGATCGACCATGACGTCAGGTCAAGTGACCATTACATGGCATCATCACCCATTATGTCACCAGTCATGCAAGCTCCTCTGATGGTGCACTACACCTGTGCTTAGCCGTCATGATGGGGAATTCTGAGACATTAGACTGATTGTTTTTAGCACATACCGCACGCCCCCAATGAGACATTCTTGGGAATCTAGACATTTGAAGCTGGAAATTAAATCCACAAAAACTGGCTCACCTAGCTTAGAACGGAATTTTCAGAGTTACTAAGTCGAATTGCTCAGACATGTGCAAAATAAAACAGTATGGCCTAAGATCGCACCCACCAAGAGGTACAAAGTATTAACTCTGACTTGGCACTGGGTCAAGTACCATGAATTTCCAAAGTTGCCTTATCAAAGAAATATCTTAATTACAGCCGCAGTTCCAAGACCAAAACCCAGTCATGACAATGCATTCTGAAACTGTTATGCCAGTAGACAAAAATAATTTATAAGATAATTAGATATAACATTTCAACCATCACAGTTTTGTGCTTACTTAACTCAACAAGAAGTCTGACGTAAACACAATTCACTCTACATACTATCCATAACACTAACCCTTTGTATTCTAAATTGTGATCAGTGACCTATTTACAGTGGTGGAAAGCTGGGGCAACTTCATAGTCGGCCTGTTTCTGTCCTTTGGTCACTACAGGCTATTTGGTGTCATCAGTCCTTGCTTAAGCCTGCCCACTGGATTACTTAAACCATCTCGCACTACCTTGATGGTCCGTGTAGGAGGTTGAAGCAGGCTCCCTAATGATTGTCTTCAACAATCAATAAAAACGATTGGTCATCGCCAGGCTGAAAACGCTGAAAACGGTGAAATCGTCTCATGGCCACATTTCTGGTGTTCTCAGGTTACAACTGAGACCATAGTTTTTGCACACAGCTACATTTCCAGTACAACAGCCGCATTGGGATCCAGGCAGAAATCTTAAGATACCAACTGGTATCTAATACATAAAAAATCAAATTGTAGCTGTATTGTTACGGCCATAAACAAGGATCCAAACACAACAACATGAAGTAGGACACAGCTGTATCTGGCATCAGTTGTTGACAACATTCTTAACATAACGAAGTAAAATCGAGCCACAGCCACACTGTCACTATGACAACAACATTCCTAACAAAAGCAATACACAGGAAGTAGAATCATGCTGCAGCCGCATCATCACTGCTGTCGCCATTGTCGTCTGCATTCCGTGTCAACATGTAGTTGTCCATGTCAATTGACCGGCAATTCTGGATGGCGTACCTAAGTCGGTCCGCCATGATTTCACGTGACGTGTACGGGGGTAAACGCAACTGGAAGAAGCACGTCTGGGAGGTCGGCAGACTGTCCTGCCCCTGGTGGCAAGAGTAATAAGATTTTAGAATTCTCTGGCTGAAAATCACATTGCATGCATAATGAAAAATAAATATAAAATGTGGCCCAAGGTCTAATCTCAGAACTGAGACTCGAAACAACCAATCACACCACATGATTAGAGTATCGCAAGACGCATACCATGTAATTGGTCAACTTTAGAGTTGAGTTTCGAGAACATACTAGACCTTGGGTCCAGGTTATCTTTGTTTAAATAAGATTAGAGGTGGCTGGTATACATTTACTAGGTGTGACTTTACAGTCATCAGTGAGAGCAGTTAGTATCTTTTGATGTTTTAAGTCAAAAACATTGCACAAACTTGGGCACTTGTCTCAGCTAAACCATCACTCATGTCGCTATAAGTATGAGGGTTCATCATTTAACCACAAGGATCGCTACTGTCATACACCAAGGCACATTATGTAACAGATAGAATGCTATTCATTGCGGATGAGTTTTTTCAAAAAAAATTGTCTGGCATTAATTTTGTGCCAGAAACAACATTTTTTGTGATTTTATGAAAAACAGTGAATTCTCACCTTTGGCTGCGAATCGTTCACTTAACTCCAGGCTGGTTACTTGATAAGTTAAACATGATTAAAATAACCATTCACTTACTCATTGGGACTTAGCTCTACTCTCAAAGATTTGAACCGTGACCCCTGAGGCTGACCTCAAAAACATTTTCTCACCACTTGTGTCACATTGACTAGTACGTGCAGTTTTCAAAACGAGTTTGGGTAGAGACCAGAACCAAGTATGCTTTTCTCAAATATTTTCGTCTAACCCAACTCTCAACTAAGACCTGGGGAGGCCCTTGGACTAGAAAGTTCACCTACCCGGTCAATTTTCATGATTTGGAATCTCTGTCCAATGTCAGCTGGGTTGGATGGTAGGCGGGACCGTCCCGAGACGAATCGCATGAAGAGAAGGCGCTCTTCATTGTTGAATGACTCCAGGATGTCCCACAGCCATGTGATGATTGGATGAGTATCATCCACCTCACGGTACCTATGGGAAGAAAAGCATCAGCCATGAAAGCAGACGTTGAATGAAAAGCAGACGTTACTGGAGGGAAGACAACACCCAATTGTGATGATGAGGTATCTGCCTACAGGCAACTTTTGGCACAAAACATTACATGGGCTTACCCCTGTAGCCAATGTCTTACATGACTGATTAACTCCATTCTGGCATTTTATGGTTGGAGGGCCAGCTCTCTTTTGTTCGATAAATGCTCTAATCTCGAATAAGATCGTATCTACCCTGACTGGGCTGCGCTGTTAAAAATAAAAGTTAAGTTTTAACATATTTGAACTTAAACCAATAGCATTTCTGAAATCTTCGTCATAAGGTGATCATGTTTAGTTTTTGAATAACCAAAATTGCCCAACTGCAACCGAAGTTACGACAATCTATTCTTTCCAAATCACCTATTCACTCTGAGTTTGACTGTGCTCACACGTGGTCTGTAATAAGCCTGGTAGATAATTGGCCTGCTTCTTGTCATAACAGACAAAGACTGTGCTTGGCAGTTAACAAAGAAGTTAGATGTTATCACACGCTCAGAACCCCCTACATCTGGTAAAGTCACTGAACGAGATATCGCTGTCATGTAAAAGGCAATATTTTAAAACAGGAAAAGGTGAGTCAAAGACACCATTAACAGGTCTCTTCCAAAAACAAAAAACTAAATGACAGCAACATATGACTTAATTACCCTGTGCTAGAGAAGGCTCCACATAAATATAAAGTATATCCACTCAAAAGCCTCATCTGTTCCCAGGCCGTCTCTGTTCCTTACACTTCTCCAAGTCTAAAGTCACTTTCTTTCTAGTACAGTACATGAACATGGCATTTTGCTGATTAAATTCTTATTTCCAAATTAACAAAATTAAGATGTTTCACTCACCTAACAATCTTCTTCAAAATGTCGACGTTAACGTCGGGCACACCACAGACAAGGGTCTCCAGGTACGAGGAGGTCAGCAGGGATAGTAGGGGTACGGGCACAATCCACGACATACCCTCTCTCACTGCCGCCACCTGCCGCTCAAACTCACTCAGTCGGAACTGGACAGCGCGCTCGACGTACTCATGCCGGTTGGTGAATGACAGCGGTATGCTGCGACCGCCGGCAACCACCGGCACGAACCGACCGTCAGCACTCTGACCCTCAAAGGAGTAGAGTGGAATAAACTGTGGAACAAAACAAACGTAACTTTATTCCACATAGGGATCCAAAGGGGAGTCCTTGTTACTAAAACTGCTACTATGGAAGAATGAAAAGTACCCCAATGCTGTCAAAAATCAGACCCCCTCTGGCCACAATCCTGGATCTAAGCTCCCACTGAGGCCTAGACACGTACAACAAACTAGCAATCACAGTGACTCTGGCTAAAGATTTTTCGTAATCTTTTTCAAGACACTGAGTTCTTAATGAGGGCAACCATCTCCCAAACAAACTCTCGAGTTTTGTGAATTGTTGTTAGCATGCATGACCCTCGACAAAGTATCACGCAAACTGAAGACTGACCTCGTGAAAATTCTCTTCATTTACGCCGTGCTTGTCAATATCAAGAATCCCACTGAGACTCTGCATGAACATGGCGTCGACCTCTTCAAGGTCATCTGTTGAGAGCCTCATTCCAGCCAGCTGCTTCCACACCAGTGGCGCCAAGTGGAGATCAAGAGGCTTCTTGGTGCGTATGGCGACGCCGAACAGAATACCGAGGAACTTGAACGCTGACAAGTGGTCAGTGGAGGTAAGCGCAGGGTTGAAAAGAAAACGGTCGCGGTTGAAGCCGCACTCATTCTTGGCATTGGGCGTGGGAATGAGCAGACGTACCTCACCTGACTCTAATTCCTGGAGTGAGACAATGAACGTGATTGGATGAGTTTGCAGTCACCATGAATCTTAATATTAAGACTACCAGGAAAAGCTCGCTCACTACAATTCTTCAATTAAAAGATTTTAGTTATGAAGGTTTAAAATACATTTTTGGAATTTATTGCTGGATGGGATAGACTTTTGAAAGTTATTAACTTTTATCAGAACTATTAAACAACAAAATGCACTGTTTTTGTGATTTTGGTACACAAGTCCTCAGTTCTCACCATTAGATCCCACTCATCCAGTGAAATCCAGGGCGGCTTCCATGAGAAGCTCTGCATTACCTATCAAGGATTCAACTGTGATCCTGATACAATTTAGAGCTTGGTGACAATTGGACAATTGTCAAAAACATTCAACAAAATATCAGACCAACGACCAGTTAAGCTTCCTGCACACCATGCTACACTCACTCTACACATCTCGGTAATCGTATCGTCAAACACTCCGCCCGCGTCATCAGCGCCCTCGCCGATCAACTTGACCTTCCATGCTCGCGCTGGTAGGCGGAGGTCGGCCGGTTTCAGCTTCACCACCTGACGAGAGATCTGCGTAAAGATTGACTTGCACTTCCTACCCCTGAAACAAACGCATGGATTCAAGCATAAAGAAAAGAATTTTGTTCTTCTTTTGGGGTAAAACCGTGAAATTTGACATGCTTCTTTAATCACCGATACAAATGTACTTATTCATAGTGCCAAGGTCAGTTTACTCTGCTTCTTTCATGGCAGACATTTATCAACATTATAATCCATAGACATTTCAGGCCTTAAATTTTTTGCAATAAATGTTATTTTGAGAAAGCATTTTCACAACTGAAGACAACTAACCTACATGATCGTATTACCTGCATACACAATTCTCAGTCTAACTTATCCAAACTTAAAACTAATTTCAAGAGTGAGTAGATTGAGACTTTTTTACTGAAATTCAGAGACTAAAATAAAACAGCATAAGATCAAGAGTGTCGAAACCCAAATGTGATCCTGCCAAAAACTCACCTTGAAACAATCCTCTTTACTGTGATCTGTGGCCCGTAGTTCTTCCCCTGTACCATTGTTCGGCCAATGGCGCGCACCATTGGCAGTGTGTGGACTCTCGCGGCCAACAGAGGGCGCAGTTCTCCACTCACCATGCCATCGCTGGCCTGTACGGAGCCACAGTGACTAACCTGCATAAAACAGGAACAAGACATCTAGCATATTTGAAAATGTCTGCATTATCCACTGAATGAAAGGAGGGAAAACTTTTCATCTGAAATGTGAAACTTGGGACATTTGTTCAAAACACATTTTCCAGGCTTAATGAATGTATTATTGAGCAAACCATGGAAAAACTGTATTGGTGGCAATGATGTCGCAGCTTGTCACAGTTTTCCTCTGACCTCCCACAATTCAACTTTCACTGCTGTATTCTTTGGGTTATCAAGATCCCTAAGACAAAGGATGGTGCACACAAGTCAAGTCAGTACATTGTGTTGCTCGGACAGTAGTTTGGGCTTGGAGGGGGTTAACTAGTCCACATATTAGCTTAGAATTTTGCAGATGGTTGCAATCCATGGGTGTTGCTCTCACACAATAGGCCCATGGCTCAATAGGCCTTTTGAAACTGACATGTAAGGTTAGTGAAAGACAGACTCACAAAGATAGGAGCAAGCGTTCTGCATTTTGGGCCTGAACCTGCTATCCGGGTATCTTACGAATGTTGCAGGATGAGCATACGCAACTGGGTACATGCTAAGTCAGCAGCCCATTGGGCATCACTTAACTCCTGCCGAGAGACCAAGGAGAATTTTCCCAACGTGATCGCACCAAAAGGTTCAAAAAGCCTTCTGAGTTTAGATAGATTGGGTATAAGACACGTCACTGCAACCTAGCCCGGCACAGACACATTACTGGGTATATGGGGAGCCCTGTGTGTCCCAAATGTGGTACTGACGTAGAATCTCCTAAACACGTGGTAGAGTCTTGCCCAGCTTTTTATAGGCTAAGGAGCAACATACTGGATGGCACTGTTACATGCCTACAACATATAGTGCATGGCAACAAATGGAAACGTCTGTCCATTTTCATAAAGGAGACTGGCAGACTTGAAAACTTTCTTCACGAGGAGCCATAATTGAACTCTCGTGCTTTTGCTCAGGTGTTTTGCGCAATGGGCCCAACCATGAGGCCTGCACACGTCTGATGCACCGCAAATGACATCAGACCACCTGCACTCTGTTTTTTTAGTGAAAACAATTCATTATGAACCCTGCTGGTAGTATACAAATGTAACTAAACACAGTTTAACAAAGGCGTTACGGTCCTGGCTGAGACACTTGTTTAATTAACCTTATAGGTGAAGGTACAGGTGAGCCCACAATGAGGTTATACATAAGAGCTTGGATCACCTCAACAAAGAGAAAGTAGTTGCAATGGGCATCATGTCTCTTTTCTTCTGATGTAGTTACTAATCAAATTTTTGCCGTTCAAACAGTGAAAAGTTTAATTTTCAACAATGAGCGTGCAGTCTCTAAAACGGCCAGGAAAGAATATTAACATGAACAAGTATCCATTTCTTCTCCCTAATCTCCGAACAAAAGAAGCCCTTCATACACTCCATGCATTAATAGTTACCAGTTGGGAAATGTGACGCAGGGCGTGATGGAAAAAACCAATGCTAGTCCCCTCAAGTGCCAAAAACCATCAGCCTGAAGTCAACTGTCCACAGCCACTTATTGACCGACTACTGCAAATTTGTCATTCTAGTGAGATATTCTCAAAACTGGTCTGTGCTTGCAAACTCAGTTATCCAAACGTGATCGTTGATTAACAAACATGGCCGAGTATTTGGTCATGTGACGGGAGTTGGAGCTCACCTGATTGGGTGACATCTGGAACAGTCGCCAAGACGAGTACATGAGATCTGAGAAACCGTGCAGGAGGCGGAGCCTAGACTGAATGGCGACAACAGGGATGTCTTTCAGAGCCGTGTACTGGGCAGGGACTGAGGAGGGCAGACCCAGTTGGAGAGGGGCGGGGGTGCCGGGTGAACGGTGGGGTAGGGGCGGGGCTGTCCATACAGCGCTGTGGGTCCGGCCTGCGCAGATCTGGAAAAAAGGTTCAAAAGTAAATAAATAACCAGTAGTATCAAATGACGTAAAAATGATAGTTAATTACAAATTGTTTTTACAAAATTTACCAATTAATTTGACATAATCAGGTAGATTTGAAAGTGGCGCTTTTGAGGTATTCTTGAACAAATTAATTTTCAAACCCGTGTCAGATGAAGACAACTTGAAAATTGCTCAACAATGTGATTATAACACACCTGTTTATTTCCTTTGCCATTCAAGGGTCCTAGCACCATGGGTTCACGTGCATGGTTGGCGTGACCAAGACCCAGTTGTCCGTCACTGTTGTTGCCCCACCCCCACGTAACGTTGTTGGATGTAATGCACAGGCAGTGCTCCGCCCCTGCTGAGATGTCCTCAATGAAGTATGGCTGAATGTTCTGCACCAGCTGTGGCCGCATGTGACCTCTGGCCCGAGACTCAGGCTGACCAATCAGACGGTCTGTAACAAACATGCGATAGGTGTAACCCACATCTATCACAGTTTCTCATGAATCTGAATTTTACATTTTGTATTGAATGAAAAAATAATTGCGCAATTTCTAGTAATTTAAGGGGACGCCAACTTTTTAGGCCATTTTTGAATAATTTAGCAGGCTTCGCTTACTCTGAAGGTATGATAAACCCAAAATGTTGTTATCAAAAATTGAAACCAAAAGTAAGATTTATGTTATGAGCAGGACACACAAGGCAAACACTGTGTTTGATTAGAAGAATCACTATTGCATTATAACATTTGCTTCTGCCATCATTGCTCAAGTCAAATGGCAAATCTTCATGTAGAAACTGGGACAGAAAATTAAAGAGTCAGTACTTGTGACATTGGGCATAATTATCGGAACAGAAAAGAGAAGGCCCGCAGCTTACTGACATTAGTTCACATTGTTAAACCTTGTTCACAGCATCACACGCTCATTTTAAGGAAATCATCAATTTCAAGTATATAAATCTGCTAAAAAGGTTCAAAATACTTTTTAAGTAAAAATGAAAATTTATCAATTACCATCAAAGAGCCCAACTACACTTGTCTGCTAGCCATCCACAACTCCAACCCCACTCTTACCTGTATGCAGACACCATATTTACCTCAGCCCCTACACACTCACACGAACCCATATTTACTACCCACCTTGACCCCATGTGTACATCTTGCCATCCTTAGTCAGCGCCACAGAGAACTGCGCCCCACACTGTACCTTCCTCACCCCCAGACCCGCCAGCGTATCCACCTTGGTGGGGCTTGACTTGCCCGTTGTATTGCCAAGACCCAGCTTGCCATAGTCACCGTCACCAAATGCCCATGTCATGTGACCATCCTGCGATGAGCACAGTGTGTGGTTCAGGCCACAGGCCACCTTCAAACAGAAAGACATTTTTCAGTTGACTCGGTCAAAAAGGGAGATAACCACAAAATATGAACCAAACTATTGGAGCGAAAGATGCAAATTTCAAAGCCAAATAATCTAATTTAGTACGGCAAATCTTTGGGTTAAAACAATCAGTGAACTTCATTTTACACTGTGGTGTCACTGCTTGAAGGTAGAAGACCGGTCAGAGTTTAAAAAACAAAAAAGGACTCTAACCTAACATCCAAACCATAGCAACGGTCGCTACGCGGGGCTTTACACTGTGAATTATTGGACTTGTATTGATGACAGTCACCTCATATTCACAAACTTAACAATAATTTCCATTGAATATAGACACCTAAGTACAGTGTATTGTGTGCAGTATGGGAACTGAGATTCTTTGCAGGAGTATTTACAGGCTGGGATAATTTAAGAAGCAAAACGCCCTGATTGTATGTAGTGACAATTAGCACACAACTGAACACAGGGGGTGGGCATTAAACTGTGGAATGTTTAAAAATACAGCTGAATTTGTCATGTTCCTTAAAAATCTAAGGCGGACAAACCCGCAACTGCGTACCCCAATCAAAAAAAAATCTTGCACCTCATTGGCCTTAAGATCAGATTGCATTATCAAAAAACTAATTATTGCAGGTACAGTCAAGTGACCTAATTATCGGACGTTTTGGCACATTTTGCATTATATTTAATTGAAAATCACTACGGACTGTTGTAAATTCTTTGCTGAAATAAAGACTTACCTTTATAGAATTGTTGTGTTACTATATCTTGTCACCGAAAGCCACACTTATGTTCCGACTGAACTTTAAAAAACACAACAAGCAAACCTTCGGAGAACCTAAATATCGGACACCATGTTTCCCCATACGCCACACCGCGGAAAACTGACTAACCACGTAATGGCCGCGGGCACCTTGTAGCCAAATTTCAGCTCGAGTGTTTTGACATATATGCTGCTAGAACACAGGTCCATTCGCAACAAAATTATCCATAAAATGAAATCTGATGACGGCGCCAAGTCATTTCGATGAATTAGTGCAGACGACTAAAGCACGTGCAAACTCACTGCAGTTTTTAGTATCACTTTGGCCTCTTGATATCACACCCGCACGTGTGCGGTCGGAGTTTGACTTGAGTTTGAAAACAAATGAAAAAATGGAACAGTTACATATTGTCAGTTCAGTGAGAAAGTTTCATTGTGGAAAAAGATTTTATTTTCAACTTTTATAACCGATTTATGCGATCGTCCGTTTTAGGCCGACTTGGGGTTTAAATTGCACCCTCTCTCGGTGAAATCAAAACGAGGCAACGCTGTAAAAAACGAGACGGTGCCGGACATTGAATGCATTACAACGGAACAACAACTGGTGTCATTTAATTCTCAGATTATGCTTCAAGTAAGATTTTTTGAAATGTCCGATATTTAGGTTCCGTCCGATAATTAGGTACACTATGTGTATTCTGGCACACATAACAGACGTGGGCCCATTGCGCTAATCACCTGGAAAAATTGTCATGCTTTATAAATCAAAAACCGAGCTGAGGAGCTAGAGAACTGACTCAAGGGTCTAACAGTGTGCTCCAATGGGACTTGAACTCATGACCTCAAGTAAAAGAAGCAGACAAAAATCTCACAAGGTCACACTGCCACTTCTTACAGCCTGCATTAGATGCCAACATGGTTCGCACAAACAGACCAACTTCAGTGAGTCCAGTTCTATCCAGTCAATCAGATCATAAGCTCTACTTACAAAGCCGACTTTAAAATTCTCCAGCGCAGCAACCCTTTCAGGTAATTTCTTATTTTGCGTCGACCCGTGTCCCAGTCGGCCATAGTCTCCATTACCGAATGTGAACAGCTTGCCATCAGAGGTCACCACTGCACTGTGTTTGAAGCCGCACGACACCTGGTGGAAATAGATGACGCATGATTATAAGATGAGAGTATTTCATAGCAAGACTGGTATTTAAAGAAACAGGGAGATTTTTCAAGAAAATGATATATTTCTCTGAAGTTTGACAAGTTTGGACAAGTTATGGTAACAGGAAAACAGACGGAGATTACTTGATTGCCAAACATTTTTGAATTAATTTTTAAAAGGCAATTGCCACTTTATTGCCAGTTTCGTACTTTTGCATACCAAAGAACACACAAGCAGTCTCCGTCAATCAACAGAACACCCGAACAGTGTTTCAACCAAATCAAAGAACACACACACAATATTTAAGCCAATCAAAGAACTCACAGACAACAGTTCAACCAATCAAAGAACACAGAGGCTATTTCAGCCAAAGGTCACATAGGCAATATTTCAGCCAATCAAAGATCACACACAATATTTCAGCCAATGAGAACACACAGACTATTTCAGACAATCAAAGAACACAGACAATATTTCAGCCAATCAAACACACATACAATGTTTCAGCCAATCAAAGAACACACACAATGTTTCAGCCAATCAAAGAACACACACGGCTATTTCAGCCAATCAAACAAATCACACCTGTACGACTTCCTCTCCCTGGAGGGCCTCGATCAAACGAGGGCGCCTCTGTCGGTCGCTGTTCCCGTGACCAAGTTTACCATAGTCACCATCACCCCAGCTAAACACCTCGCCACTCTCCGTCAGAGCCATGCTGTGGCCGTCTGAGCCAACAGAAGTCGACACTTGGATTACGACAAAACCTGGGGAACAAACATAATCTTGACGGTAGATGCATCTAACACAAGAGGACAAGTAATTTTTCCGAGTTTTGTAAATATTTAAGAGGATACATTATGGTATTTCGTGGGTGGTCTTTTCCCACGTTTTCTGTGAAACTCACTAAAAGCGTAGGTCACACTTGCCCGTTTAGCAGACTGTAAAAGGAGTTTTCAAATCAAGTTTCCTCAAAATTTTTAAGAGTTGTTAAGGGTTACAGAGCATTATTTTATTGCAGAGAACAGAATAGGAAGGTCGTGTTTAG
Source organism: Phoronis australis (assembly GCA_002633005.1). Lineage (NCBI taxonomy): Eukaryota > Metazoa > Phoronida > Phoronidae > Phoronis > Phoronis australis. The sequence goes on from NMRA01000001.1 coordinate 593,881, forward strand.
TTTATGTTAACAGGACAAAACCGGGTTTGATATCCTTTGTAGATTATACAACTAGTAATGGGATGAAAAGTGCATCCCACCCTCTCTCCCCTCTTATCGTCACTTCATTACGCTAATACCAGTTGCTGGCATTTGACACAGACAAGCTGAAGACAACAAGAAGAAGTCATACTGATTAATGTAAGCCATGCTTTAGCTAACGCAGGGACTTTAGGTTACTCAAAAAGGAAAATAGTCGCATTGTCACTCTGGGTTTGGAGGAGGTAACTAATCCCCATGGTGACTTAAAATTTTGAGGCCATGGGTCTCTTTAACGCACAATAAGCCTTTGAAATTGAGATGCAAAGTCAAGGAATTCAGTTCTTTGTGAACCCTGCTATGAGTCACACACCTGCCCTAGTTGGACTGCAATAACTAAACACACCTTAACTAAGGGTTTATGATCCTCGTTGAGAAGATAACTGTTTGATTAACCCTCTTTGAATCTGAAGACCCACAGCCCAAAATAGTAGCGACTGTTGCAGAAGTCACATGCATTTCACAATGCCTAATCTAAGATGTCGTCTGGTTCTAATATCAGTAGGCGCAAATCTAGTAGATAATCTATTTATAGAAGACGTCACTAGTGAAGTGACTCGACGGTCTGAGGTTTGTTTAGCATGTATGTGCAAACGTTATCATACTTTAACTATCTCTACTCTTGGACATATTTCTTATTATGAGACCATGCTCGGAAAATAAAATGAGCTATGTGACACGTGAACTAAATAGAACATCGTCTCGAACTATAGGGAACTGTCATTTATTTCCAAGACCTCAAATCACATCCGATAGGTTACGGTAAATGATCTCAATCTGACGGTGGTTCATAGTAGCTTTGGTCGAAAGATAATGTTTCAAAAATCTGACAGAAAATCTTGTGCGCATTCAGAAACAGAACTAACCTTGGAGCGCGGACACAACCGTGAGCGAGTGGAGGTCGTCCGAGTTCCCCTGCCCCAGGCGTCCATAGCTACCCTCACCACACGCCAACACTGTGCCATTGGTTTGGACGACAAACGTGCAGTTTTGTCCACAAACCACCTGGGAACAATTAACAGAAATGAAATAATGGTTAACCACATTGCATAGTATAATGCGATCAATTAATCACATGATAGGGAAATTAACATGACAGTGATTTGTATTTTCAAGTGTCATGATGATTCTAGAAAGATCCACAGCCTAACCTGTTGAGCAGACGAGAATGACGGTGCCTTCTTAGGCAACATGGTGTTCCGTCCTGGTGTTCCAGCTTCGGCCAGTTGACCGTGTCGGCAGTTGCCAAACAGGTAGACATCACATTTGCCACCCAGCTGCCAATCATCTGGACGTTGGACTGCCCACTGCATCATCTGACTGTCCATGCCCAGGGTCCAGGCGGAGTTATCCTAAAAGTCCACAAGTAAGATGTCATTAATTTTTTTCACAATAATTTCTAATGCTAGTAACTCACAAGAAAAAGGCAATGAGATCACATGCGTTGCTTCAAATACATGGTGAAATCCTTCACAATGTTAAAGTTACTGGACCCAAGATTGGTGAATAAGACATTAAAATAATTAAAAGTAAACCCAATTTCCGTATAAACCACTCAAAGAGGTGTGTCCTTTCATTCTCTAAGCAATAATGACGGAGAAATTTCAGCAGCACCCCAAGAAAAGTCAGCAGCATTACAAATCAAATGACAACATCCTAAAATCCTCAATGCATTCATGGAAAAAACACAATTTTGAGAAAACTCCTAAAATATTGTTCAGGCTCAACTCCAAACAATTCAAAACAAATAAGAAGTGGTAAAAAACAAGGTTTCGTGAAAGAAGAAAACAATGAACCATAGGAAAAGTCTGAAGAGTTCGTATGCTTTTTTATACCACAATATTAGCGTCAAATGGCAGATACAACCGTGTAATAACCCATAAAGTTATCTCACTAGTGAGATAACGATTTGGCGGGAAACCGAGGACGGGGTCGAACCCGGGTCCCTAATATTGCTGGTCGCCGACTTTAACCACTACACCACTCAGCGACTGACGTCATCAAGTGTGAAAATACAATACTTAAATGAGCACGCGCAATAATCGCACGTTCAACAAACCGCATAGTACTGTACTTATACGCTACGAAAAATAAGGCACATAATTTCCATAAAAATGATATCTTAATTCGGTGAATTTTTTCTCTCATGTCCTCTTACTTGCAAATCACCGATCTCTAGTTTGAATGCGGGTATTGTGTCGTCAGGATCTTTTACTTGAGAATTATATTCAGTTACCAGTGGTAACCTACTTTAGCAGACGATAATTTCCCGGTCGAAGCTTAGCGTGAAAAAAACGTGTTTTAAACTATAATAGTTGGTAAACCTTAATTTATAAATTCAATTTATTTCTATAATATTTAAGTTTTCAATTGGTGTTGAGTAAAAGCATTATTTGATAAAAATAGCTGGGCTTTTCTTAAAAGGTCACGACCTCCGACCCCGGGCCTCTGACATAGAAAGTAGTTACAAAGCCGTGGAGAGTCAGAAAAGGTAAATCGATTCATTGCAATGTTTCTCGTTTAGTATGTGGTATAAATAGATTATTACATGTTCTCAGCCGTTATCCCCCTTATCTAGAGCCCTCGTGGATTTTGGAGAATTATCACCCTCGGGGCTAACGCCCCTCGGGCGATAATTCTCCAAAATCCACTCGGGCTCTAGATAACGTGGGATAACGACTTCGCCATGTAATAATCTATATTTATCTAGTATCAATTCATCGACCACCCCACTTCACATTTTCTTCTAACGCAATACTCACTGTGGGTGATTTACTCTCATTCATAGGAATTTCCATCACATTGAAGGATTCTGGGAATGGTGTCCTCTTGGTCAGTGCCTCTGCTGTGTGCAAAGCCGTACTGAACATTCTCAGCCAACTCCATTCCCCAATGACGTCGCAGGCTGCTGGGAAGAATAGAACATTTTCTTCAAAACACACACGTCTTTTCAGAGGACAGAATGTAAAGGGTGTTTTCACACCAAACTTATTCTCAGAATGTCCAAGCTTGTCTTAAAATCTTGATGGAACAGACTGGGGACGGGAGAAAAAGGACAACTCTGGACAGAAACGTGCATCAAACCTGTCCACAAGATTCTTAATGAGACTGCAAAAAGTGTCTGCGACCTTTATTCAGTTCCCACTAGACGGCTGCTTTTAGTAGTTCCCATTGTCAAGAAGACTTATAGTGCGACCTACGTTGGTGTGACAGGGCCTTAACGAATGATACAAAAACGCTAACACAATTATTATAATTTACTGTCATTGCTCAATGCCTTATACTAAAAGTTCTTGAGCAGCATTGTATTGGGCCGAAAACTTTGAGCTTCAAATTAAGGATTTCCCTATAACTAAATACAAGACCTAACTGCCCCCTGTCCATTTGGATGGCCCACTTACCGCAAACTATGACTAATATTCATTTCCCTTATTTAGTAAACACACTGTCAGGTAGAGGGTTGATTTCTTTTTAATAAAATATCCATTAAGTTTCAAAACGAAATCTATGTTAATGAGAAACCAAAAACAATATTAAACAAATTTCTGAAGTATTAAGTTTCTATCATTTGAGTGAATTTTTTTAAACCACAGATAATAACATAGCACCTTGCAAATGAAGTGTTTCAAAGTATTACACAACACAGCACTCAAAAGCAAAAAGCCACATGATTGACAGCCATGAAATAAGGAACAGCATAGTTTTAAAAAAGGAAAATTTTCGTCAAAAACTAGCCAAAGTTCGAAGCAAAAATTTTCCACCAATTTTTACATGATTAAAGTTATATTCCATTAGGTGCACAGCTGGTTTTTCACCATAACTGCCACACAAAATGTTTTGAGAACTACTGGTACAATACACCCACCTGTGCGTCCATCCTCTGTGCCATGATTCGGCCTGACTGGGGAATAGCATAGGACTTTGTCCAACTGTAGGCCAACGGTGAGCGCAGCCAGCGACTGAAGGTAGCCGGAGTGAATCAGCTGCTCGCCGCTTGTCACAAATGGCTGTTGGGAGACATAGTGTCACATGAGAAGAGTGATTTCAATTACTATACATGTTAGAAAAAAGTGACATTTTAAATTTTAAAGAAATCACATAGTTCGGTAACAGCCATTCATTGACTGAAAACACGACTGTACTGATTCTGTTGGACATCTTTCCGTGTGCAGTTGTTAAGCAACTGGCTGTCCAACAGAATTAGTACAGTCGTGTTTTCAATCAAATTTTAGAAAAGGGCATTTCAAATCTTACCAAAGCATAAATTTCCAGAAACACAGTCATCAATTTATAATATTCTTAATGATAAAACAGCTGCGAATCCCACAAACTGATTAACTGGTACTAGATGATCCAATTTTCAGTGTTCTCAAAACTGACGTGTGTGCATGAATTTGGGTTACATTAGGTCAACTGCCATAATGGTATTAGATCAAGCTTGGAATTACTAAGAAGTGAACTCAATAAACCCTTATATTGAGAAACACCCATATCACCTGGGAATTAACCTAGTTTTCACTTGAAATTGAACTCAAAATACATGTATGTCATTTTCCCGTTTTCCTTTTTAATACCAACTCATTGATTCATTCTGTTATTACCACTGTGTAGTCCAAATGTGCACTTGGTAACCCCTAGGTTCCAGCTGCAAACCTAAACTGCTGGGGTCATCAAGTGCAAACCATAACGTAATCAAACATAGAATACTAGACACTGGAGCTCATATCAAAGTAGATGGAAAATGCTAAAAATATTGTCGAGTTTGATTTCGAGTTAAAAGATTAGACCTCGACAAGTGTTATAATTGACGTTATTGTCAGTAATTATATTAACTTCTCAACAGATGGCATGACCAGCACAGTTGTTGTCATGACCATTAGGCAAATTTTACGCCAACAGGATTTGCATGCAAGTGGATGAGAAAGTGTGCACTGTTTACCAAAAAATATCCTTGGCACATCAAAGGCTGATTGAAGGGAGCTAGTCACAATTCATGGGCTTGCTGAACGCCTTGGATGACATACATGTAATTGAGGTCGTAAACCAACACGCCTTTTCAGGGTACAACTTTAAGTAAAAAAAAAAACAATAAGTAAGGCAAACGACCAATATGACTTGTTTTTAAAATTGAAAATTTAATAGTAGCTGTCTTTGAATTTATAAAATCGATGCGTTATAAGAGAAATTAACGAATAGGTTTCCTTCAGCATTGCGACTATGCCACAAGCATTATTATTTGTTTGTCAATTGGGACGGGTTCGTCACAGTTTGGCTTAGGTTCGCTTAGGAGTAGGGGTAACAAAACCTCTAATGTTATCATAGGAATTATCGTCATGACTACAACCAGGTGCCACAGTGAGGCTGACGTCCTGTGGGCACCCAAGGTTGCTGATGATGATGAATCACAAATCTGAGGGAGAACTACCTTCTCGTACGCATACTGGTCCTGCAGTATCAGTGGCAGCACTTGGAACAGTCCCCGCGTGCATGGCGCCTGCTGCAATCCCACAATGCCCCTCTTCCTGAGGGCGTGTCGGCTCACGGCTAGCAGTCTGTGCTTCTTATACAAGTCGGCGGTGTAGTGAAACACGCTGACGTGCTGTAAGAGTAAGACAGGGTGTTGCGTGAAAACTTCAAGCCACGGACAGCGCAATTCCTTAGAGGACCATGGGCAGTTGTTGATGATCTTGAACAACTGTGTGGGAACCAAGTAAATGTTGTGTGGGGTCAGAATTTGTGTGAAAGAGCCTCCACTTGTTTTTGACAGTCGCACATTAATTTCATAAAATTTCCATCGTCCATTTATAAACCATGCAACGAAAAAACGAAGACGAGACAGGAATTTTTACTGGTAAACAAATTCCGGCTTATTTCAAATCTACACATTAAAACAAAAGAAGGATCAGCAATAACACCTTAACTAAAGAGTTCACACAATTATCAACATTTTTAAGAACAAAAGATATTTATTGTTGCTAAAACTTGTCATATAAATTACTTCATATTACTTGACTGTCTTATCTGTATTCACGATTTTCTCGTGAATTTTAACATTTTAAAAACCAAATGCAGGGTATTAACCCTCCTGCACCACTGTATGTTCTGTACTCTCTTGAAAATGTTGTTAATTATGGACACTGATCCTTCAAGTTTTTTAACTAACCCTTGACCAGCCAAAGCCTGCGGCTAAGCCATATTCAGCGAACCAACAGAGGGAGTGTAGGCAACCATTGCCAGTGTCCGTCTGGAGCACACAGCCATCCTACAAATAGACCAAGACGGGGTCACATGACAGATTCAACACTGAAATAAAACAAAGGTACGTGCAATCTGAGGCAAACTGAAATGAGCTGAAAAACCAATCACAATCCTTCAGAATTTAAACCAGTCACAATGATAGCTACTTCAGATTTCACTAATCAGTCATCAATCACAATCACTGCTCCTTCATAGTTAACCAATCACAATCAGTTCCTTAAAAAATGACCAATCACAATCAAAGATATTAGTTCCCTCAGAGATAACCAATCACGTTATCCGTTACACAAACATCTCTACTAACCCTTACCTGAAGGGACCAGACGTTCATCCAGCCTTTGTTACATCCCGTCGCCAACATGAGACCATTAGGACTGAATGACATTGAAGTCACCTGGGTCACATGACCGTTGAGTATGAACACTTGCTTGGCCGCGGAAGAGTCTGGCTGGCATTCGTCTGAGACATTCTGGTTATCATGTCGGTCGGACGGAGTTGCATGCGACCGCGGAGCAACACTCGACTGAGTGAATAGAAACTGTTCAGTTCAGTAAAGCAGATTCATTTACCTTTGGCGATATTAAACACGGTGTGAAAGTGAAGGAACATCGTAATTATAGTGAAAATTAGACTACAGTGCTTTCAAAAACGCTAAGTTGCCATCTTAATAACAAAGTATACCAAGTTTCATGCGCACTTCCAGCTGCTTCTCACACAGAGGACAAGTACGCTATTGATTTCAGGAATCAATTTGTTCAGCGCAGAAAATACTAGAACAAGCTATTACAATAGTCAGACAATGTGATATTGTTGAAGAGATAAATACTTTGAAAATTTGAAACCGATAACCATCAACAATTATCGGATGTCTTTCAAAGTGCACCAATACATCTGTTGGTCTGACAAATCATTAACTGTAAACAACTGGCAACATGAATACATTTAAGGCTTCGTAGAGCACTAAAATGCCCAAATTTAGCAAACTTCAGAGCATGATATCTCAAAAATGGCTCATGGGACTCTTATGAAATTTTCAGATAACATGCTTTAAACTCTGTTCTCCAAAACACTGCAGGGAATTGCTTTTAAACTGTTCCACTTCGCACTAGGGGTTATGAAATACAGGACTTTTATGATTTGTAATAAAACAATTTAAACATGAAACAAAATTATTTTGAGGAATGCGACAGCCTTTCCGAGACCTCACCTTGAAGACTGTACCAAACCAAATTAGGTCACATTATCATTGTTTTGCAACGAATGTGCTATGCTTTTTTACAAAATTTTACCAATTATTGTCAAAGAAGTATAAAGTTGAAAATGACGTCTTACATGCTTTCTTTCTTCTATCATAGACTTTCACCGAATTAAACTAAAAATTTTTTCAGATATTTGGCTAAATAAACAGACCTGTTGATAAGGTTCAACAAAACAAGAGCAACGTGAAGTTTCTTCAGTAACTACTAAGTTTCATTCTTCACACCAGGTGGTGCTCAATGCACCCACCTTCTGTTGAAAAATAATGCTCGATTCAGACTCCTTCTTTACACAGATTTAAGTCTTTATCTGACCGCCAGGTCGTTAGGGCTTGTCACAATTTTTGCTCGGCGCATAAAACCACCAGGCTAGTCACATCAACTCGTTGAGTTTGGTCACACCTTCCCAAACCCACAAATAACTTGTGTGTAAGGAATCAGTTCATAATGGTACACGCCCAAAATGAAATGTATGAACTATTGATAAAAGGCAGGGTTTTAGCACCTTACCATTGGGAGTAATAAAACAAATTGACCAAGATCTGGGCAAGAACCATAATCTCTGTGTTAAGCTGTGTTTATTTACAAGGACCAACTGAGACACTTGTTTGACTAAGAGCAAGGATCTACTTGCATGTGACATTCAATAGACCCATTAGGTGTGAGCAACACTCATGATTTACAACAATCCACAAAATTCCAAGGCACTACACTGGCGAGTCCCTCCTCGTCTAAGCCCAAAATACAACTCAACAAGATCCTCATATAATACAGTAGTTATTATACCTGTTTCTCTTTGCTAGAAGACACCTGAGGACTGAGGTTGGTCAGGCCTGGCTGGGGTACAGTCCACACAGAGATTAGTCCATCCACACAACCCCTGTCGGCAGAAAAACATTGACCATTAGGACACATCTACCAAGTGCTTTCCAACATGAGACCAGTGACAACTGGTGCCACCTGGCCACAGATCAAAGAACTGCCAATGCCCATGTCACATGAAGATTCTGGCGCCAAGAAGAGATGCTTTTCTTGGGTGTAAAACAATTATCTTAGGCAACAGTCGGGTAGGATCAGCTGAATACCAAGAGTGTGAGCCCGACATCGGGCTCAAAATCAGTAACTACAATGTACCATACAGGGTCAAAAATTCATCTCATACCCGACTGATTTCTCAGTCAAACGAAGGGTAACAGCTGACCATTATGCGATGGTGTTTGATATTGGCTGGCGATTGTACAGTGATCTGCATATTGCTGTGTGGCATCAAAACTGTCGGCTAACATTTATGGCAATTCGCTTGACTACCAGATGATGTTGGCCAGATGCAATTTCAATTTGCATAGGATTCTTAGCCAAATGATTGTGCGACAGTACAGGCTTCATGTCTAATGTGGCCACTTAATTCCCAATCTGATAGGTAAATGAACGGAATCGGTTGAGCATTACCCAGTAGGTGACCTTTGCACTATTTAGAGCTGCCATTGACGGTATACCTGCCAGGACACCAACCATAGATATACAGACAGAGATTGGCTGTCACACGAATCTGTATACGTATGGCACAGCGGCCATTTTGTGTGGAAGGGGCGTCACGGACTGGTGGGCTTTGACGTTGACACTGTTGGGTCAACTTTGATGAAATAGGTGCCAAAATACTTGCATTTTCCTACTCTTTCCAATGACATCACTTTAAAATGAAAATCCTCTTCGAGTTCTTAATTTAAAGAGACACCAAACCCAGCTTTAGCGATTTTACCTACAAATTGTTCTCTCACCAGGTGACACACCTCTGGTAGCACCTCCTTCAGCGAAAAAAAACACTGGCCAGCGAAGACATTGTCTCAATATGTCATCAACTAAACACTGGCCAGGTAAGACATTGTCTCATTATGTCATCAACTAAATCCTGTGGTGCTTGGTGTTTCACTACAGTAGTGTAATCCCTTAAAGCCTTAACCAGGTGGGCAGATTCAGCCTACATTGTTAGTTCTCAAACATGCTGGAAACATTTAAGGATTGAGAAAGGTTACACAACAGACTTCATCCTTAATATTTAGGTGTGCATGTCATAATTAGTATCCAGTAATAGGCCAGTGCCAAGTTTAGTAGTAGTTTTTATGTATCAAGCTCATAACGCTCATTGTATTTTTGTTTTATTTTGTTCTATTTATCATTATCTTGCATTCAATCTACAAAGATCTCTTATCCACCTATACCACGCTGGTTTGTTTATAGTCAGCTTCCACACAACACTATGGCACCATGTGAGCTGCATGCTTTCATGGCTATGTATAGCAGAATGTCTGTTCTCTTTCTCTACCTCTATGACACCAACCAGTGACAAATGACATACAGTGTCTCAAAATTTTGAGGCACACTCAATATTAAAAATAAATAAAATTTTAAGAGATATTTTTTCAACGCTTCTTGGTAGGGGCATAAAGAAGGCGTGGAAGTTTTACTCGCTTAGCATTTGAAAATTACTCGACTCAAATGGATGCCTTAAATGAAAACATTCATATCTTCTAGTTGACACAGCAACTATTATTTAACCTATAAGATGGCGTATTAGCAATCATTCTATGAAAACGTTCCTTATGCTGAGATGGTGCTGTTTTGACAGGAGGACTCTTTGTTTTAAATGTCCCCACATAGACAATTTGAATGGGCCAGGCTGTACATGGTTTACATTTATTTTGTAAGGTGAAGATAAAATGTATGTCACGGGAGTTTCAAACATCTAGTACAATTGACCTATCGCCAGGACTTTGAGTGAAGGCTTAAGTGACCGATGAGAATGCAGCATTCTTGACACACCTTCATTTCCAAGACGTTATTTTATCCGACAAACAACACGTTGCCGGGTAAAATTTATTGTTTGTTTGTCAACATTTCACAAAGGGGTGGAGCTTGCATTAGGTCAATTGGCTCACTTTTATGAATATTACATAACTTAACTATTACATTGTTGGACGTTAAGTCAGTTTATAACAAATATTTGATTCAATTTTATTTCTGACAAAATGAAAATGATTACGGTCAATCTCTTTGTCGGTGCCGCTTGCAAAAAACCCAGGAAATGAATTAAGCCACTTTTACTATAAAATTGGTCTCATAATATGCCTTGCAGAGATAGACTTTCATTACTAACAAGAACATAATAACTACCAGAGACACAAGAAAATACTTCACAGTTTATTGGGGTTAGCCAACACTAAAATAATTGCAAATTTGCATGCATGCGTTAATACTAAGATTAGAAACTTGATTTTCTGGCAACAATTGGATTACACACTCATGTAATGCTTTCAAAATCCAAAGAACTTCAGTTAAGAATTAGACATTGACAGCTTAACAGTGGTGAAATGCCCCTTTAAGACAAAACTGCAACCATCCAGCCAAGTACCCTATAGCACAGTTTTTGGAAGCAAAAGGTTTCAAAAACATGGTCGAAAATCTATAGCAATGACAAAATATTTGACGAAATGTGTCCCTTGGTGATGGAAGCAACCTAAGTACCGTTACTTCTCAGGTTCACTTCAATATTTCGCCAGAAATTCAGTGCGAAACATTAAATTCAACCTACAGTTGGTTTCAAGTACACAGAGCCTACCTCTGGGGACTACACTGCTATATTGTAATGACCGAAAGATTAGATCAAACCAACATTACACAAGTCTATGAGCAAACAGTAGGCGTGAATGGGTGGCCATGTTGCCCGTCTCCTGGGAGACGACCCGGATACAACAATTAGATGACAAAATCGAATTCGTAAACCCACTCAGATTTTCCAGACAAAGCGCTCGATTTTTCAGCCAAGTTTGATCTTTTATTTATGAGATTTTGACACAATTTACAATCATTATTTAATAATGATCAGGAACCTGAAAAAATTTTTTTACATTTCAAGCGTAAGAAAAAGCTTAATGTGTACAAGTGGGCACAACAATGATTGAATGCAACGTAATTGAACCAGCGAACATGCTTAATTACCCACATAAAAACCTCCACAGAGACCTAATTGGAGCGTGTTTACGTGAAAACAGAACAATTTTATTGTGACGGACACGAGCTTCCCAGCATCTGAGTCTACAGAATTGTTCATGTTATACAACTCTTATGAAGCGAAGAGCAAGCTTACATCCTCAAGTCCATCAAACTGAGTGGCTAAGATAGGCTTTGAATTTGTGATTTACAAAAGAATGATAGGCACACAATAGAAATTGAGAGACCTCTCTAAAATATTAACATTTCTTACATACAGTTCTGCAGGTGTTTGTCTTTTCACTGATAATGCATTAAAAGTGAAAGTCAATGCTGTTCAACTGAGACGGCCATTTTGTTGGTGTACCATCAGAAACTTATTTTGAAAATTAAAATTCCATAATTATTTAATTCTGGTTATTTTAAAAGCATTGAAAGAGCATCAAGGAATAAGTTTGCAGTCAAATTACGTTCGAGAACTTTTCAATTGAAAACGAGCGGAAAGAATCTTTAAAGGTCACATTTTCCATATGTACGAGGAGAGTGACATACTCTTTCTCAACAAAACGTTTAACTCTGATCCAAGCATACAAAAAACCATGAGAAAACAGCCAAAAGCTCAAGTTTTGTCAAAATTGCTGACATCAGTAGACCAGCAACACTTACATAGCCAGCATCAGCTGTGGGTTGTCTCCCTTGCCTGTCAAGCTGCACCATACCATGTTGCTGACGCCTGCAGAGTGTGACAGAGAGTGAACACAGGTCCATGCCCCACTGGAATACGTCCACAGGCGAGCGATACCCTCGTTGGCACACGTAGCCAGAAGGCTGCCTGTCGGGTCCCATTTCATGCAGACAATGGCTTGCTGGAAGTAGAACATAAATTACATAAGTTGTGTTCAGACAAACTAAATCCAGGTTGTAAATATTTATTGTTATGTAATCCTTACCCTTTGCGCCATCATTTAAAACTATTGCAATCCTTAAGTTTGTGGTTTTAGTTGCTGGTCTTCATAGCTAACACTTTCTAATTCATCCTAGTAAGGGCCATAGTGCACCGTTGCTTCCAACATTTTACAACAGCGCCACCTACTGAGTGATAACATTTTCAACTGTCCTGTTCACACTGACTCCTAACAGGGTTTTTGAGACAATGTCAAGTTCACATTCAAAAAGTTTTAGTAAAATCGGCTAGGGGGTATTTTGGTAGGAATGTACCTTTCTTGCAAATGAAAATTTTACTTAAAAACGTGACATAGTAGTAAGAAGCATATATTTAGACTCCTGGATTTTTCTCCTTTCAGAAAACATACTTTTAATTGTTGACAAAGCATAGTTTTTCAATATTTGACTTAGAGTTGAGGTTAGTTATAAAGGTTTTAGAAAACCTTGAAACCGGCTTACAGGTATATTATTTTGACATTTTCACTTAAAGGTAACGTCAGTGAATTATACCGAGTTTATGTGCTGGTGAGTAAATCGTGAATTGGCATTATATGTGAATTAAGGCCACCGAAATTTAAAAATCTACTTGACTGCACTTTATATAAATGCACCTTGACAGGTAAATTTTATTAAAATCTGCAATCATGTTTCTATGGTCAATTAATTTATAATGATATCAGTTTGCAGGCTGTTGCATGATACATTTGCATAATTTATACAATTAACTGCCACCATTATTCAAAATCATTTTGATGTTTCCACCCATGTTTTCATACGCAATGACTTTCATGAAATCAGTTCGAGACAAATTGTATGCCCAGGCCAAAGAGATTGTATTAATGTGCGAAAATGATGCAGAGTAAATTTCACAAGAAAAATTATGCGTCTAATGTTGAATATGTAGTCATCTAGCTCTCCATGATATAAAAAGCCTCGGAATACTTTTGACTTACTGCGGGATTCAATTCTTGGGTGATTCGACTGAGTTTGCTCCTTTGGCACTTAGTGCATACGTGCACTAAAATAGGTTAACCAAAAAATGTCACGTGATTCTAACAATTGCTCGCTCAGTACTGAATGACATGCCGTATACAGAAAAAATAGGTCAGCCACAAAATAAAGCACCCATTCGACTTTGGAGGCTCTTAAAACTGCGAGGAAAATGTCTCAGAATAAATTTGATGAGCATTGCGAGGTTATGGTAGACTTTAGACATGGTAAGTATATTTAATTTCAACAACACTTTCATTCTTAGAGCAATGTAGATGAGGCCAACAACAAAATTTCCATGGCGACCACTGCCACTGGTAACGGCCATTACTCCTGTGAGCTAGAGATTGTGAGTGAAATGTTCAAAAAAACGAGTAGAATAGGTAGAAATACACTTTACAGTGCACCATGCGACATAGGCCACACATCTCGCACTCAATTTTTATCATATACAAAAGTGTGGTTAAAGTTGCACTTAAGTGCAAGTTGTTCTAGGGTAGGCTGTGTGTAAACGGGATTTTAGCTGTGCCGTAAACAGTAATTTTCAAAGTAAACTGGATAATAGCAGAAACCGCGACTAAATATTTGTTTCTATTCAGCTACACCCCGTTTCAACTCCAGCTGAATCTCACCAATATATCTCAGCATTTATAACAACACACAGTTAGTCGAAATCCCTTGTATTGCTTTGCAAGTCCACAAACAACAGATACAATCAGTACGGCAAGGCTCAATAACGCCACAATAAAAATACTAAAGGTTCAAACTGCCACAGAATACTAACAAGAAGTTCAACCAAGTTTAACCAACGAACTGACAGCGTTCTGGCCAAGTGTATCTAGTTTACTTTGAAAACTACTGTAGGTATTTCAAATGATAAAACACAGGCATAACACCTGTCAGGTTGGGCAAGTGGCTTCTTCAAGACAGTCACGTTCTTTTCTGGCAGTTCTCAACCTCCAGTGTTAACAGGCAACACAAGAATATCATATTTTAAACTTGTTAGTTTACTGTAGATTTTGGATGAGCAAGATATATACATGTGTGGTTTGAAGAGACTTGATGTCAACAAACTGTCAATCACAGCATTTTGCTAAATAGTTTTAAGTGCTTTGAGCTTAGGTGTGGGGACAGTATTTTTGCCAAATTTGCTGAAAAACATACTTTGAGTTGAGTGGCTTGAACTTGTAATAAACAGGGTACAGCATGGACATACCCTGTAAACTCTGTTTATTTTGCTTTTATTTTGAATTTCATGCTATTTGTGGTCACTTGATTCCTAGAATGTTGCTAGAACCATGCAACCCCTTTCATGCAGTGCATCTTCACCCAACAATACCAGAAAACTTCACCAACTACGGACAAAAAATTATTTCCAAAGTCTCTCTTTTTGTTTTCAAAGTCTTCTAACATTATTGCAAATGATAACATTTGCAAAACATTTTTAATGATACCAATATCACAGATCCTGAAATTGTTAAAGCAATGATTTGATGCTACATGTCGTTTATGGAAAAATGAGAAAATGAAATTTCACTTGTCTGCCAAAATTGCGAGACTTCATCGGAGCCAATTATACAATGATCAAAATATTGATTTATGTGACAATTTCACACTCTTTATATCATGTGAGTTGGGTCTTGGCAAAATTTTTGAACGTACTACGGAACAGGCTTCTTAAGGTGTCGATACAATGCAATCTGCCAGATTTTCAACCCGCCCCCATCATCCAAGACCCAAAAATGTGTTAGACACAGCCATTATAAAAAAATAAAAAACAAAACACAATGAGCCAAATGTTTTCAGGTACCTCTAAAACAGAAATAGAAACAAACACAAATGTTTGCAGACAACCAAAACAGATTATTTACACCATCTCAGCGACTAAAGTGCAAAAATATTCTAGTTTCATTTTAACAAATGAATATTCATCACTGTTACCATAGCAACCAGAAATACAACACCATTTGAAACTACTTAAAAACTACTTGCCTTTGTATTTCAGGTTAAGTGAGCATAGTTGCCTAGCAATCTCAGGTAAGAATTCAATGCTTTACCATTATACCCATTGCTGCTTCCCATATACACCTGTATACGCCTGCAGGTAAGAGAAACGGTCCATAGGGTCTCACCCAAAAAACACTCGGTGGTGGCGACCATTTCGAAATGAAAAGGTGGGCATGTGCACTGGATGGTGCCTAAGCAAATTTCCGAGAAAAAATTTTCACGTTACCCCTCAAAACAGCATGGCGATGGCCCATTATTTGTGGTCCCATCTGTCAAATGGAATAGGGAAATTACGGACATAGTATAGGCATAATAGAAACACATGACACCTTGTACTTCATCTATACATTTTCACAAGATCCACTGCAGTCATCAATTCATCATAACCCATGACCTAAGATCCTTTTGTGTGGAGCAGAGAATTAGTGAATAAGTTATCTTGATTTTTAACAATTAAACGCTGGCTGAAATAAATTGAAATACTGCATACAGAAGTAGTGATTTTTAACAGTTTGGCTAATAGATGGTATTTTCTCCCTCACAAAATTACGATAACAACGATGTGATAGGAATTGATGGACCAGCATTTAAATCTGGACAGACATGTCCACCTCAATGTATATATCCTGACATATTATTGGGGTTCCATTCATGATGAAAGACAATGGACTGTGCAGGACTGTGCAGGAATGTGTTATACGGACTACCGGTAGATCTATCTCCAGGATTTAGAAACCGACGAAAGACAAAAACAAAGTCTGGAGGCACCACAATGACACGAGCGTATGGACAGCACCACGTGGAAGGAAGTGACACCATGGTTGAGAAGCAACGTGACTGCCGTACCTCAACTAGGATCATCGGTCCTCCAAATAAGACTGAGTCATCACTAAACAGGATCTCCGGGGACCAAATGGGACTTACAAACCATTGCGTTAGTTTTAGAACAAAATAACTACTAAATTTGTCCAATTTAACATTTTAGACAAGTTACAAAACGCGTTCAATGATAACTGGTTCTTGGGTGAAGTATCATCATAACCAGCATCATACACAGGCAACGACAAAATTTTTCCAGGCGGCATGTTTTACCAGGTTCCCAGCGATCATGTTTTGTGGTGGGAGGTCATGTTTTTAGGTACGTCGGTTACATTAGGGTCATTATCAGGTCCGTAAGTCTGATTTCATTTTGTTCCCACTAGGTCCTGTTTTGTGGCAAGTCTTAAGTCTAATTTGGAAGACCAGTGGTACTGTTTTGGGTTCGGCAGCCATGATGTTTCTCACCCGTGGGCATGCTACTGACTCAAGAGCTGGAAAGTTGGCAACAAACGAAAACATTGCAAGATTGTAAAAATTACTTTACATAACGAAACGGTCACTGAAAAACAGAAAATGTCTATGTTGGCTATTATATTTGTATGACATCAGCGGAGAATTACTGCACTACTTACATCCCCATTGGCTGCCATGTCCAACAGGTGCAAACCACACAATGTCCTGCTTCACTCTTACTGTTTATCCTCACGGTTTCTAATAATTACATCTCCTGACTAGGTGTGCTACGGCAATGATGAATTGTACTGGCCATGACAGCCACTATGATGGGGAATAATCACTCAATTTGTCACCATGGGATATAGCTGGATAACCAAGAACAAAAATGCAAGGTCATGTAAGATTTCGCAAGGTATCACGTGACTTGTGTCTACGAAACTCACTCGCATCACTCCAGGGTCATTTCCTTCTATTACTACGATAAATGTCAATATCAATTTGTAAAATGATTAGAATTTTACTGTACGAAAACAACTTCTGGGCGATCAGTCAGCTCATAGGAATGACTCCAAGGTTTGAGACATTCGATGTTCCCAATTAACACAGGTATCCCCACTCTCATAGGCAGACCTGTGAGTGACCTCAACTTAAGACCTTAATGAATAGCATACCATTGCCTACGGGCAAATTGCTACAAAGCTCTGGAGCTTATTTCCAAAAACAAGATCGAAATAATGAAATTGTTTCCTTGAATGCTACTATCAGCCATAAAACACTGAGCATTACCATGGTCAGGTTGGAGTCTTTCATGTAAGGAGTTAGTACTAGAGTTAAGTACCCGAGTGGCAGTCCATCCGATCCACATTGTGTACATCAGTTAGTGAACTGGCATCAATTAAATAACGAATAACAGAAACATCGTTTTCTCAGACTACAAACAAAAGATTTTTTGAGTAGTATATGTATTTTATGGTTAAACATAACTTACCGTATTCTCTGTAATAACCGCCCAGGGCACTTAGAAAAGTTCGTTTCAGGGGGGCGCTAACCCAAGGCCGTTGAAACCCGGTCTCCGAAACGGGTGATATCGGAAGCTAAGATTTAATCATATTTACGCTCTGTGACATATCTGTAACCTATGAAAAGACTTTCTACAAAACCGTGGTGCATTGCTATGAAACTTTGATGCTAAATTACGATCATTTTACAGAAAATTGTGATGAAATCCCAGGGCGAAAACTCGCCGACTGCCTACCTCGCAATCGTCGATATGGTGACTTGAATGCTTGAATAAAAATACAGTTTCGACTGAAATCCTCCTTAAGTTTTCCAATTAGCGTCCCTAAGATTTTTAAGTTCCCGTGGAGTCGGGATCACGGCAGGTTTAAGTACAAATCTATGCTAGTGCATCGTGCCATCTACATGTATGATGGGCAACATGAGAAAAATGTCTGGACGAGCGAGCCACGCGTGTCACCAGACTTCATTTGCCAGAGCAGGCACCGTCTTTTGGCCAGAGCCACGCAATCTAACGAGCTAGATGTGTCTGGTACAACATCGCGTCTGGTACAACATCGCGTCTGGTACAACATCGCGTCTGGTACAAAATCGCGTCTGGTACAACATCGCGTCTGGTACATCAAGTCTAGTACAACATCACGTCTGGTACAACATCACGTCTGGTACAACATCACGTCTGGTACAACATCACGTCTGGTACAACATCACGTCTGGTACAACATCACGTCTGGTACAACATCACGTCTGGTACAACATCACGTCTGGTACATCACGCCTGGTACATCATGTACCAGACCACCTGCAGTTATTTTTTATTTTAATCTGTGATAAGTGTGTGCTCAGTCTATTTTGTAGTTGAGTTTGAGAAGCAGGTGACCACAGATTTGAACAAGAGTGAAAAATTCTTCCATGGAATTTTAATAAGTACCACAAAATCTCAACAATTTCAGACATTTGTTAAAATCACCTTTTTCATTGTTCACCATCATCTAACATTGTTATGAAAGCTCACAATTAGTCAAAACATTTTCTGATGGTAAGTCAAGGTGGAGAACTTGAATAAGAGTAAAACATACATTTGATGTAACATAATTTTTATGGAAAAATGAGGAATTAAAGTTGTACTTGTCGGCCATATTGGTGACATTTTACCAAAGCTCCAAGTTCTTGATTGAAAGAAATATCAGAAAAAGTTATGAGTGATGACCAAAAAACATAAAATTGTTTACTCATGACAGATCAGAAGAATGCTTAGCTGCACGACCATAGCAAGGTAGGTAAGTTTCATTTTTATCGAGAAGCACCACTAAAATTTTTATTCTAAGGCTCAAGCGCATCCAATACGGAAGGAGGTTTTACCAACCCTGCAACAATCCCAGTCTTGAGGAGTTTTGGCCAGTCCAAAAGTTTTAATCCCAGACTAATATAGCCATCACAAGTTATCTCTCATAAACGGATAGATTAAAGTGCAAAGTTGAACAACTTCCGTAGTGAGAGGAATGGTTACTTCCACTCCCGCAGGAACAATTGCAACTTGTGCATTTGAAAGAACCATCATGTTGTTAGAGGAGTATTAGACTAGAACCTAAGGTGAGTTGTCATGGAGGTTTGATAGACAGTAGTGCCCCAAAGGGGAAAACATCCGCCTATATCGTTAAATTTTTATTTGGATATTGGCACTGACAGTGACTGAGAGAATGTGCAGGAAACGATATGAATATGAAGTATACATCGTTTGACGGCAATTAATTCACAGATACAACTTTGGGCGAGTCTATGGGTTTTGAATACCTTCACACAAATACTGTCATCACAATATAACTCGTGCAGATCTCTACAAAGAAAAACTTCGGCACCACATACAGTTCATCCAATTAAATTCAAGTGCCGATCTCATCAATCCTCGCATACCGCACAAATAACGGAAAAGGACACTTTCATCAATCCTAACACTTCTGAAATGACCATTCATAATAATAAAGAGCACGAACGTGTCTTACACGACAAGAGAATATCTTGATAAATGACGGATTACCACTCCAGTTAATCCCATGTAATCCAAATCCGTAGATTTATGAGGGTGTTTGTCAAATGAATGCTACATGCTGTTTGGCAGTTTGGAACGAGCGTGACGTTTGATCGCCAGGAGTGGTGGTCAATTACAAGACGACTTATTCTAATTAATCGCGTCTTAATTAATCAAACCATTGTCCCCATATGAACATTGGAAGAAGGTGTTCCAGAGAATGGGGAAATATTGAGCAGGTGAAAAGTTCAAATGACTTCTTAGTGTCGACACACAGTATACATCAAAAGTATTCGTACAAAATAACAGGGAACTTCCCGTTATGACACCTGAGAGGAAGTATTGGTACAAAATAACAGGGAACTTCCCGTTATGACACCTAAGAGGAAGTCAAATTCCTCATCAGTGTAGTCTTCTCATGACTGAAGGGCCTATCATACTTGAAGCGTCCACACCTCGATGTTTTGGCGAGCTGCCATCAGTATAACGCTTAACTTCAGCTCTGGATCGAAGTTAACAGGGGTAGTTAACTTCGCAGTGAACAGGTGGATTTAAGAGCGGAACGCCTATGCTCTGGTACAGCATGAAGTGTCAACTTCGGTCCCATCGAAATTATCGCTAGATGCCACTGTTATCGTCAACATATGCAGGGTAGTGATGTCACTAATAGTTCTTATATTTTGGTCTTGTAATCATCAAGCGAGTTTAAAATAGGTTTATGTCAATTAGAACCTCATGTAAATGTTCCCAAATTGTCTTATTAAAAAATTCTTAGCACTACCTTGTGATTAATTCGATGACAACAGTGTCACCTACCGTTTACTTCGAAGTCCGTTAACTACCAAAGACAGTATGAACGGTTTAGTTAACTTCACAGTTCACGTCGACACTGCGCTCAGACTGGAGTTAAGTCAGTATGAAAAGGTATTTCAGGAAAGATAACAAGCTGGCTAATCTATTTCGTAGTTAGAATCTGATTGCCATAATCTAGTTATGACCAGTCAACTTGCTACTAACAGACTTGGTCATCATGGCAAGGTATTTTGTCTGTCTAAATTTAACTTTTGTCTTTGCATCATAATTAAAAGATGTCACCCACAATCCAACTTAACAACGATGGCTATGCATCCTTTTTCAAACAAGAAATCAAATTATTTTTGGTTTTTGATTTCTAACATTAGGTTAAAATCTCACGATTTAGAACACAATATGGTAGACTAATAAAATTATATTTTGTCATTTTTCATTGAAACGTATACAGCATCAAATTATTTCATGCTTTTTCGTGCTTGAGTTTTGTACCAAATATACCACCAGTTTTGAAAATTATATTTTGTCCCAAACTGGTGAGATTTTACCAAAACATTTTATTGTGAAACTTGTGACCAAAGCTTGCTACTGACCATACAGCCTCCAATGTGTTTGTCTTTCTTATAATAACGGCAAAATAAATTAAACTTTCCATTCAAACAGCAATTGTACAAATCACTTTTTAACGTACTACAATAAACAAGTGTTCGAACCATTCACTTCAAAACATTTTATTGACATGAAATGTGACTGGAAAATAGGTAATATTACTGCTTTTGTTTTTACCAAATGAAGGTAATTAAAACATAAAGTAGACCTGGGAACTTCCAAACTGTTAACAAAACCAACTCTTAACATTATCAGAACCTTCAGAGCCAAAGAAAATGTATGATTTTTTAATCTTTTTATCAAAGGCATTAAGTGGACACTATTGTTCCACGTAATTAAACGTAGTTCCTGCAAAAGCAGCTTGAAAAGGGAAACACCGTGATTTGAAAAGTTAAAAAACAAAAGCATAAATTGAAATAAAATTTCGTGACATTTAAAAAAATCCTATGATGTTGTACCAATTTCATCATCAGTCTCGTCCTACGGGAGATGTTACAAAAATAACTTCGATCAAACATTAAAAACCGCAAGTTTAATTATAGATATAATTAGCTAGCAGGTACGAATGTCTCTAAGGCTCACCTGAGGAGACATAGGTTTCCTGCTGAGTTTCATGACAGATTCATCATAAAGCTGTCCTCAAAACTGTGAGACTAAAGTGGGCATCAAAAGACAAGTGAACTCTTCAAACACTGAGTTCACCCTGGCTTGAAAAGTTCAACCATGAAATTTGAACTGTCCAAAGAGTCAATTAGTGTATTAAGCTGTCCAAAATATCTTGAATATTAGAAACAGAAGTTAACAACACAAAATCCGCCATGATTGACAGCTTGGTCTAAAAGAAAATAATTCCACAATGTCAACACAAAAATCTGATCTAATCCTAAACTATTGAAAGAGCAATATACAATAAAACAGTAATTGCAGATTCCACAAAGTATTGCAAGAAGTTGAACACATTGAATGTGCAGAGATTAAAAATTGTCGAGAAACGTGATTTGTCGAGATTAGGCTCCAGCATGGATTCGAACATGCAACCTTCATGCTGGTATGTGTCAAACATTCTGCTGAATATCACATGATAAATGGTTTAGAATTTTAAGCATACTTAGCAGGTACCATCAACAGCCTTGGTTTCAGTGAACTTCCAGCATACATAAGCAGTAACTGACAATTTGAAATAAAATCACAAAAACACAACAAATTTCATTGCTTAGATAGTTTTAGACCAATCCAATAACTTTTAAAAAGTCGACCCAATTCCACTATCTCAATATGTGTGTCTGCGACCACAAAAATGATGCCCCTACAAATTTTGTTTTTCACGTACATTGCAATTTCTTCATCATTTTAGTCATACCACAAAATCTCACCAATAAGGGACAAAAAATAGCAGACAAGCAGGAAAAATTTATTTTTCCATTAAATATAGGTAGCACCATGTTTGTAGTGCTTTTCCATGCAAGTAAGGAATTGTGGGTATTTATATTTACAATGTTAGAAACCCTTGGGACATGAAAAGCGGACAATTCGGGCATTATTTTGCCAAAAATGGCGAGACTTTATCATGAATTAACAAGACAAAGAATCTTAAAGAATTGACGTTTTATTTGAGTCACTCTTTACACTTCATTTCAAAACAAAGGAGTCAAAAATTTGTAAAATAAACATCCAATTCTTTAATACAAACCAGTTTACAGAGCATCTTTCCCTACATATTTCAACATGAAGTGAAATTTTTTCAAAAAGAAACAGAATTTAATAACAAGTTTTTTAATTTAACTCTATTAATTTCTGACTGTGCACCAACAAAATGGTTGCCACAGCAGAATGGGAATAAATGGACTTCCGAAAATAAACCGACACTAAACAGAGCAGTACACACAAGGCTGTAATTTACAAGACTTTTGTTTATTCCATTCATCATCAAAACAGAATAACTTAAAATATTCTGGAGTAGGCAGACTTTGTGCTTGGCTGAACTATCAACAACAGTACAAGGCAGAGAACATAACATACCTAATCCACCTATTGCCTGGCCACAAACACACAAACAAACATTCCATCTATTGCCTGGCCACACCAACAGTTTACATGAGAAGACCTGTGGTTAACACTTGAGCAGCCACATCAAAACAAACAGGATCTAAAAGTTGATGACAGCCAAACTGTAACTACATTTGGATCCCTTAAGGATCAATGGGTGCACTGACAGGCACATGACATTATGCCTTGTTGTTAAATCACTGTTGGAGGGCTGTTAGACTTTCCCTAAAATTTAATCAGTAACTGAATTCAAGCTCTTGACTGAAAAAGACCGCCTTCACAAGTCTCAGTAATGAAACATGATTGTGCAAATTAAAGTTACCTTAAGACCTTCTCAGCTAAGACCAGACTTACTATTACATATTCATGCAATTAGGATTAATTACAGCCACAATGGAGATGATGAAAAAATCAGTCAACAAAAAGAAACATCATTAACAGAAAATCTTGAATAATTCAAAAAGTAGACGTCCTGGCGAAAAATGAAAAACATCTTCTGAAAGCCTATTCAAAACTGTTATCGAATGAGGTTGTTTCACAAAATTCCTTAAAATTTTCAGAAAATTTCAAATTTTGCATTTTTTGAAACTGAAAGTCAAATAACTCAAAACCGGCAAGTCTGAAAAAAAGTTCATTTGAAAGAGTATATCTTAAGGAATCCCAATGCAAAAATTCATGTCATTCGCTCTTCCCATTTCAACATTTCTGATTGTTTAACATGTCACTTCAGACAACTTGTGGCAGTGCTAGTGACATGAACAGAGCACTGTAACTCATTAGATTTTGAAAAAAATTTAATCGGTCAATCCCTATCAATATTGCCGTATTAGTACATTTGAAAAATGTGCGCCTTTAACCGGCACTATGCGCCTTTAACCAGCACCATGACGCTGCCTGCAGTCAAAAGTCCTGTTAACTATGTCAGTGACATTTAGTATGGCCACGAGCCTTGTCCCAAAACCAATCATTCACATGTTTAATGCGACGTTGCCTGGCAACGTGAGTGACTACTGCGAAAGGAAATCATGGTGACAGGAACAAATGACAGGTGACCGGTGAGGGTGATCACGCTCGTCTCTCAGATCAAAGGAATCGTACCAACTAAGCTGGCATGGTGCCAAAAGAAAGGGATATAAAATGGCATTTATTAACAAGTATTTGACAAGACTTGTATACAAACTCATTCATATACAGCTTTGTAAACGACTTCTATAAATGAAAATTGATAAGTGTAAACAATGGCCTAACAGAAATACACGATTTCTCTGGAGCCATGGAAAGATGGAACAAATGCTGTAGTAGTATTTGTAGAATTCATTTGTTATAGTGACAAGCACAATTAAATAAACAGTTATAGGTATAACATTCCTAAGAAACATAAATACCCAGCCCAGTTGGGCTTATTAGTCACTTTAACCACACAACTCAGATGTAGGCCTACCATAAATGCATCGGTTTCTAAGTTCAAAAGCATACTTGATATATTTGGCAAATTGCCTAGGGAAATACTGAAATAGCAGTTTTAGCGTATCTAATCTACTGAAATCTGCAAAGTTCGGAATTTGAAATGAAACATTATTAAACAGAATAGACCTCCATGAGTTATAAAGAGAACAATCAAACACAAAGTGTAGCTCATCCTCCACAGAACCAAACACAAGCAAAGTCTTTCACTTACAGGAGTATTTACATAACGACCAGTTTCCAAGTGCAAGGGGCGACTTCCTGCTCTAAGCTGAGCAAGAAGAGATCGCTCGGAACGAGTTAAATTAATCTTTACATACGGCTCAGTTAAAAACTCGTGCTTAAATAAAATGTAGGTTCTTAACTTGGGTTTAGTTACAACAGATTCAGCCTAAGCATGTTCCGCCTATTCAAATAGTTTGTTTCTAGCATCTATTATGTTACAAAGTAGTCAAATTTTGAAAACAGGATACATGCTTAAATGAACAAGTTGTGCATGGCCTTTAGCTCTATAAGTGAAGTTGTAAAACCTGTCTATACAACAATAGATTGCAAAGTTGTGCACTATCAATCACAATGTGAAGATGGGGCTTTAATCACTCTGAATAAATGAACTGGATTTTTTCATGTGAACAAGAATAAGTTTCATTCACAAGAGACCCCTAGAGTTATTAATATGTTGGTTTTTACAATAACTAGTTAAGGAAACATTGCTAAGAATGCATCCTTTGCCCAAACAACCCCAATATTTTAATAAAGTTTTGTTCAATACCTATCAAAATCCTTTCTCAGTAACCACGAAATCATTCGAACACTGAGCACACGCACGTCGAAATGTAGCATTCATACTAACAAAGGACACATGAGAATTACATCATACCTACAATTTCATGCTTTCCAAAACCAAAAAAAAAAAACGAAAAAAAAAAAAACAGAGAGAGGTATGCTTTTTTCTTTAAGCATCCCAGTAGATATCAGCCCTCTGCCAAAGGTTTTTATTTACGGGCCCTGTCACCCTAGGTAGTTATCACTAACCTCTTACGTATACCCATAACCTCAGTGTAGTAAGAACATCAAATCTGGAAATATCCTCTAAGAAAAATGGCTGATCAGATTCAGGTGAAACTTTCAATTACCATACCATGCTCTAAACACTACTCTCCAAAACGCCAAGAAATTCCCTTTTAAAATGTCCCACTTTTCCTTGAGAGGCTATAAAAATAGGACCTCTATGATTTCCATGAAAAATCAAGTCCTAGTATTCACTGGACCACCTCATTGATACCGTAGAAAAAGTCCACCTAGAGAACATCCGTCTCAGAAATGGCTGATGGGATTCACACGAACACTTCCACACATTTTGCTGAAGGAGTTGTTCTTAAATATTTCACTTTTGCATGAGAAGACATATAAAACTGCGATTTTTATGGCTTTCATGGAAAAATTTCATAAGTTGAATTTCACGAAAAAAAGTGAGAATTTGGAAACTATAACTGTATTTTTGAGATTTTATCTTGGACATTTATATCAAACAAAATTTGGTCAATATAATTCATGTTGTTTGGATATGAACAGGACATTGGTTAAAGTCAAGACTTCATAAGTTTGAGGCAGGCCTATAACCAAGCACGTTTATCTCAAAACCTATTATAAAATCGAGGGTTGGAGTTAAGCCGAATGGGGGCATCAACCCCAGCAACTTGTGATCAATCCCAACCCTCAGAACACAGCCTGTTTACAAACCTTTGATTACTTTAGGAACAAGTTTTAGATGACCGTTATTCAGTGAAAGAAGCTTAGGGTGCTCAAAATTCGGGTCCCTGCAAGTGATTAATACTCAAATCTAAGACCTGCCACACGATAAAGCTGGGAAAATAACGCTGCTTTGTCATTCAGGTAATGGTCGGATATAATGTGCCAGAAATTTTGAGAACCAGTTTTCTAAACTGAATCAGGCATCAAACTGGTTCTCA
The DNA here is from genome assembly GCA_002633005.1 of Phoronis australis. NCBI lineage: Eukaryota > Metazoa > Phoronida > Phoronidae > Phoronis > Phoronis australis. The sequence goes on from NMRA01000001.1 coordinate 620,625, forward strand.
AAATATCGGCAGTTATATCCGTCCTAATACAGTCATTCAAAAAGGACAACCTCTGACTCCAGGGTTTGTATCAACAGGTGTTTTTAAGATCAATGTCATTATCAAACATTGAAATCTTTGGCGCATAAGTCAAGACTGTACAAGTGTAATAGACAGGAATAGTTATTAATCGAAGAGATTTTTGCATGTTGGCTATACTTTAAAGACCTTTTTTGAACATCATATCTCATAAATGAAACTTTCAGATACTAATACTTTAAGTACTGTTCTTAAAAAAGCTTTTATGACTCGTTTTTACTAGGATTCACTTTTACAAAAGGGGCTATCAGAAATATTTAGACTTTGTGTTATGACTTTAATAAAAAATTCAAAAGCTGCATAAAAAATAACATAGAAAACTATAACAGAGTTTTAGAGATTTCATGTTGGACATTCGTATCAAATGAAATTTGCTAATGTTATCGATGCCATTGTGTTGCTGCAAATGCACCCTTTCTTTTAAGGCAATTTTACAAAATAAGACTTGGCCAGATGAAGTCAACCATCAAATTCTACAGGCTCTCTATTTTCAGAAAACACATACTTTTACTCGGTAAATTAATTTTTACATTTCTGAACATATTTTAGCTGAATGCAGGACTTGTGCTAAGGTCAAATGCTAGCAACAAAATAACAGTTGGAGCATAAGAGGCCATACTGCACATACTACTGGGTAAATTTCATGGCAACTCCATACCACCCACAAGACCCAGCACAAAACATGCCGGCCATCAGCAGCCATCACCTAACTACTTTGGCTATCTGGACAGGGTAATTGGCTTCTGCCAAGATGAATATCTTAAAGAGACTGCCAATAAGAAAGCTGGTTCTAAGATGAGCTGGTCAGAAGAATACACAAACTCAATTACGAGGAGTTAGTATGGGAAAACTTACTGCCTTTGGGTGTAAATCTTGACCTTTCTGTATTCAAAAAGCCAATGATTCGGGGCTTTTCGTCCACAGTCTTAAATGTTAACAATAGGCCAATAGTGATCATAAAATGAAGCATAACTGATTTCTAAAATTTCTAAAAAAATCTTGTTTTATGTGTCACGTTTCATCAAGAATAGAACAAAAAAAGAGGAGAGGAATATAAAAAACGATGATAAAAATGAAAAACATGAGAATTTTGCCTAGAAAGCTTAGTTGCAAAACTCAATTAATTACTGTACATGAGACAAACGAAGATGCTGTGCAGCTTTTGCGAAATACCCACAAAATTCAAATGATAACTAAATGTGAGACAATGGCAGTAAGATTGTTTAAAACTACTTCCTACTGAGGGTACCTTTCTCACCACAACCTCCAGTTATTCAAACTTGAAGTAAATCCCACTTTTATCCAGTCACTTTGAAGGTAAGCAGACAGATTACCACCCAGGTGGGATCACTTACCCCATTCAGCAGTACAACATTCTTAATTAGAACAAAACATTGGCAATTAATCACAATCATACCAGTGAGATGATGACCAGCAAGACACAACACCCTGTTGTTACTACACAACCACGAAGCTGATCACTTAATTAATGTTAACCACATATGAGCCATAAATCAGCACTTGAAAAAAAGAGCCCTGGGTCCACACTACATGTTGATCTTAGTCTATTCTTCGATGTTTACACTACAGGACAGAAATAATCAGATAAAATACCATCTCTCAATAATGAGAGCTAATTCTGTTAGCAACAAAAATGATTTGTAATAATTATGCAATCACCATGACTGGAATTACAGCGTGGTTTAGCCACACTACTAATTGCCCACTAATTCCCCTTCATTCTCAGACTACTCTTACAAAGAATTTGACTTCCCTACCAAGAGGATTTCCGGGTCATTTTGTGTGGAAACTTCTGAGTTGTGTTATGATTCTCACACCAATTGTATAGCTACATTTTCATTGACAGTATTCAAACTGAGACGTATCACCAAAATTCTTAGTCTTTAAGCCCGCAGTAGAGATCGATGATAAATTTGATTCTTTGCCATTCGTTATTTGAGCAATAGAACAATTTGACCGTGGTATGACTTGAAGCAATACCAATTTTTTACAATATGCTTATCCGATTCACACCCGGTGTCTGAGTGCATGATTGTGCGTTTCGCTTTGGTTTTGCATTAGTTGGATTATTTTCCTGCCACGATTTTACTATTTATAGGTCTAAGTATACTTCACCTTTTGTTGGTGGAGTATAGTCACTTCATATCTAGTGTGATTTCCTCTCTTGCCTTGTGTTCCTTGTCTCACAAACAAGCAACATGACTGACGGAAAAACAAGTACCAGAAAATCTAGGTGTAAAGCAGAGTGGCCAACTGTTGAGACCAGTTCAAGTTACCAGAGCCTGCTGAGAAAGTAGTGGAGTGTCTGTCTCTTGGTAGATATATGATCAGCTATTGTGACTACCATAATCTTACCTCGCTAGGACAAAGTGCAGTTCACGTGCTATCTGACTCTGGGTTAGAGTCACCTTAACAGAACCAAATTTGCCAAGTTTCATGAAAATTCATCAATGAACTCCCAAGATACACAGGAAAACATTAAAAATGAAATTGACACTAGGAATCTATTTGTCAAATTTCATGAAAATCCATCCAAGAATTACGAATATACAGAAGCAAGGCCACCAGTGGACAATATGTAATCTGAGCAAGAAACAAGAAAATTACGTATTTTATAACGGCAAGTGACTTCATCAAAATACATATTTTATAACGGCACGTGACTTCATCAAAATACATATTATATAACGGCAAGAGACTTCATCAAAAAAACATATTTTATAACGGTAAAAGACTTCATCAAAATAAGTATTTTATAACCTCAAGTGACGTCATCAAAATACGTATTTTATAACGGCAAGAGACTTCATCAAAATACGTATATTATAACGGAAAGAGACTTCATCAAAGTATGTATTTTATAATGGCAAGAGACTTCATCAAAATACAATTTTATAACGGCAAGGGACTTCATCAAAATATGTATTTTATAAAAGCAACAGACTTCATCTAAAACTGAAGTTTGGATGGATAAGCATTGGTTACTGCCACTATCAGGATGTAGAGTTTGGGTAAAATGTCAAAACATGGGAAATCAGATTGGAATGAACATTTAAGTTGAGCTAGACATCAAGGTAGGGCATCCCAAATAGATCCGTCCACAATCTTTTCCCAAATTAAAAAACATGATGCATGATTGCCGTACTTAACAATTATATTTCACGTTCAGCGCTGATATCCGACTTTTTCCATTTTTATGTCAACATTTACATTCAAAGTGTCTATAACCATTAGCGTGACCACAAAATCTGAAACTCCACAAGCAACCAAATTAAGTGATTCATTCATAAAACAAGCCTCCATCAGTACTTGAAAGCCATTTCATTTTTGACACCCCAATTAATCAAATTCCAAACAAGACTGACTGGCGACACTCCAAGCATACTCCATGGTAACTGAAACCGACTTCATGGATTACTCAGAAGCATTTGACCTCTTGAACCCTGAATGAAGAAATACAGGTAAGGTAGTTATGACAGCATATCTGACGGTGATAAACTAACTCTGAGGTATTTTCACCTTACGTTTTTGGGGTTTGGCTGGCTATACTTAACATCTAAAGGAAACATTATGGACTAAAGGTGTATTTTTTCTTAATGAAACAGCAGGTAGAAATGTACAGTTACTTTAAATGAGATACCGTACGCTGAGACTTAATTAATAGACCATACGAAATAAAAAATCCAGAGGTGCCTTAAGTTCACGTCAAAATCTAGCTTTGACACTACTGAAGATATGGGAAATTGAAAATTCTGAACGTTAAACAAATCAAACATTATTCCCCAGAACCATGACAGCCATTACTTTCCACTCAGCGAGAAGAGCAGGTTTCCAAACAGATGCCAATCTGGGGTGTGTTGCTTAGATACGAGACACCCGCCAAAAAGCAAGATCATGTAAGAGCACACAAGAGTGAAAAGCAAAACTAACGTTCACGTGGTGAACTCTAGCAAGGTGACTTTCTGAAGTGATTTGTCGATGAGGTTGAAATATAGGACTCCCTATTTATACCACCAACAAATTCTCACTGCAATGCATCGTGAGAACATTGAGTCTATGGTACACGTCACTGGGCAGTCTGGAACCACAGACGTTCAGAGACACAGGCTGATGGTCGACTCTATCAATCAACAAGACAGACCCTCTTTTGACGTCCCAACAACTCGAAAACAGAGAATGGTTTGTCAGTATGAGGCCGTCTTGTTAATGGTTCCACCCAACTACACAAATGCATGCATTACTGCAAGTAGGACCATTGCCCATATCTACCATTCTTCAAAGAGTTACTATGTAGTGTTATCCACACGAGTTGTCCCAGAACAAGTTACTTCTGGAATGAGTGAATTAACAGGTTTAATAGAAGGCGACCCACATGGGGCAAGGCGACCCACATGGGGCAAGGCGACCCACATGGGGCAAGGCAACCCACATGGGGCAAGGTGAGCCACATGTGACAAGTGACCTTAGTGAGGTAAGGTAACTTGTTCTAAGGAGACGTGACTTGTACCAGAGTAACTTATACTGCCACAAAATGTAATGTGAACACACACCTGCAGACAAGGTAAAAGTAATTACTGTCTGCATACTTTTTTGGTTTCATACTAACAATTGTTTAATCCTGTTTGTACCAGATTTATCTCAAGGTTTACGGGGTGGGGGAGAGGGGGAAGAGGGGGTTGGCGGCGGAGGGTGACTAAGGTGGATCCTCATTGTAACTGGCAGGTCAGTATGAATGATTAATTTAGGCCCATCATAGTACTGAGACGGCAAAGTAAACAGGTGCCTTTAATAGCAAAGCGTCGACGCTTCGATCGGATGCATGGCCAACACCAGTTTGATCAGTTACCAGAAGGTGTCACTATTAACAAAAGCACGTGTTGCGATATTATCCAAACAGACGTATTCACCATTCTACAATGAATATAAAAAGTTCATTACATTTATTATCAAACCCATACAAGTATACGATGCTTGTGTCTGCATAACGTTTTCAGAGCACCAACTTGCAATAATTTCAAAGACTCCCTCATCAGACAAAATACCGAATGTAAAATCATTATGTCAGAAGCAGACATAAAAAGTTCAATTTATCTTTACATTTAGCTTCTCTTGTTATGGAGCAGAGTTCACGAAAGGTCTTCTATCTTTCAGAAACATGGTAATATAAAATACCTTGGGATATAGAAACAATTACTCATAGATCTCTGAGGGGCCAATTAAACTATTCAGAGTTGTAGCATCTGTGAACTGATTCATGGTAATCTTGGACTTGACTTCCCAGAAATGTTAATTTGAGATCAAAACAAAGATGCGAGCCATTATATAATTTATTCTCACAATTTTAGGCACACGGCACCAAGGCATGTGAGCGATGATCTGTTCAGTTCCCGACACAGATATTATTGAGTATCAGACCTATGAGAATAGTATCAGCCACTACTTGACGAGAGCATTCCAATTATTCTTCCACATAATAGGTAGTGTGTGATTTTGCACGTTCAAAATCCAGAAGATTGTCTCAGTAATTGTTATAACCATACAGCACTTTTACACAGAGCCTAACTCGGAAACTTACGGCCATTCGTGAATTGTGGGAAAAAACTTCATTTACACTATCTGTAAAAATATTGTGAAGTTGACATTTCAGTGAAACTAACTAACACCAGACCTGAATACAATTCAGTACTTCAGAAATTATGAAATGGGCACTTAAGATAACATCAATAGACACAAAATCATGTCTCTGAATCAATGACAACTTAACATGACTGTCTGTCCCCAAACGTTCCAACAATAGTTCAGTTTTCTGTGAAAATAATTTATTTTAAGCGGAAAAAATTGAAGAATTTTCACAGTAAATCTTGGACAAAATTTCCACAGCATAGTCAAAGCCTGTTTACCGAGCAAGAGAGAAAGTCATTACTGGTTCACATCCCGTTTTAGATGTCATCAATTTTTAATTAGAGTAATTGTAAATAAAAACTGACATTCATGTTTTTTCACCATTGCCAATGGCAATCATGCTAATGGCTCAAAAATGCCATAAACAACAATCTGAGTTGGTGAACACGACAACGCGATGGATTGGCGTTTGATCCCGACAACACTCAGAATTAGTGGATGGTTTGAGTCGCTTTTATGATACGATGACTTCTTGGTTAATTGCCCTAATTAATCTTGAACATGACGATGTCCAGGTGCTAACGAGATCAAAGCGAAGCTGATGGACATTCAGGCAATTCATAAACAAACAGAGTTACGCTCCAGAGATAGACAGTAAAGTCATAAACCCCAACCACTTTCAGAAATGAAAAGTAATAATTTTGTGTTTAATTATTATCTCAATGGTCTTTGCAAGGACGTACTTTTGATTAACAAAAAGTTTATCGAAACGAAACAAAACCAAAACCCCAGTGCTAGTGTCATTCTTTGGCAGTGATGGTCGGTTGGTTGCTATTTCTGATCTAAAAATTTGAGCCTGTGCAACATATTTCCCTATTTACGTCATGATTTCTTAACACTAAAGTACGCATGGTAACAGTAGAACAACACAATTCACATCATAACATTATTTTATTCCACTCTGACAGTCAGTACTCGCGGCTTTCTGTAATCAATCATCAGTAGCCCAGTGGTTTCCAAGCCAATTGCTGTATTCGAACTACAGATGATAAACCCTGATTACACAACAGAAGTTGACATGGAACAGCTGACTCGGAACGCTTAACCTGTGCAAACACAAGTTCGTGCGCAACGATTACTCACCCAGGTGTAAATTTTTGTCATCAGTGTGGAAGAACAACTAGTGCCCACTCATTTCGTTCTGTCAGTTGTACATCCAAACAAAAAACTGTGGCAAGGCAGAAGCGAATATTAATTACCTGCACTTGCGTAGCGACATACATACACATGATAATTTTTGTGCTATTTCTAAAAATTGCTCATGCCTCCCTTTGCCTTATAAGCCTATGTTATTACCATTGTCCACAAAAACCTCTTCATGCATTCAACAAAATCTTGCATCATTCTTTTCTAACGTAATCGACTATACTGTCAGCAACTTGCGTTATGCCAACATTTTTGAATGCTATGTGCAAAAGACCCCTTAACAGCGATCACTTTGTTGACACTTAAGTTTACTAAATGGCTATACAGAATACCAGTGACACCCAATAACCCTGCATACTCAGCTCTCGACTACACCGAGTTCACTTTCACAGCATCAGGCACTAACTCCCACACAGTTAAGTACCACACTGGATATCCGTAAGTACCATAAAACTTCTTTAGATTGGTACATAATATCATGGGCGGCGCAGCACTGAAAAAAGTGGGTGGAGGGCTAAAGCCTCTCAGCCCCCATGTGGTACACCGCCCATAGACCATGGGCGGTGCAGCCCTGAAGAAAGGGGGGCTATAGCCCCCCCCAGCCTCCTATGGTGCACTGCCCGTGAATATTACCGATTTAAGTGAAATTTCATTTTGACAAATTTCTCAACACAAATAACTTTTCTGAAAATTTTACTGTGCTTTTAGCATTGTTTGTATGGTGTAGTTATTTAACCAAACGACACTTGGTAAATTGCAAGCATTTGCAACAATGTGGTAAGCGTCTGCAAAACAGACGAATGGCAATTCTAACAACTATGTCTGTCCCAAATTGAAGAATTTTGCCATGATACTTCGTAGCCCAAACCAAATGTAATTTTCGCTCTACTTACTGCATGTAGTTGTAATCGTTCAAAAGGTCAAAATTGCAGCACTGTCTAGTCTCATTCACTTGAAGGTTTAAAATATGACAAAAAAACCCTGCCATGACACATTAGTTGAATTGTGCTTTCTTGTTTTCATGTATCAGCCAGAAGAAATTTGTGTTTAAGATGTTCAACTTCAGGGCACAGTCAAACAAACATCAATTTTCACTTAGACAGAACTTACTCCACAGGCGTAAGCCAATTAACATGCTAAATGCTGGTGCCGGGGGGGTCGCTTGCTGCGTACTCATACTATGAATATCATGAGTAAAGGTAGACATACCCCATCTGGTGGACAGATGAGCTATCGCCCTGACTCCGAATCGGAATGTGCACTGTGTCAGAATTATTACGTCATTCCAATATGGGACAGTGGAGGTGGGTGTACTGAAATAAATGACCGTTTTTTTCACAGCCATGCTGGTGGTTAGGTCATTTGCTTTAGGTCCGCTCTGTATATATTCTCATTTTTCAAGCAAATTTCTTACTAGTAGATCTTTTATATAGTGCACGTAGTCAGGTATTATACACCTCCACTTAATTTAGCCTATGTGCTTGCTTTTTCTATGCATACACCAGTTTTGAAAGACCAGTCTTGTTGTTCAGGTTTTCAATCGTTCAGTCTACTTTTTAGTATTATTATGTTTGATCGTTCACATGAAGTTATTATGAAGCTCAGAAATCAATCAACTAACATTAATTCTGATACGGTCTGCCCGCATCAAATTTATTACGGTCCTGGACCCTATCAGAATATTCCAATATAACGCTAACTCCCTTACAGTACTGAGTAACTAACAGATATCTTACACTATTACACATTTTTGCCACGTTTGACACGCTTTGAGAATGTAATACATATAAAATTTTCACTCGGGTACACAGTAGAAATACCATAGAGTATGTAATACCAAAAATCATGAGGTGAGCTCATAGTATATCTGTGTACAAGTCATAACTGTGTACACAGTCAAGGCGTGTCTGGTTACCCTAATTACCTATACAGTACTTCACAATTAAGCAGTTGTCTATGACATCAAAGACCACTGATACTCTCTGTTTCCATAGACATGAAACAGAGCTTAGTAATTAGTTAAATGATTTTGCAAAATTCATGAAGCGATTAAAAGCAGAATACATGGAGCAAATGACAATGAAATGGTATTCAGCCTGAAAAGCATATAGTGACATACACTTTACCTCAACAACCGAGGAGGCAGTGTGGCCTAATGTGATAGGTGCCCGCCTTCTTTTTTCGAGGTCGTGGGTTCGAGTCCCACTGTGCCACACTGCTAGACCCTTGAGCCAGATTTCTAGCTCCTCAGCTCGGTTTTAACTGTATATCAATTAAGCACAGAAATAGTTGCAGGTGATCAGTGTAATGGGCCCACCCGCACGGCCTGAGCATGTCTAGTACACGTTGTACCAGACCGCCTGCAATTTTTTTTATACCTCAACAACCAGAGTCCTTTTGGTCACCACTTGGTTGCTATGACAAATTAAAAGGGGAGGGCTTTTGCCAACCATGGCGTAAGCAATTTTGATGTGAGAATTGTCAACAGTGAATGTTCAGTCAAATACTTTTAAATTTTGGGATAAAACTGAAAAAGTTCGAATAGGCCACTCAGGGATAGGAACTTCCATCATACTAGAGGTGGAAAAATGCGGTGTTACACTGGCCTCGTTTTAGAAATGTCCCGCGAATTCTAGAGATCACATTGGAAAATGTCACATCTACAGATTCTTCTCTGGTTTATCCAACTTTCTGCCATCGGAATTGCAGCCTGCAGCATAGCAATAAAACTGACTACTGGAACTGGAAGGTCACATACGGTTAACGCAGTCTAGAAAAAGTTGAAAAAACTAGGCAACAGAAAACAACAGGAGACACTTTAATAGCAAGCAAACAAAGCTATAGAACAGTGAGACTGTGTTAATACAGGACTGAAGGTATACACCAGGTGTCGCTGTGTTATCTGGGACTGTCCAATAGCACTTTACACACACTCCCCCCCATCAGATGCTCGGTCAGTCGCTCTATGACAACTGTCTCCCAAGCAGATACAGCTTTATCCATAGTATTGGCCTCAAGGTTATGCAATATGTGTATTTAAGTTAGCCACACATCTACAAGAATACAGACAAATTTTAACCCAGTAAAAGTATATTTTCTGAAAGTAGAAAGCCTGTAGAATTTGAATTTTGGCTTTATAGCAATCTGCCATTGATTGGCACTGCCAAGCTTTGTGCCACAGGCCAAAAGAGGGGGTGTCTAGTTACGCAACTTCCTTCTGGATCATGGTGTTGTGCCTAATTCAATTACACACAGCATACATTTGGGGTGTGGAATTTGCTCAGAGAGCAGAATTAACAAGCAGAATGTATTGGGTCTGTTTTCCACTACAAGAAGCAAGAGGAGCCAGAAGGGCTGTTCATTGTACTACTACTGTATGTTGGTACTTTGAAACTGATTATTATAATAAAATTTAAGAGGAATCTAATCATTAAGATTTTAAGCAATTAAAGAGCATTTAATAAACAGGTTTGCAGTGAAGTTCATTTTTCTTTTAAATCGCACAGAGAAGATATTTCTTCATAGAACTTCACACCAGTGAGAAGTAAAACATATATATTGGGTTGAAAACCTTAAGTGCTGAGGCCAGACAAGGCTGGTTGCACATGACAACTGGGTGTAAAACCCAGGTAACACCCAAGAAAAAACTTCACAATGGCTACATGGCCATGTCTATTTAGTAAATTTAGCAAAAAAGAAAGGCACGTTCACAGCAAAATAAGAAACAATAAGACGACCAAGTTTGGTTTGGTATGTTACTCAAGCTGTAATTTCAAAAATTTGAAGCGTTAGTTTTCTAAAATATGATTTTGCTTTTGTTTTATGGAACTTTTTTTATAAAAATCATTAGAGCCCTAGGTTTTGATAGCCTCTCATGAAAGATTGGAAAATTTCAAAAACAATTCCAAGCAATGCTTTGCAGCATATTGCATACTATTCGTAAATTTTAGGGGAATCTCAAGTCGGCCATTTCTAAGATATAATGTTTCAAAGTTAGCTAAATTTGAACACTTTTCCAAGGAACTATTTGAGACCAATTTCAACAGGGTTAAAGTTGTCTAAATTAAGCAGATTTTTCAGAAAGGAGGCCGGTTTATAGCCATAGTGACTTCATATACATCAGCCACATATAGGCAGCAAAATAGAGTGTGATTGGAGGTGAAATGACTATTGAATTATTGGACCTTTGAAAGTTGAAATATTTGATAATCCTGGAATATGAGTACCGAATGTGGGCGTTGAACTGGGAAAATACGGCGAATAAACAGGATTGTCTCTGCCAAAGTGAATAAATGGTTTAATAAACAAACCACCAAATAAAAACATGTACTATTTCAGAGCATTTTTACAATGAAGCCCTGGTGTTCATCTTTCAATTCAAAACTCATGACACAGTTGGGAATGATAAAAAATGGTTAATATTTTTACGACATATTCAACTCTGCCACATCAAACTATTTCTGCTCAAACTAGTATATTTACAAGATGCTTACCAATCACAACAGGTGGTGCTCACATCAACAAATGACTGGGTAAAGCACTCATATATTGCAACAAGATGATATCATTGAAATACTGTTAACTGAATCACCTTGGCAACCAGTAGGTGCATTTTGTTAAATTCACACATGGCTTATTCAACTAACTTCACACAACCAGTCAACAACCAAAATTTGTGTATTCAGTTTATTTGGCACACCCTGGCTATCATGTTTAATTCATTCTGAGTGCTGCATTGCTGTACAGTTGATATTTTCAAAAACTTGACAGTACAGTGGTCAAAGGTCCATGTCTTAAATAAAATCCAAAAGCTCTCTTACAGAATATCAAAAATTAAGAATTCAATCAAGTTATTAGCCAAATAATTTTAGAGAAAATGTCCGTAGTGAAATTTGTCAGCTTCACCATAATTCCACCCAATGTTTTAAAATAGCGGAATTTTCGTCTTTACCTCTTTTGATTGTGTTTGAATTGAAATCGGACAACATTTCACCACTTTTACCTTAAAGTTCTGTTTTTTTCACAAACACATAAAGGTGTCACTGGCATTTGATTGGCAATGTTTCATGCTGGGAACTGTTTCAATATTTCAACCAGAATCATTACAAAAAGCTAGACGATCTTTTGTACCTGGAGTAAGGATCAAAATTTATCTCAATATAAAAAATACAAAAAAATTGATTGAAGTTGAATTTTAACCGTCTTATTTGCCAAACCTCAGGCTCACCAAATTTAAACACAACAGCTCCAGTCAGCCCTAATGACTGTAACTCTTACCCATCATTATAGCAACACTCATAGCTAAAACTCAGGCAAATATTGGGTAATAACTAAGTTTGGTTTCCATTGGCTACAGAAGACATTTGCCAGGTCCTTGAAACTAAACACACATAATGGCCACCGATTTATGTGCAACCAGGCTGAAAAGACTATTTTCACCTGCCCCGAGCAGCCAACAGTGTAGTTAAAAGGAAAGGCTCACTAATTTAGAAATCTGAAACAAATAAAGGTTCTAATTGTGGCCATCACTAGACAGACACAACAGCTAATCACCACATGCAACAGGCAAGCACGAAACACATTTGCAAGCTTTGGCAGTGTAAAAACAGTCTTGTGATAGGGTGGTGCCTTGTTTAAAGGTTTTTTGTTACATCACTGATAAGTTTTAACTGAAGAATATTTAGCCTTAAGTCAAAATCACCACTGAACTTTTCACCTTGTGAAAGATACGACAACTTTCTGATTACAGGTAACGATGGAATATTTTTCGGGAAAAACGAAGAAATTCTTCACTTTTTCTCTGAAATGGCAAAACCCTAAGTACAATCTGCATTGTTGAGTTCAGTAGCATTTTAGCTTAGTGTCCGAAAGTTGCGTATTGAGTCGATATATAGATAATGACTTAGTTTGGAATATCTTGTTTTGCATAATAACGAACGGATGTGGTTGTCCCTAGTTGGATGATGGAGCTTGTGGGTATTATTTTAATAAATAGCTTCATTCTTATTTTATCATTTAAAGCTGTCAATTTTTGACCCACTGATGTTTATTATGCATTCAATTGACTTGTACTTTGTAGATGCAGAAAAGATCAACAGAGACAAATATGAAGATATCAAGAGATAGGATACTTTCAATCTTACCAAAAAGCCAACAAGTACATTGGATTTCAACATATGAAATACACAAAACTAGGACGACGATAATTCGCAAGTTTCATTAAATAGTTACAGCAACGGTGATGGAAAATAATTTTCAAAATCATTTCAAAATCCACGAAGAGTTCCATTCACGAAAAAAATGCATAAAAATTTAGACAAAATGGAGGATACGCGACCTTTAAGCCAAATTAACTAATATAAGCGTTCTGGCTTTGTACTCGTTGATGTAAGATTTTCCTAAGCTTTGATCTTTTGATCCTCAACTTGTTTGTTCTTGATTTGTTTGTTGCAGTTAGCAAAACTAGTGAACAAGACGGCTGCCCTATGAACATCTAATATCAATTAAAATCAAATACGTCAAACGATACATTTGAGACCACTTGCACTCTGACTAAACAACACAAAAGGCTAATCTGCGGATGTTGTTGAGCAACTTCTCATAATCCATGCATTCAGTCACAGCCTGAAATATCTCAGTGCCGTCTCCCATTCTACACCAATTCACTACTACTAACAGTTAAAAATTAATGAGCTGGGCGGGACACGGCCAGGTGTTTATCAGGTAAGAAATATTACATGACACAACCCTCCAAAAACAATGGAGTGTGTTTATGCACCACCCTGAAGAGGAGAGCTGAATTCAGGATGTGACTATTCAAAGTGAAAGCCTGGACAGCGAAGCGAAACTTCCAAGTTCAGCAAATTAGGACAAAGTCTCTGCAATTTAGCACACAATACAGCAGAACACAGAAATACCTATTTCGTGAAGACTTGCTTCAAAAAAGTAAAAAAAAGGAATAAAAAACATTTCATTACTTGTAGCATGGTTTATATGATTTTACGTCTGTCATCAGAAAACATGCAAAGAAGTGTGTGCATTTTCAAAGAGCAGTGAGCTTTGGAAAAAAACAGTGGGACAGTCTCCAGAATTTGGGAAACGGAAACTCCCACAAAAATTAAATTATCTATATTCTAGAAGTTGGGAAAATGGCAATTTTGGCCTTCATCATATTACTCAAATTTCAGTCAATGCCCATTCAAGCTACACAGTGGGTAGTTTTGCTGTCTTTCGCCTAATTCTTGAATTTGGAACGGCCAATATTGCCTATTTCTAGAATTTGGGATGAATTCGGACCTTAAGTAAAATAATAAATTTTCATTGTCCCAAATTGGAGAATTTTCCCCCGTAACAGTGTCGGTTAACCTATGGACACTCGACGTTTACTTAACGTCACTTCATATTTTTCTACAGGAAATCTTCAGCATTTTATCAATTCTGGAGAGATTTTTAAAAATATCTTTTACCAAACATCCACATGGTTGCACTGGAGTCTTTACCTGAAGAAACTTTGGAATTCACTTGTCTGACATGCTAAAAAAAGAAAAGAATCCACATGATTGAAAATGCCACCTGCGCTTTGAATCTGCAACGGGCAGTCGTCATCGGAGACGAGTATAACGGTTCACCTGGCTTAACGAGCCGGTGAAAAATTCAGGCGAAGTGCTTCAATTTCATAAAGAGCTTACCCAGCAACACGCGCATAAATTAAGCGCAGAAGGAGACAATTTTTGGGTGATTAACCCAGGAATTGGATTACATGCTGAGCATGACATTAATAGGTTCAGCACAGTAACAGAATATTCAAGGGTCAGATACGCAAGAGCTCCATGCTCTAAGTATTTTCATAATAAATTGAATTTGTAGCTAACTTTGAAGGTATGCGTTACAAACCACAGATGGCATTCACAACCAGCTTAGAAATTTACCTTTTCGATTATCAGGGCAATAAAAAGAACACTCGCGAGTTTAAGAGGTCTCGACTTCCATTTTGGAAAAACACAAAAACTATTTTGAGAAATTAAAAATTTACAATTCGAATAATGTACAACCACTGACGTTTTCTCCGATGGAAACAAAAACTTGAACAATACAACTACATCATAAACGTGAAGCTACAAGAAAAAAATCATTTTTTTGCACTAACTTGATTTTTGGTAGATTTGTCTTATAAATTCATTAGTTAGTAGTATGTGTAATCAAAAGAAATGTCGGGCGGTATCATACTGACAATACTCAGTGAATGCACTGTAATGTCGGGCGGTATCATACTGACAATACTCAGTGAATGCACTGTAATGTCGGGCGGTATCATACTGACAATACTCAGTGAATGCACTGAAATGTCAGGCGGTATCATACTGACAATACCCAGTGAATGCACTGTAATGTTGGGCCGTATCATACTGACAATACTCAGTGAATGCACTGTTATTTCACTCTTTGTTAACAAGTGCCAATTACACTGGGAGATTAGTTCCACACATTTTTAATGCTGAAAGAGCTCAAAATGGGCAAAAAAGAGTGTTATAAGCATGCAAGTCAACTAATGAGCAGTTATTAACAGTTTACGTATCATAATAATAATAATGTCTTCTACCTAAAATCGAAGCATGTGCATTTGATTCAACTATGAAATCCCCTATGACACACAGCTGCAAACCTATCTGTATTTTTAGAGCACTCTTACAAGACAGCCAGCCACCCCATTACCCAGAATACCTTGCTGAAGACCAAGTGCCAAGACCCTCAGGATTCAACAACATTGACATAAGGTATGTGGTAGTTCACATGACCAACAATTCCTGAAACTGAAGGTCAATACCAGATTGATAACTTGCATACACTAAATTGCCAAACATTCTACTGCCGATGTATTGCTCTCCGATGATTGTGACTCCCCATTGGACAATGAAATAAAGATGGCATCATAACCTTCAGTAATTTTATTTGGACGTTGGGATTTTCTGATAGCTATTTTCTGATAGCTATTTTCTGATAGCTATTTTCTGATAGCTATTTCTGGCCATGGTGACATTAAGCTCTGTAGCAACACTGTATCAAATGGATAAATCTATAAAAACGAACGCTCAATCACTCGTCAAGTAACAGCAGGAGGTGAAAACTTTAATTCCCAATACAAAAGTTTCGCAATAGTTTTTCACATAAAATCCCACGGAAAAAGGAGTCCCTCTGTCTGAGAACTCCAGCGTACAGCGCCTTATATTATTTCAAACATCCCCACCGATGGCAATAAAAGAGTTAGACTGGAGTCTTCACTCAACTCCCTTGTGCTACCTAACCTTTAGCCAGTTCCGCACCTGTCCTCGTAAACAATCGTTCAGTCGTTGTAGGGAATTTACAACATCTCAATCAAACAGTTAGCAAATTAGCAAAATACCAGCAAACGGTTACCTGTGTACACCTGTAACCTTATTACGAAGTGAAAGATAATGGAGGGCATGATAGGACTCATGCTCGCCAGTCACTTATTTTGCAAAAACCAAGAATAGTAAAAATTGGCTACAGTACACTTAACCTACCAACTATAGACACCAATGGCAGTTACATGTTTGACATACATTGCGTTATATTTTTTACACATTTTACATGTTCGCGGGGCAGTTTTTCAACATCTGTAAAATTCTCACCAGGCAATCAAACCTTCAAAATTGCAAAACAACATTTTTTTGTAATGATGTTTGGGTAAAAAGAGTAAAGAACGTTTTTGTTAAAGAACGTCAACAAAGCTCTAAACTTTGTGATCGGATAGTATACCAAGTATGGTAAATCATTATTTGTACTTGTCTTGATTTTACATAAGTGAACACTTAGGGGAAGATAAATTGATGTATTTGGGCATTAAGCGAAGCCCAATCAAAGTACATCAGAGGATACTGCTTGTTGCATAAATAATAAATTAGAAACACAGAGTCAGAAATAAAAATATTCCTGTACCAGTAAAACTACGGTACATGTAAACTACCTGTCTAGAATTATGTACAAAACATGCAGCAACAAATGCTTTTTAAGTAACCATAGACACAAGATAGACAGGGTAATGATAAGAAAATTTAAGCAGTTACAAAACAGCATTTCCTAACTTTTGAGGTGGGTGTTTTGTGGAACTATGGTGCAGAACTCTAAGGACATGGCTAAGTTGGGAGGTGTAGTGCCTATTGTTTAGATTACAGAGCGTCAGTAAATGAATATTCCAGGTATAGCCAGCCCAGCTGACAACAGGTGTTTACACATGTTAACTGTACATATACGCCACTTATAAAACAATAACAAGTCCTACTCAGTTTAGCTAATCACCTGTCCACTAATATTATTATTATTTTGAATTTGAAAAACCGTAGAACAACAACACAATGACTGCATTTACATCTTGTTTACGTTAAAATCTCTCACTATGTATGAGGGACAGATGAAATTTAATTTTCTCATGTTTACGTACGATATACAATACGAGAATGATGCTTAGCCATATTTTGCACTATAGCTAATAACATAAAACACAATGAAACTTGTGGCACTCATACCAATTTAAGATGTACCGTACTTGAAAACTGAAAAAGTACAATTTTGGGGATTAGTTTTGTCCGAAATAGGTGAGATTTTACATTTCATGGAACAAGCAACAAATTGGCATAAACGCAAATAATCCAAAAAATCCTCCACACAGAGTTCATATAGGTGCCATGCCTTTTGTGAGAAATTCACTGGTCGACCTCAGGCATTGATTGACACAAGACCGCAGTACTGAACCTTACCATTGATGAAATACGGAAAAAATTCTTCGATTTGGGGCAAAAATAATAATTGCTTAAATTGCCATGTTTCTACTTTTCAGATGCTTACCACTTTGTTCTACTAATGCTAAAATTTTACCAAAAGCTGTTTGGTAACAGCTATGCCATACAAACGATGGTATAGGCAAATTAAATTTTCTTGCAAAGTTACGTTTTTGAGAAATTTGACGAAATTAAATTACCTGTCCACCATATTATGTAGTAAACTGAAGAATGCTTACCCGTAATACAAGTTACATTTCTCCACAAGTCCATAAAGACTCCTTAGCAGGCCTTTATCCAGGAATTTGAAAATAGGGTGTCCAAAATGGGGTTCCCAATATTCCAGGGCGTCCATAATTCCGACGCGTAATCCCCCCCACCTCCATCAATACCCCCAAACACACAGATTTTTTTACAAAAATGCATAGATCAAGGTTTTTACATCTAAGTTTATAAAAGAGCCTTCTATGGTGAGCATTTTTACTAAAAAAAAACTGTGTAGACCAAGACTTACAATGCTGTCAATCAAGTGTCAAAATATCAACAATGCATATACTTTGTATATACATTGTATATTTCTTCCTGCTTTGAAAAAAGAGCCCCCCCCCACTGTGAGCCTTCAGAGGCTTCCTAGTATTCATTACAATGTGTGAGTCCAATCTTGAAAGGTTCCTATTGACACTGGGAGTCCAAATGATACATTGGGCGTCCTTGCCAGGGAGCTCAGATAAGTGCTAGGGCGTCCATTTGGATGCCCAGGGCATACGCTGCATGAAGGCCTGCTCCTTAAGTGAAGACAAAAATGGCCGTGAGTCGAGAGATCATCGAGAAAACTATCTAAATGACATGGACATCAGATAGCTCATGAGAAGACAACAAGGAGGCAAGTTGACCAAAGTCCGGCTGGTAGTTCAAATATGGAGTCAATGTGGTATGAATGGATTCAGGATCTTCATGGACAGAGGTCACCACTGATTATGCTCGCCAAAATAGTTTTCAAAAACAAAATGGATAACAGACTGTCAGGTAAAATCTCACCAATTTCAGGCATAACATGGTCGTCTGCTGAAATTTTTGCCCCCATTTCTTCAAGACAACCTGAAGAGATCATGAAGAATGATCATTTATCAATTCCTTTTTTGCCAAATAGGTGAGATTTTACTGTACCTATGTCTACACCTCTCTACCCGCTCTTGACAAATCCTCAAACTCCCTCAAAGGATGTTTGATTTCAGCTGTTCATCACGGAGTAAATCAAGTAATAGAGGTACGGAAATCTGGACGTACAACGACACAATCATGCGTTTATTGCAGTAATTAGAACAAAGAAGTCCATTCTTCAGGAAGTGCATGTTTTTTAATAGACCTCATCACTGTGTTATAGCAGCTGTCAACACCTTCAAAGTATGGCTATAGTTAACACCAGTTTGTTTTCACTGAGTGGGCGCAGCACTTGTATATCAGGATTTAAGTGTCACAGGAAGTGCGCAAGGTTTTGCCCAGTTGTTGACATTGTTAAAGCAGGACATCTGAATGAACTAAATCAGCATCCAGTAGTTTTCACAAATTTAGTGTACAAGTAAAACGCTATTTTATTTTGTCAAACTGCTCTACAAGAGTTCAGATTTTGTTGCGTGCAGATAACATAAAACAACATTTTGTAAACTTTGCTTTGTGCGCAACAAGGCAATCAGCCTATCTAAAATAACAAAAGAAGCATTTTGGCCACTATTTTTGTGAGAAATAAGTAGAGTATAACAGTAAACACAAACGCGTCTTGAAGCAGCAGTAACTAAACCTTTACAGCGATCACAAAGTTAAAACTATGTTAAACGGATAAGTGTACTGAACGAAGTTAAAGCTATGTTAAACGGATACGTGAACGAAGTTAAAGCTATGTTAAACGGATATGTGAACGAAGTTAAAGCTATATTAAACAGATAAGTGAAACTGTTAATTTTTTAAGCATTACAAGGAATAACGCACTTGTCTGTTTCATACAAGTTTTATTTGTATACTAAGTCAGCGAAGAATTCATCATTTGCCATAGTCTCGAGGCAGGGTGGCCAAGATATTCCGTTGGACTGGATTTTTAATGAGACGAGGCTTTCCCCTATGTGTTATGCGAAAGAGGAACACCCGGGAGTAGCCCTGAACTTGTTAAGTCACAGCGGTATTCCATCGATCATGTGATGATTACAGTGTGAGAAAATACTATGGAGCTTTATAGTGCAAAAATACTATGGAGCTTTATAGTGCAAAAATACTATGGAGCTTTATAGTGCAAAAATACCACCCTAACTTGCAAAAAGCACTTTCATGTACTCGGTCACCGGGCATTTGTAAACATGGATTTCAAAAGGATGTCACAGATGAAATGGAGCCCAAGGGATCACTTCTCAGTACAAACAGAAGTTAGTGTTCATGCAGTCATTGTAAACAACCTATCAAACAAGCTCTTGTGTCAGCTCTCAACAACTCAAAACAGCCAACACTGGGTGGTCACATGACCTGTCACATGACACGTCACATGACCTGGCAGGCTTGGTTAAAAGCAACAGAATTGTAGCTTATGTGTTCAGTCTCTCACATTCACACAGACCCACGAGGCAAAGAATAGAGGGAATTTCTCGTTGCACCAAGCAAATTGATCAAGAAATTTACAACTCAGAGGAGTAAATTGTGTTTGGAGTACGACTACAGAGGAGACAGCCATGGATCAAGACTAGAACCAGGTAAACAGGCAACACTCTATGTCAGAATTTAATGTAAACAATAACAGTTTTAATTATTGTAATGAAGGGTATCTGTAAGGTTATCTATTACGAAACATATCAATTTACAGTTTCCTACTGATTGCATGAACCACAACTCGCAAGATATTAAATATAATTTATCCAAAAAAGTGTGGAAGATAAACATGAAAATCAAGATTTGAACTTCACAATTTTTTTTCATTTTTAATTTGTTTTTGAAGAATAAAACTTTTTTAATAATTTCATAAAGTTCACAAAAAGTCACGATTACTGAAATTGTTTTTAATCTTCTAACATCACAACATGAACTTTAAAACGACATTTGAACTTCACAAAATTGTTATTTTTTTACATTTTTAATTTGTTTTTGAAGAATAAAACACTTTTTCTAAACATTTCTTAAAGCTTACAAAAAGTCACGAATATTGAAATTTTTAAACTTCTAACATCACAACATGAATTTTAAATAAATCTTCAAACAAATAAATTGAAAATTCCCCCGTTGCACACAAGGTTTCTTGTGTACTATGTAATACACAACAAGACCTTTACCACCATGCCATCTATCTGGAATGGATTACACTAAAAATTGTTTTTCAATGGATCTTTATGTTTTGGTCTTCAAACTGAATTATAATGTAGGGTAATCTATTACTTCACTCATGTTAGTTTTCTCTTATTCTTTTGAACTTGGAAGCTGTTTGACTAACACAGAAATGTTCTGTTTTAAGATTTTTTTGTCAGTTTGGCACATTTTACACACTAAAGGCAGTATTTTGAGCCTTCGTAGTCAAATTCTGGTAAAAACAGCACTTTCCCAAGCAGGATGTGTTAAGCAGTAAGTTCCTAACATGTCCACTGGCCTATAGTAAGCTTTGTTCCTTTGCCTTTCAGTCCTAATGTCCTTACATAATAATTTACCTATAACTACAGCAATTAATAGATCAGACACACAGGCCTTTGTGATCTATGATTTACTTCCAGGGTCAAACTTCCTGTTTGAAGGTTTCTAGGTATTGATTTTATAAAAACCGATCAACATAATATTCAAAACATCTTTCAAAGTAAAGAGCACCATGTGATGCCATGGGTAAGAAAAATTTATTTCGGCAACTTTCTAAACAAAAATAAAGATCATGGTTTATTCTCAGTTCTGTTTGAACTTAGAAGACGTCATTTAACAAAATTCGGCAAAGTCCCTATAATATTCAGCTAGGTAATCAGCTTAAATTTGAAAAATGAGAAATTGGCAAAAGCTTCTGTGGGAAACAAGCACGAGAAGGAATGAATAGATGGTTTAACAAAGCATAAGCCTTTGGCAGAATTATCAGTAGCTTTAAATACAATATCTTGAGGTCTTACCTTAACACATGTAATAGTGCAACCCAATTTCTTGCCAAAGGTTACCTCTCAACTTCTTTTACCAGACTCGCACACGGTCAGCTCTAAGCCCTATTCACCTCATCTAACACGCCAGTAGCCAAAGTGTCCTCAGAGGAATTCATTATTTCTGCACTGACAGTCAGCACCTGGTCCCTCATACCATGTTGCACAGTCTCAAACCCATTTAGGTCAATGAATCAATGTTTGCTCTACATTTCCATACACACTGAGGTTCGCCCACCAAAATTTTTATAGACTATTTCAGATTTTTGGAGTCCGTGAAAAGAATACAGGCTCCAGTACATTAGCACCGAATGACACAATATATACAGTAAATCTCATCAATTTAGGACACAACATGGCCAACAAGTGAGATATCATTTCTTCGTTTTCTTCCATAAAAGCACACGTTTTACCAAATAAACACTCCATCGCTGCTAAGCTTTATAACACCTACTTAACCAGCCAATATATTGACAAACTGTGGACATTCACAGCAGTGTCAGAAACTATTGTAAATGTAAAACGCAGTTTGGGTAATTATTATATTTGTCAGGAATTGCAACAAAAATGAGGTCACCATGGTGATACCGCCCAGAAGATTAGCATGAAATGAAACGGGTGTTTTTAATTTTAGTTTTATCTCTTACGTAATTCTCAAACTCCATGACGACACACTAATAAACTCAATAAGGATGTTCCTCCAAAGCCTAATTAAGCCACCAAACAGCAAAACCACAGCAAGCGTAACACTGTAAATAATCATCTATTGCCTAATTACACCAACCAATGGTGCTTCTCTCAGTAGATACACCTTACATCACATCAGCTAACTTTTTGACACTGATCTTAATTGCATCTTCAGTCAAGATCTCCTGTCTAGGCCAGGAATGTACTGATTGGTGGTTGATATTAGAGACCAGACTGGCACTTTGGCTTGTTACAGCCAGTCCCTTGACACTGAACATCAAGAAATAAGGAACTACCGCTTCTTTTCAATCCCAGAAATCCCTTCTTATCTGAGTGAGAACATCACGTTGAGACCAATTTCACAGCTGAAGTATTGGTCAAAATCATTATCTACAAAATGTGGGCAAATACTGTTCAGAATTCGCTTAAAATAATGGACTGCAAAAAGTCGCTACCAAAACAGGGCTTATATGGTTTTATTGAAAAACTTAGTTTCATGAAACGAAAGCAAAATGATAATTTAGAAAATTGTAACAGTTCTTTAGATTTCATTTCGAGAATAGTTACATCAATAATAGAATTTGGAGATATTACTGCTGCGATTGTTTTGTTACATGTGTACTTTTCTTTTTTTATCAAAATTGTCCTAAAAAGACATGATCTGATCACATGACGCAATCATATGCAGACAGAATTCGCATTTTGCTTTCATCGAATATTGATAGTGTAGACAGTTCTAAGAAACTCGTCCATAAATCCAGCGTCATAATACAATAATTTTAAATACCTCTATCCTTAAAATTCACTTTTTTGAATTTTTCTTTAGTTCCCCAATTCCTGTGTTGAAAGAAGACAATTTCCAAATGACAAGCAAAACAAAGCCACAATTACAAACATCTCACAAACAAAACTCTAACCTTTTACACTTCACTGCAAAACACAGTTTGCTGAATCTTTTAAAATTCTTTGTTTACGTTAAAAATAACCCCAACCCTGATCCTTGTTTATCAAGGTCACTACTATCTGTTCAGAAACCTAGATACCCAAGACGGCAGGTTGTTGGTTGAAAGAGCTTCTAGATGGCACCGGTGTCCCAAATTATTGGCATACTTGCAAATTCCTATTAGCACAGGTGCCTGGAATCAATCAAGCTCTTGTGGTGTGCGTAATTGGCATGAAAATGTAACACAAAATGACCAGGTAACTGGTCTGAGTTTACAAAAAGATGATGCCGCTGGTTTTAACAGCAGGCACAAGGATGGCAGGGGGTCTCGGATTTCAAAATAAAGCAATTCCAACTCATAAAACTTGACTTACCCAAAGGCAATAGCATGCACTTTCTGGACAAAAATAATACTAATACTAATACTAATACTGATATTCACTAGTTAAAATTGTAACTTCAAACATTTTCATACACCAACGAGTACATATCTCGTTTTCTTTGGACTTTTCTTTCCAGTTCATCATATTAAATTAAATGCAGAAATACTTTCCGTGGTCACAGTTATTCAGGAATTACGTGAATTCAGTACGTATCATGTGAATCTGATCAGCTATTCCCGACTGAGATACAATGTTCCAAATTTAGCCGATCTGGACATTTTTCTAAGGTACTACATAACGTTAAATGTGTTCACCTACTTTGGTTGTCAGAGCTCCTTTGGTACTTCTGAGGACCTGAACAAGACCCGAATGCGTGGACAACATACATAACAGAGCAGTGCGACATCATTGCTAGTAATTCAGTATTAACTGTATTTTATTGTCGTGTTTGATACGTAAGAACTGTTGGCCAATGGCCTCGAGTAAGAATAAATGTATGGTGAAAAGCCTTATCACATGACATTAATATCTAAATTTGTCTTATTTAAGTTGAACCAGTTTGTAATAGTTCATAATGCTTTTCATGTTAAAGTTTTTATAGTTGCTAAGCAACACTGAAGGTTATGTAAGGCAGTATGAACATGTCATTATATAGATTTAAAATTAATTTACATTTTTAAATGAACTTGCATTGTATTTTGTTTCATTGTAGATGTACTTTTTCTGTTATCTATATTGTTCATTTTAATTAATATCAATTTAATTTACTTGGTGGTCAGCCACTAGCGAACTGTGCCTTTGCTGGCCACCCAGTCATATAACAATGTATGTTTTTATAACATTTAAAAAATAAGTTTCTCTNTCTCCCTCTCCCTCACCCTCTCCCTCTAGAAAAATATCTAGAAATTAAACTATAGTTTTAACTCAGTAAAAATGTATATATTTTCAAAAAGCAGACAGTCTGAAGCATTTGATTTTTGACTTTTTACCAATCTATTATTAATAGGCTCAAATGAATCACGGGAACCAATAGGAAATTGGTGAAGCTATTTTGTCATTAGAATTTTGTCATTTTTGCTGTTAGCCACAGGATGGTAAAACAGTATTTTGTAGGTCCGGAGTACTTTTGTCAAGCAAGGTATTTACGTATACCACTGTCAGGTGAGCATGAGCAACAATAAAATACCGACTGAAAAACTGTTAATACAATAAGACGATAGATACACAAATCTATCACAATATTTTTTAATTCTAGTCAGCCATATAGCTTTTAAAATGTTTATTTATCCCTGCGTTTCAACTGCTGTTAATCATAAATGAGGCCATATTCTGAACAAGGTGCGTGTTTGGCTAACTTTCATAATATCTAACTAATGAAGTTTAAAATTGTTATCACTGTTATAATTCATATTATTTATCCGTATATTATTGATGTCACGATTACTTATTCAGTCTCCTTACAGCAGCAAAAGAAGCACAGAGAATCTCATTAATTTAGGAAAAAATAACTGCCAGACTGGCCCCCATTTCCTCACATAAGTTTTTAAAACTGTCAAGAACTGTCACAACTTATCAAAATACAATAAAGTTTTCACACGTTTCAATTTGGCCAAATTCTCATCAACAAAATCTCAACAGGCGTGATTCCACGCACTTTACTGAAATTGCAACAACTTGCTATTAAAGTCTTGAGTCAACAATTACAGTTACAAGCAATAATGTCACATTAAATTCAGACTAACGTCCTGTTTCACTACAACAAACGTTTGTCTTGACAAATGATTCTAGCTAAAAAATTTGCTCAAGTTTGAGTGAGTCCGACAGAATTTGATCTAGTTTATTTTGAAAACTGCAGTAGTTGTTTGAAATAACGTAGCTTGCAATGGTAGCATGTTGATGTTGCATTTAAGCACAAACCCGCTGATGTTAAATGGTGACCTCCAAACTGTATTAAATAAATACTATAAATTAAAGAACTAATTTAGTATCTGACAGCAGTTTTCAATGTATGCCATGAAGCAACAATTTGCTATTGATACATGTAGAGCAGGCATGATGATTAAAGTTGGCAACATAGCAGAGGGATGAATCTTGAAATAACAAAACCTGGAGTAAGTTTCAAAATTTTTGAGTCACAAATTAACCTCCATGTTTTCAATGCTGCACTGAGATGTAAGAAGAGAATTTTTTTTATAGTTATTTCCAACTTAGTTAGCACACTCGCCTAATTTTGCCTACCGAAAATTTTAAAAGCAAATTGAATGTCTAAATTAATAACACGGGATTGCACTTAGATACCCCAAACACCTTGGGTTCATAAGTACATGCCAAGTCAAACCCCTATCATTTTGCAGATGTTTGCCACAAATATCGTTGCTGTCACTGGAGAACGGTGAAGACTGTGAAGGAAATGACTCCTCACTACTTCCACAATATTCACACCTACAAACAGTGCATGTAAAAAATCGGACAAAACAAGGCAGTGAGAGTTCCTCGTCAAGTTGAGTACAAGTGGAACTCAACTCAAGAGTAGCTAAAATGATGAACCACAAGGGGTCACTACCCATCATGAAAAGGATAGAATGTGTATACAGTTACTTAGAAAAATGTTCAAATTTGACTTACTTCAGAACATCACATCTCAGAAGGAGCTGATTGGATCAATATGAAACATTCAGATACTTGTTAGGGATATTGTTTTGAAAAATTTCATTTTCAAATGGAAGGCTATAAAATAGGACTTTTGCGATTTCTAGGAAATAAATTAAAGTTTCATAAAACGAAAATGAAGTATTTAAAAAAAACTATACCGGCATTTTTAGGTCTATTTTGAACATTTGTATGACATAAAATTTGATCATAACTGACATTCCAGTACCTTTCTAATGTTTGCTAAATTTAACTTACACATGGCCACGTGACCCAATTAATTGATAAACAGCTAAAAATTAAATTTCACAGTCTTTTTTCCTACAGAAAATAACACTTAGTGTGTTACAATCTACATATTACCTTAAAGTAGAAATTGCACGCTAATTCCTTACCTATGTGATTGCTAGGCCAAATTAGTTGGAAACAACACATAAGGACGATGTGAATGTGAAGTTGATTGAAAAATTACCAAATGTTTTTAACAACAATTTCTGTGGCGAAAATGATCTGTAACTGATCCATGTTCAGTTAGTATCGTGATATGGTGCTAGGGAATAACACTGCATGACTCAGTGAGTATCGT
Organism: Phoronis australis; assembly: GCA_002633005.1. Lineage (NCBI taxonomy): Eukaryota > Metazoa > Phoronida > Phoronidae > Phoronis > Phoronis australis. Next base: position 647,738 of record NMRA01000001.1, read on the forward strand.
GATATGGTGCTAGGGAATAACACTGCATGACTCAGTGAGTATCGTGATATTGTGCTAGGGAATAACACTGCATGACTCAGTGAGTATCATGATATGGTGCTAGGGAATAACACTGCATGGTGGGGGCTATGTGAGCTCTCAAGGTACGTCAATAGTACAAGGTCACCTATTCGCACAATTTTTTGGTTTCACACTTACAAGTTGTCATTGACTACAACAGCACTTGGTTTAGCGTAGATTATGTTAAAAAAGCGTTGTTTAGTGCCTGCTATACATTAGCATAGTTAGAAGCATGGGAACAAATTCTATATCTCTTGTTGAATGTACCATCACTCTTAATGATTTCTTAATTATTTACTTCAATTACTATCTTGTATTAAAATGTATCAACACAGTAATTTCTTGTTTTCGCAGACTTTTGTTGATATGGAATGAAATTTAACTATTGCCACGTATTTTTAGTCTTGCACAATACCGACAATTTCGTTATTCCTCAACAATGCTAGGCAAATAAAATGACATGCCTTGACCAGTTAACTTGTAAGGCCAATGTCTCAATCAATTGACCTATCGCAAACTCCGCCCCCTTGCAAAATGTCGACAAACAAACAATAAGTTTTACCCATCAATATGTTGTTTGTCTGGTAAAAAGGCGGCTTGGAAACAAAGGAGTTCAGCCATTACACAAAATAATGGCGATAGGTCAATTATAAATAAATTGTCAGTTTTTTCCAGGCCAAGAAATCATGCGTATTTTGACCAACGGTGGAGTTAAGACCAGTTTTGTAACGATAAGTGATCTAAATCAAAAGTGTGTTATAGAGAAGGATAGAGAGGTTTATTGCCAGTTTAATTACTGACATGGGTTTAATCTTCTTATTTTCACACTTCAGGGTCTGCATTTGGCTGGCATGACAGCTTACTTACATAACTCCAGTCATAGCAGCATCACCATGGATACCACAGTGTGGACAGAAATGCCAAACATAACTACAGCTACCATGACACCTTACAACATTTTGCAACACTACAGCTATCCCGAACTTTTTGATATGCGTGCTCCCTTCTCCGACATCTGGCGTGTTTCAAAGATCTGTTGGTACGTGTTAGGAATGCCCATGAATCTGATTTCGTTCATCGTCTGGATCCAACCAAAGATGCGTCACTCGTCCGGCTGCTACTTAGCCGCACTGGCCATCAATGACTTCCTGTTTCTCCTGCATAGTCTTCTGTTCATGTTGGGAGTGCAGCACCACCTGGTGTTATGCCAGATGTTGACCATCACTCTCTACACTGTGCAGTATCCGTCCACACTTCTCATTCTTGCGTTCACAGTGGAGCAGTATATCGCCATCTGTTACCCAATGAAACGGGGACAATACTGTCACTCCTCTATCGCCATGAAAATGATCGCCGCCATATTTCTGTTCTCGTTGGCGCTAAGTGCCATGCAAGGCTACTTTTTCTATTTCGATACCACAAGCAAAGAGTGTGTAATCAGGAACGAAGTTATTGATCCCTCTCAACTTTGGACTATTTGGTCACACATAACGGAATCACTGGTCTTTCTACTGACGCCGTTCATTATCCTTGTCCTGAACATTTTGGTGATCAGGTCAATACGACTGCAGAACCGCCGCATGTCGATGTACGTCTACCAAGAACGGCGACCTCAACACAGATCAACGACCATGATGCTCCTGGTCGTCTCTTTCTATTGGATAATCATGACCTTGCCAATCTCAATAATGTATTCAATAAACAATGTCTTCAAGGTAGGCAATGTTAGTCTCTCTGTCCATGAAGTCATGCAAGACACTGAATGGCAAAAATTTATCAACTATCATATCATCAGACAGGTGATCGACGCCATCTGCATGTCACGTTTTGCATTGAACTTTTGCATCTATTGCTGCACGGGTCGAATGTTTCGCAAGCAGCTCACCCGCGTGTTCTGTTGCCACAAGATCACAAATGCGTGCGACTCGGCGAACTCTCTAAACACCTTCTACGAGGAACACTCGTTAGTCGATGGACGCGACTCTATCGTTCTGCGACGTAACTCTAGTGGACACGTGGTCGCACTACCAAAGAGGCATGGCTCAAATGGACGCAATGGGTTATCAGTCCCACACGAGTGGACTAGGCGGCGAGCTAACAGTGATGTTACTCATTTCGCTCTACTTAGAAACAATAATCTTAATGGCATTAGTTTAAAAACTAAGCTCAAGACTAAGAAGGACAGTTCCTTGTAAATATTGTTGAGAAAATATGATAAAAACAATGTATACATTTAAGTGTCGTCTACACACAGACTTACCATAAAAGATTAGTGACACTTTCATGACATAACGCACTCAAGTTGTCACTAGGTTTGAGGGCTGTGTGTACACTATTTAACCAAGTGCACCTTGTTCCACATGCAGCAACTTAGTTCACCTTAGCGAGGTAGGCTAACTTGTTCTAGGGTAAGTTGCTGCATTTCTAATCCTTGTGAGACTGCAAACCTGGCACAAGGCGAAAGTAATTATCAACTGCGCTTGCAGTTATATAATCGAGTCTACTGTTCATACCATACTCCCATTAGCTGTTCATTGTCGTGCGCAGAGCGACAACACGTACACCTTACACAAGTTAACACAAATTATCAGCTAAATGTATGAGGACGCTTCACTTAAAGTGGGGCAAGGTGCACTGCATCCAAGTTGTTTTAGGGCAAGTCTGTGTGTAGACTGGTCTTAATGGAGTGATGTGACAGAGGTATGGTAGCTCTTCTACTATTTATCACGTAAAATTTCCAATTCTATTTCGTAAAACTTTTCGCTAAAAGTTAAGACTACAAAAATTTTAGTATTATCATTGGCTTGGTCAATTATATTCGGCAGAAGTTCGACAGTTAGGAGCAAGATAAACAACACACGAACAATACGTGAAGAATTGCGTAAAATTACTTCACTTACAATACTTTGTCACGGCAAACAACACCGCAGAAAAAGACGACAAGAAAGGCAAAAAGGAACTTTATTTTTGTCCAAATATACCAAATTTTAAAAACTTTGGAGGTGCTGTATTATTAATGTACAGGTACGATCTGAATTTGATCAAAAAAGGACACAATTAAGTGACCAAGGGTTATTGCAAGCTTAAACACAAAAAGAAACCAATAAAGGGCTTCAGTTGTAAAAAAAGTTTCACTGAATTCTGAAATGGTCCAAGCTGTTGGTGATGCTTGACAAATTTGATCAAAATCCAAATACAGAATAATGACAGAGGGCATGTATGGTAAACAATAGACTGTCACAAAGTTTGGCTCCAGCTAAATGTTAACATAAGGACATGTAATGATCTTTAGGTGAATTTTCAACACTGTAAATATCATTATGCGGAATATAGTAATTTCTAAACAAATTTAATTATTTTTTCTATTCGTGCTTTTGGGAATTTCCAAAATTAAGAGTATACCGGACTTGTTTCTCAGGCACACAATGTCGCCAGTTCTTGAATTTACCTCAGGAATGGCAATTTTTAATTGTTTTAAATTATGCTACTTCAATCACTGTAATTACGTTTCGCACTTTTGTGGCTCAACACTCTCTAGCAAACTTGAAAAACTTTAGTAGAGGGCCCTGAAATTTGTTTTCCAGGATTTTGTTATTCAAGGTATGGGGGATTGTTATTGCGGTCGAGCATTCCCTCACTTGACTTTAGGTGTAGGCGAACTATTCTACTGGGTTTTCAGGGCCATGTACCACTTGTCCCCAGTTTTAGGTGGGACCTGTCTGAGGAGAAAGAAACCCCCGTACGTGGGTCGCATCATGTCAGTCAAGTTCGAACCTGGTAGGTATGGGCTAAATTCTCTTCGATCTTATGTTGTACGGCTGTGGAATTCTCAACCCAGACATATTGTGAGAGAATCATTTAACAAGTTCAAAAGAAACCTTAATTTACGGTTTTGGTAGCCTGGATGTATAGTCTTATTTGTTTGCTTTTTTCTGACATGTGCAAACTATTTTAAATTGTCAATGATAATAGCCACTGGCTAATGTTTTATGTTAACTCTGAAAACTGACAATAAATAATTTTAATAAAAAATAATATAAAAATCATGTTAGACAGTTCTTAATTGCTCAGGGCGCACCTACTCTATCAGAAGTTCTGCACAAACCACAAGTCTTTGTTCCACAGACTTCAAACCTATATACATTCAGTTAATGGCATTAAGACCTAAGATACAAAACAAAGAAGTTAATTATTTTAACCTTTTCACTTTTTATCATCTAAAATTTAAAAAAGGTCCTAAACCAATAGCGAGGCAATGGCATCAAATTTCATTTCGATTTAAATGTACAAGATGAACTCTAAAAAACACTGTCACTGTTTTCTGCACTAAAATTTCGACTTTACTTTATGAAAAGCTAAAGTTTTTTCATGAAATCGTCAAAGTCATACTTTTTGATAGCCTCTCGTATAAAATTGGAATACTCTAAAACAATCCCTAATAGCATTAGGAGAACAGTGTGTAAAACACGGGAAGGATTTATATAAATTCGATCCGCCATTCCTGAGATGTGATGTTCTGAAGTTAATCCAATCACAACATTTATCTCAGCTCCTAAGAAGCATAAACACCAAGCTGGGCTGAGCAAGGATGTTCTTTCATTCAGAATCCACTCAACGCATTAGTTTTCACCAAAAAAGAAACAAACTGAGCACAACGTGATGTTTATTAGAGTTTCTGCCGGAACTCTAGATATTGATGAAGGGCGTAAATAGTAAACACTCGGAAACAGGAGTGTATAAATAAGGGTAGAAATTTGGCCTCACTCCTAGATTTGCCAAGTAGATATTCAACGTTTTTATCTTTGGTTATCACATTTAACGAGCACAAATCCGGAAATAACAGTGCAAATATGCAGTCACTTGTATTTTCAAGGAGGCATTTTCTCCTTGTTTCAAGCACTGTTATAACATATTAAACAGAACTTTGTTGACGAATGTCAGATATGCTGATATGATTTGAAACAACGGAGGGTTTATATGAAGAGTATTCAATTTTATCCTGAACCAGATTTTCACAATTTATAAATGATTACGAATTAACTAAGCTGGCTACTAAGTACAAAATTGTTCAGTTATCTTTATTAATGACTGTGGATAACTACCCACGATGCAATGTGCCAAATCTCGAGTCAACACAATAATGGTGTCATCACCTTCATGAACTTGTTTCGTACAAGAACTGAACCTGTGATATAGACCACTGACCAAATTACGTCAAATACAAGCATTTTCAAGCGCTGACACAAACAGGCTGCTCATGACATATCGGACTTTTCATAATTCCTTGTCATGTCGCATCGTTTTATGTAGTCAGTTGTGTGCACACATAGAAATCCCTTCTCATCTGAGCAAGGAACAAGTTGAGACAAATATTATGACGGTAAGTTGTCTAAATCAAAAGTTGGCTTCTAATGGACGGTACGCCATGGATTCATAGACTGTGCTTTAAATGTCATAAAAAGTACGGTAAATTCCCTCCTTATACAACGACAGTTAAAAGTCACCACAATTAAGAAGGTTAAGATGCACTGCCAACAGTTTTCTTATGATTTCGATTTTAAAGTCCTTGTCTCGCGCGTTGTTAACCCTTATTACATGGTTAGAAGATGTTATAAGGATCCAAGAAGTACCTACCCCATAACTAATACACGATCCGTACTCGAAAACAGTTTAAATGAACGCCCCAGTCACGATTCGCACCCGAAGAAACATCGCCATTTTGAACTTGCCGCGAACCCGGAAGTACAATTCATTCAGGAACCCAGGCCGAGTAAACGCCGTCAGTGCAACTGGAGCAGTGCCTGTACTGTTACCAGCCAGCAAACGGGGATAAAAAAATCGACAGCGCGCCTTAATTTTGATAAAATCAAACTACGGACAATTTTATGGAATTTGCTGAAGAAATGTGGCGAATAAATTTTGACAGAAATTATTTTGCTAGACTC